>JBCAUF010000057.1:891376-911422 GCA_038406115.1 Haemulon aurolineatum | reverse complement strand
CACACACACACACACGCACATATGCATCTCATTTTAGATGCCTGGCTCTGAGGCACTGACTCCAGGTTTCCCACCGTGACGTCCAGGCACCGGCAGCGCAGTGATGTCACCATTTTCATTCGTGTTTTATGATAGGAGATCGATAATTGAAAGTGTACTTATCTCTTTTCAATGGATGAGTCATCCAGTCGGCCGTGCTGCCCTTTCTATCTTTAGCGCCACATTTATTTTTCAGCACATTTTTCTTTTTTTTTTTCTCTCTCTCTCTCTCTCTTTATGTGAACAATCTAGCAGAAGACACACACCTCCTCTTCAGGGAGACACATGGTAACAGTGTTTTATCGCTCTGCTCCCTCCTGCCCCTTTTTCCCTCTTCTGTCTTCCTCTCTCTCTCTCTCTCTCTTGCTCTTTCCATGCTGTCGTCTCCCTCTCTCTTGAGTAGATGAGGGCACGCCACCATCACTTTTGCAAACTTGAAAAAAAAAAAAAAAAAAGATGATTAGACAGATTTAATGCCAGTGGAGCCAGATTGGTTGTCTGGTCCACAAGTCCATTTATATCTATGTGTGTGTGCATGTCATACAGTAGGTGTGTGTGTTTGTATGTGCTGTGCATGCATGTGTGTGTGTGTGTGGTCATTTTAGTGCATGTAAGCATGTGGCTGGCACTGAGGAGCAGCGGTGCATACACTGCCATCAGTCAGAGCCCAGAGCCAGCCTTGCTTTAATGGCTGCCATAATTAAAAAAGCTTTTAGAGGAGGGTGTGCCACTAAAGGGGGGGGGCAAGGTGGAGGGGAGGCGATGGAGTGGTGGTGGGTGGGTTGGTTGGAGACGCGGAGTGAATAGAACAGGAGCAGACACCCCGTCTGCCAAAAAAAAAAGGCAGGCTTATTTTGCATGAGCAATGGCTGCAAAAAATGTAATTGTATCTGATTGGGTGTGTGTGTGATTTTCAAATGCACTCTGATCGTGTGTCTGGCAACACCTCAGTGTCCCTGTTGGATGGATGGCTTGTTTTTTGAAAATGCATTGTGAAACACTAGAACTACACATTTCAGGGTTATCATGTAAAGTAGCACTGAGATATTTTACTTAAACCTGCAGTAGTTGATTTTTTTTGCCCGCTCGGCTGCAACAGAAACAGGCTCTGAACACAAAAGTCCAGTAGTTGCTCTTCTTTTAGCTCCATCTACTTGTTTAGCTGCTAAATGCTGCACCAGGTCCACTGACCCAACAGCTCACTGGCTGTGTGTGCATGCTCTCTGGTGCGCAGCAGGTAGTGTGCAGTGGGTTTTGCTGAAAACAGCTGAAAACAATGGCAAACAAACAGTGGACCAAAACGGTGAAGTTGCGGCCGGACAGCTAAACAATGGGCTGAAAATCATTATAAGGCTCTCTAAGGGTTCATCACGAGGGTTAGGATTATGCTTTATTGTGTAAGTGTCTTTTTAGCACTAAAGTTAAATAAATCTGACTTGGAAGGAGCAATAATCATGAGAGCGCTCAGATTTTGGAAAAGCACACATGGACAAAAAATACATAAAGCACTCTACAGGCACAAAAGACAGACATCTAAAAGAGTTTGCATGAAGGGAAATACATTTATAAGGGGTATGCAGCTTGAGACAGCATAAAATGGACATGCTCAAGTCAAATAAGAGCACCTCAAAATTGAACTTAAGTGGAGCACTGGAGGAAATGCAGGCAGCCGTCTTTCATGAGCAGTCCGTTATGCCGTAATGTCGGAGTGTGCAGCGTGAAGCGCCCGTGGAGAGCCAGGAAATTCATGCTGATGTAAAAGAGGAACATGGAAGTGCTTCGGGGGCTGTCTGCAGCACGGACCCCCGACCTCGGCGTGTATCGGCTAATCCCGCAAAAGACGTTACAGAGAGGTCATCGCGGCGTCCGCTCGCCACCGGAGTGAAGAGAATTTGGGTCTAAAATGTTTAACTTCAGGAGAAATAACAAAATTATTCTGCTCTGTATTCTTACCTCATGTAATAAGGCCGCTCTTCGCCGCCATTAGCTGCTGTGTTTACATGTCCAGAAAACATTTATTTTGCTGGCAAAGCTCTGTAACGTAAACAGCATGAGCGGGCATGGAAACAATTACACGTCTCGGACATGCCCCCCCCCCTCCCCTCGGTGATAGCGGCTCAGACTCTGATCCAAACACACTGCCAAGCATAAATATTCATAAGAGGCCGGATTAGCTGCTGGTATAAAATGTGATTTCTTTACGTTGGAGTCCAGTTTGGAGGAAATGCACGCTAGTTACGTCCAGCTGCCGTACAGGAGCTCGTATTACAGGACATCCAAGTTAGCCAGTTATGACAATGATTTATCGAAACCAGACTCGTGAATGAGATAGTTTTGCATTGGTAAAGTATGTTTTCACGCAGCGCCGGTTACACTGTAATGCAGTGTGTAGGTGTCGATACATTTGTGGTGTCAAAACAGGTTTCGGACGTGTGGTTGTGATTAGCGAGGTCCCTAAACTCACCCCCCACGGGTTGTGAAAACATTTGAAAACACTTTTCATTTCCTTTGCTCGAACTGGAGAGCATCCTGATTCTCACACTCTCTCTCTCTCTCTCTCTCACACACACACACACACACACACACACTTCCCCATGAAGGTAAGCGATCCCACTCTCTCGCTTGAAGTCCAGCGGAGCAGACCTGCTTCGCCGTGGGCCTCTGGGGGTCATGTCGAGGAGGGTCTGAGCCTGGTGCGTACAACTACTGTGCCCCTCAGTTTATCTCCACTGAACCTATTAAATATCACAGAGGAAAGAAAAAAAACACCCCTCTGTTTACTGCTGCACCCGAAGGGAAAAGCAACGACTTGGGGGTGTGAGTTTTGGGGTTCAGGCGTGGGTCAGAGTTAAAGAGAGGTCAGGGGGAGGGGGGTCAAAGGTCAGAGTGCTGAACTGAGAGTCTTCACTGACGTTTATTTACATTACGCTGCAGCTGACGAGCTCAGACACGCGGGCCGTGATGTGCACAATGCATGACATGAAGCTGTGAAGTGTGTAAGCTTTAATGCTCGCTCATTCACTTTCATGTACTGTACATGTGTATCATTTGGCCTGCTGTGTGTATTCTCATGTTTTTTTCATGTGTTATTTATTCCTTACTCTTTTGGCTGCAGTCCCAGAGCTTCCGCTGTCATGTACTGCAGCGCCGCTCGCTGCCAATTAGCACGTCATATTTTACATCACATGAATGTTTAATTGGTGCCGTTTTATTTACTGTGATTTGTCTCACTGTTTCATCTCACTTACAGCCCCACGTGTTTGTGCTGCGTCCTATTATCTGCTGCCGGACTGACCCTTTAATTCCCTGCGGGGGTCATTAAATTTTCATTTGAACTGATGTTGCACAGGGTTTTGACTTGAAGTTGATGGGGGGTTTGGGCGAACGGGGACCCCCCTCTTGTCTCGCTCCAGTGATGGGAAATGGGTGGAGGTGTTAAAGTGCTCGGGGCAGACGGAGCACCCCGTCCTCAGGCCCAGGTGGGGGCAGAGGGGAGTCTCTGGGCTGGTTCTCATATTCAGGAAGCGAGCAGGCAGGGGTGCAGGATCTGAGCAATTACAGTATTTGGGTTACAGGGGAGCTATTTATTTGCGCGGTTTGACATGTTTCTGTCATCTGGGGGAGCTGTGCCGTATGGAAAACCGATAGCGCTGAAGTGTATTTATTTATTCTGCTTGCAAAGCAGCCAAACAGAACAAGGCTGGGGAGGAGAGGTGGAAATTAGAAAGTTAGAGTGTACACACAAAACACTCAGAAAGAGAAAAGAAAGAGACAACATTTTTTTTCAAAGAGTTGGGCCTTTAAGTTTCGTCCTAGCATGCTGTGCACCGAGTCCTGTGGAGGGGATGAGAGGACGCGTCCTCCATCTGCCGGTATGACTTCCTGGACCACAACACGATGCTGGCCACTGACCAGCGGTGAGATGAGTATTAACGCTTCAGGACACAATCAGAGCGTTTTCAAATCTCTACATGTCCAAACATTTTACAGCTTTGCCAGAAAAACTCTTTCATGATCATTTTTTCATATATGCCCGACCCCCCTTAGTTACTGTTGCTATGCATGTAAAGCTTTTAGTTCTTCAAAATAGTTCACTGTTTAACAGAGGCAGATTTACCTTTTGAAATAGTTTGTGATTTTTGAAACAATATTAGACAGAATATTAAATAGAATAAGATAAAAGCAGGTTTCTAAGTTCTTGCTAGCATAAATTACAACTGGCACTAGCGGATGGTGTTAGCTAACATTAATTCAGTCTACAGCTAATGTTCCCGCTGAATGAGCATCTTTTAAAAGGTCTTACATATGCTAGACAGTTTGTACATCATATTATACTCAAATACTTAGGCTAAAGCTGCAGTATTCTCGCTAGCTTATGTAGAAGACACAGAAATAAAAAGGCAGCATTTTTAGTTCGAGTATTAAAGTGCCATAAGGATTTATTTTCTTCATTTTTTTGTTAGGTTACAGCAGCTATCCTGTTTAATTCATTCCTTATATTTTTTTATTCTCATGTCCTTTTGGTTATGAAGAAGGTGAAAACAAACCCCACCACCCTTCAAACTCTATACAGAATACTGTTCTTACTTCAACCTCAGTATGGGCTCCCTTTGTAAAATCAAGTTTTGGTTTTCATTTTATTGGCAGCAGGAAATCAAGAAGTGAAGAATGAAAACATAAAAGTGCATCAACAAATCCAAAAGAAAGCTGCGCTCCCCTTTAATCCATCATGGGAAACACACACGCATCAGCATGCTATTGTCACATTACCGACATAACGTCACATGGGCTCTGGAGAAGTTCAAACTGCTTTTGAAAAACACCCGCACGTCACCGCCACTCGTAGCCGCTGACATGCAAAAGTTGCCCGTCGCTGTTTTAAATATCGTGTTGTTGATTTTTACTGTCAGCGCAACATCCTCGAACCATCCAACCAACCAACCATAAGTGTGCATGTGTGTGTGTGTGTGTGTGTGTTTTCACTCGGCCACCGTGCTGCGATACGACCGCAGAGATAAAAGAATAAATGAAGAGCAAAGATAATCAGATAACCAGAACCTTTACCCTTTCCTGTCATTATCAGCGTCACCGCCGTCAGTTTCTCCTTTGTCTTCTTTCTCAATATCACATGTTCTTTTTATCCTCTGTTTGACTCTCTCTCTAAAACACACACACCTCCCAGACTCGTAATGTTGACCATGTGTATATCTGGCAGCTATTTTAACCCTTAAATGCAAACCTCTGGTTCTTACCAACCTACGACTGTATTACACCCCATCTGCTTTATGCATTTCATTCAGTTCGGCCCTCAAATTCATGATATCACTCAAACTATTTGAGTTCAACAAGGCAAATGCAGACAAACTGATGAAGAAGTTTGCTTGCTCCAAATGGGTCAGTGAACAAGACGCCGTCCGAGTAGGTGTCCCAAGAGAAATGAGCAGTGATAAGGGAGCCTATAGTCACCACAACTGCCTCAACCCTGCTCCTACAAACGCTCAAGTAAGGGAAAAAAATGTTCAATTCAGGAAGCCAGAAGTTCTCACAAATGTCACGCTGTCCTTCAGCTGTTGAGGCCACGGCTAGAGGCGATAAAATAGATGACAAGATTTCCAAGAGCCGCTGTCCAGAAGCAGATCCACTGCTGACGGAGGCCTCATCTGTCTTTCCACACTCAAACTCAAAAACAGTGCAGCGTGAGTGTGCACGACCGCAAGCGAGCGACTGTGGTACTGTGCTGCTGACCAATGCAGGTTTTGCAGATGTATAAATGTGGAATATATGACTGAATTATGACATTTTTCTGACATTTTTCTGACATTTTTAACCGCACAACTGGCAAGAACCACATACTTTGTGTGAATAGCGTTTGTTAATGATGCATTCAGAGAGGTTTAAAAGAAATGTGGCTGTAATATACGGCTTTATCTGCATTATATAAGCTAAAGACCTGGTGTGTGTAGGAATGTCTGAAAAAACACCCGTGCATTAAAGGGTTGAACTCCAAACCTTTGCCCTTGAACTGTGTCCAGATCAGATCAGATCAGATCGTTCCTGGGCAAACACGGCTAATCCGACGTTCACGCAGCTACAGAGGATAAAGAATCAATACAGCAAAGAGGCGATATTATCCTCCCATATTATGGGCTTTTCACGCTCATAATTCACACTATTAATAGCAACTTTCTGCGGTCAGATGAACGCGTTGCGCCTCTCGTGGTGGGAACGACGCGTTCCTCTGAATTCCACGGGCAGAGACGCCAACCCCACCCCTCCGCCGATGGCTCTCGACACTTGATTGCAGGTGGATTACCTGCCGAGCGACATGACAAGGTATGAGATGCTTCAGTCTTGCACCACGCGTTGTCACTCCAGGGATTTTAGATTCTTCTGCTCTTGAGGCGGCGCTGAAGGAGGAGAACCTGACTTTGAGGAGCAGCAGAGCCACACACCCCCTCTTTGTTATTACAGTCTATTTTAGGCTGTGTGTATACGTGTGTGTATGTGTGTGTACACGTGTCTAGACGAGGGTGCTGTTGATTATCCGGCCTTACGTGGTGACTAATGAAGAAGTTGTACACGACTAGCTGTCTGGCGGGAGAAGAAGTTGTTGCCGTGGCACTTTGTCACCCAGAGACTCATTAGGTGCTTATGATGCTGATGGTGACTCACGAGTATGATTGATTATTCCTCACGGCGAAAATCAGCTGCAGTCTGGGTATGTTTAAAGAATATGAAGTGGCTTCGGAGTCGTTGTTTGATTGCATGCGGGGCACGAGGGGGCCGGTTTACCGCCGCAGGCCGGGGCCTTATCGCAACGTAATTCTTCTGCTTTGGCAGGAGATGCGTCACGCGGACCCCGGGACGCCGGCTTTTGTCACGACCTTGCGGAGTCTCGCTCGTCGTCGTGATCGCTCTATTCTCCATTGTTTGTTTGATTCTCCGTGTCACGCCACAGCCCACATCCCACGCTGCGGCAGCTTAAATCCGTTGCTTTTTCCCCTTTCTGACTCAGCCGTGTGTGCTCACAGCCTGTACGAGAGTCTGCCTCTTTTTTTTTTAAGAAGTGTTTATGATTTAAGCTAAATTTACATTCCAGCTCTCGTTTTACTGATTTTGACTGATGGGTTTTAATTTTTAGACGCAAACAGAATAGTTAACCGAGCTGCCAGTGAGCCAGCTGTGTTTTCCTTTCAGTCAGGTATGATCATAACAATAGTGTTAGGTTCAACGTCATGCACATTTGGTAGAGGAAGTAAAGAAAAAGCCTCCAAACGAGCTCTCTGGTTGGTTCATTGTAATTGGCGCCGACGTGCAATGATGCATTTTGTGCTCGCTTCAATCTCCTCTTGTGCTGTGACTGACTTCCTGATGCTGACAGACTCGTAGTCCATGCCAAGCCCCTCAGGAAGAGCATCACACAATCTGACATAGTGGCCAAACTGTGCAATTACAACTTCTGTGTTTGTCCCATGATGCACTGGAGCCCAAAAAGACTCATGCTGCGTTCGATTGCACTCGGAACTCTGAAAGATCTGGGTCGGAAATTCTGACTTCCGAGGTAAATGTGTATCATTGCGTTACCTCGGATAACATGGCCGGCCACAGTGAGGTGATGTTTGCTTGGATGTCTTTCGAGCATCAAAAAGTACTGCTGGGGAAGTTTATTAGCTACTCGAGGGAGAGAGAGAAAGCGAAACGCCACATGTTATGACTTCTGAAACACGCAGTCCTGAACGCACCAGCGAGAGGAACCCTGCATGCGTCATAGCGGGCCGTGCAGGTGTCAACTCTTGCTGCATTGTACGCGTGGAACTGCATTCACTTTTCCCTAACTTTTCTCATTCACCGTTTTGCTTTGACGTCATTCAGAGCGACTCGGGCTGCTTGGATCCTACCCGAATTCCCAAATCGGAGTCCCAAATTCAAGGGCCGTTGTTATTACACTTTTCCGATTCGTAGGTTGGATCTTTCCGAGTTCCGAATGCAATCAAACGCAGCATTATTCCCATATTTCTTTCAGCATCACAACCCTACCGAAATGACTCATTTCACTTTCAGAGTTAGAACTGTTTGGTCTGACAACATTTGGAAAGTCTAGAGAGAACTGTAAGATTTAATTATTCACAGGAGCGAACGGGGCTCCACCTCTGATGCTCCATGCGAATGCCTCGCAAAGGTGACACAAATCTTCTGTTTCCTAATGAAAAAAAAAGTGCCATTCACTCTCTATACGCTGTTTTCAATCCTCATCCGGGCCACATGGGATGATATGACATGATTGTATCCTGAGGCATGGGGAGTGTTTGACGGGCACAAATTGGAATTTGCCAGCAGTGTCGTTACATTTGGTCAAATACAACCTTTCACTTTGGACCGTTGTTCTCCTCCGGGTAAGGTGTAAGAATCTTTATTGAGATGTGAGGAGAATCTTCAGTTTTGTGACAAATGCAGAACATTTACAGTCACATCCTGCAGGTGAATGTGTTTGGGTCGTGACCACAGTCCTTGGCGTTCCCCTGCATTTTTTTTCCCAGCAGGTAGGATTCCTGCTGGCCGGGGCTGACGGCCTGTGGTTTGCTCTGATTGATCAGCCTCTCCAGGTCAGTTTATCATTGCCTCCCTGTTCTGATAGCAGATTTTCTTGGTCTTGTGTTCTCATCATGTTGGCTCACTTGAGTTTGAAACAACAACATCCAAACATCCTACAACGGACAACTGGTATTCTGCACACATGCACCCTTGTATGTTTATATTGGCATCAGACGTGGGTTACATCCTGGAACAGCTCTTATGAGATGTCCACAATGTGAACAATAATCAGGAATTTTAAGAGTTTTGTGTTTGTGAGTCTCAGACACGGAGCTCTGACCGGGTCAGATCCTCTGTTTACATCAACCAATCACTCTATTAGCACCAAATGAGCCGAAGGAATGGAGGCGTACGTTTTATTTACAGACCTGAGAGCAGCATCCACTCTCTTTACCTCCTTTTATTAGAGGGGGATTTTTTTCACCAAGGTGATTCATCACCGCCGAGACTTCCCCGACTTTCTTATCTGATGATATTTGGGTCGAGGCCTCTGCCCTGCCCTCGCAGGCCCCAGTGCCCCGTCCTGTGATGGATAGCGGCGGGGGTGAAACAAACCTCCTGCCTCTCCGGCGGAGGAGACGTCGTCGGCGTTAGCTCTGTTCCTCGACACGCCGCGTAACACGAGCTCTCGTTACTCACGCAGACGTTTTATTGCAAATGCAAATGAGAATGGCCCTGAGCTCCGGATTTATCAATGTCACATCTGTGAGGGCTCAGAGAGCTTTTCAAACTCGGACTGATAAAGCAAATAAGGCCGCGGCGAGTGCCAATTTGGCGACAGACGAAGCAGTGTTCTGCAGGGGCGTGTGATGTCTGTTGTTGTCGTTTATTTTCACACCCATTTTTGCTCGATACACTTGCGCTCACTTATTTGTTTTTCTATCACTCGAAATAGGTCAGCCCGACCTTGACTGCGGCACGCTGAGCCGGGCAGCCGGTGGGAGAGGGCGGGGTGAGGGCACGCCGAGCGCGGGTGGCCTCAGGAGTGGGATCGCAGTTAGATTAACAACTTGCGGAGATTTGTTTGTGAACGTCAGGGAGGTTTTTTTTTTTTCTCCTGGCTCTGTGAAGGCGCAGAGGCCCCAATTTGTCTGGTTAATGCCGCTAATCCCGCTCCTGGAGATCGTCCGGGGGTCTGCCTGCTGTAATGCCTTCCAGGCTGCTGTCAGAGGGAGGAGAAAATTATTTTTATTAATCTGTTTTTAAAGGCTCACAAGGTTCTGCTGTTGAGGGCTATCAGAGTGAACGATGATAGGGAAGAGACAATAGGTTTAGGACGCGCATTAGAGCACCTAATGGTCCTCTCCGTCTCCCACACACACACACACACACACACACACATCCTAACCACCGCACGCATAGATGAAAATACACATGCATGAAATCGCACATATGCACAATTTCTCACAGCCCAGAGTGAAACCACCTCTGTCAGCAATTGATCACAAGTGATAAAAAAAAAAAATAAAAAAAAGACATTAGACTATTTTCATTTCATGCCTTTGTTTAGGAGAAAGCAGCCAGTTTCCATTACAGTCTCCTGTTTCTGTTTAAGCTGAGCTAGGCCGCCATCCAAGACTCAACAGAATGAAAAAAAAAAAAAAAAAGAAAGAAAGAAAACAAAACCTCGGGCTGGCAGCACCATCTATTGTTTGGAGCGTTTTGTCTTTGTGAAAAATCATCTCAGCGCATTTCCCTCTCTGTAATCCATATAATGAGCTCACTTTGGGCCTAAATACCTGATGCTGCACAATGGCGGAGGGTTCGGCGGCGTGGGCTGGTTGCAATTGTCTGCGGGTCTGTTTACTGCGGTCGGCCTCAGCGTGGGGGCTCATCTTCGAGTCGGCTCCGAATTCGCCCGCAAAGTAAGAGATTTTATGACTTTTGCGCTCCGTTGTTTGATTGAAACGCGGCGCTGACGGAGCTCCGCGTGGATTAGCGGTGGATGGATGATGGACGCGCTTCCAAAAGTGGAGCCGCCGCCAAACACCCCTGCACGCTAACGACCGCTGATTATCTCCATTTAAACTTCTGCTATCTGTTATTCCGCTGCACGCTGATGTCTTCAGGACGCACCTCGCACATTCGTTCGGGCGAAATAATCAAGAAGACGTTTTTCCGATGCGCTCGGCCCTCCGCAGCTGCCTCCTCTCGCTCTCCTCCGGTCCCCCCTTATGCTTTCACTTTCCCTCGCAGGAAGTGATTTACTGTCAAACACATTCCAACAGCCAAACCCTCGAACTACACACACACGCGCCGATCTCACCCCGACATGCCTGCGCCTTTTTGTTAATGTTTGCCCGTGTGTTTCGCAGCCTCCTTTCTTCTCCTGCCACGGCGGGACCCGTGTGTGTTTTTTCAGGCTCATCTCCTCATCTGCGATCGACTCCCGACGAGCTCTGGTCTCCCTCTGTCTCGGCTCTGAGGATCATTTGTTATCCCATCGCGTGTTTGTGCCGATGATCATCTGTAGTGCTTTTGTTTGTTTTTTCTCCTCTTTTTGTTGGCCCTGACATAGATTGTGCTGATTAGATGTTGAGAAAACCTGGGAGGAATTATGCATCTCGCCAACACATCATATTCAGTTTTTCTGATCTATATTTCTGTTTAGTCCTTGTTGTTTTCTCTGCTGATATATAACAGTAGCGTTAAAAAAAAAAGTGATTTTTGCAACACGTGTAGACGATGTTGTGGCATTTCCTGATTGTTCCAAGTGGGCCAAACTTTTTTTCCCCCTCCTCTCTCAGGAACTCAGCACATCCACATGTCTCCGCTGGAAACTCATTCTCCCTTTTTTCATCCCCTCTTTGTCCCAACGTGTTTTCCTCCTCTCCTTCCTCCTCTTCCCTCCTGTCTCTGCATCCGAGTCGGAAACATCCTGCTCACGGCTCCGTATTGACAAAGACACAGCTGGTCTGGGTCTGCATGTGGGCCGGCCTGCTCCGGCTTTATTTATGCCTCTCTCCTGGTTAGGCAGCCGAGCTCTGGAGCAGATGGCCGCAGTGTTCAATTGGACTCTGCCATTGTACCCCCTCGTAATTGGTACTTGGAACCAAGTGCCTCATTAATTATGCAAAAGGGACTGTTTTAATGCGTAGTGAGCCGGTCTTACTGAAGTGTAATACTAATCAAGTGAGTGCTTTGCTGCATTATGCATTAGAGAATTTGATTTATTTTAATTGTGGGCTTGTGACCGGATGGTTTCGGGGTCTGAATCCCCGGACAAAGGTAGGTGGGGAATCACGGATGAGGACTGTATAGTTTCTCATCAGCCGCCCTTGTAGAGCCCTTGAGAAAAGTGTTTTAGATAATGTAAGTATGCAGTCCAGAAAAGTGGCTTCAGTGACTCAGTGCAGAAATCTGGGCTTCACGTTAATGCATGCAGAGAAATCTGAAATGTGAAATGTGGTGCAGTCTGCAGTTGATGTTACGTCAGCTCATCCCATAATGTTTGCGTCTGTTGTTCCATGATGTTTCAGGGAACAAAGGTTTTGCAGCTTGCCTGCGCATCATGTGATGGAGTCCCACATTCGGAGAAGACAGATCCTTCCCGACTGCAGCTGTTTTGGGGTAATAAGCCCACCTTCAAGCGTATGCATGAGGAAGAAAAGTGCTAAACTCGGTGCAGCTTCAGCGGATCGTAAACGTACCTCAGCATAATTGATGCTCACTGTGAAATAAACTGAGGTAAAAAACAAACACTTTCTTCTCAGCTTTCTTCCATTTCTCCGAGCTGAAATTACAAAAAGTGGCTTTGTTGATATGGGGCGATACAAAAAAACCCCACACTGCGGTTTTTGGAGAAAAAAGTCTGGTGCATGGAAGCAATTTTGCAAGAGTGAAAACCACTTCTGAAGTGATCTCGAGATCCGAACCGGTTAATCAGCTTGTGGAGTGAAAACGCCTCCAAACCCTCACCTGCTCCAGTGGAGCCAATAAACAGAAGTCAGGGGCTGCACCGTGGAGCGTCAAATGTGTTCTTTTGTGCGAATGTGAGGCAGGTTTTGTTGCAAAACAGGAGATAAGTTGACTTAACCTTCCCTGCATGAGCGAACCTACCAAAAAAAGTAAGGTCAGGCTCATGAAAGTCAAATCCCGAAATTCAACTGAAATTCATCGTTACCCGCAGCCATTTTCCTACACAACACATCTGCTGGTTGTCACAACAGCCGGCCGTCCACTTTCTACATGTGTGTTTGATATGGCGGCCGATTTGGCTGGTATGTAAACGGCTGTCACTGGTGGTTTGAGGGGCTACGACCGCAACTCCAGACCACTGCCGCTCGAGACGGAAACATTACACCCGCGGCCTGCGGATCCGCTCGACTGGAGCTACCAGCGCTGCGCAATCGCAGGCTTCGCCGGGGCGGCCGTCCTCGAGGTTTCGGCCCAGTATTTCGACTCCGTGCTAATCTGTTGTAATTAGAAAGATCCATCTGGGCTATACGGCGTGGCCGGCTGAGCGTGCCATACACGTGTACATGCATGAAGCGCCCCGCTCGCTGAGTGCTGGATGCGGTCGAGGCTAAATAATCACATCATGTTGCACAGTATGGGGTGTAGGGTGGCATGTTAGCTATAAATTCATTTAGTCGTAATCCTTAATGGCATTCAAGGTTGTTGCATGTGTGCAGATACAGAGCAAATTACACACTGCACACTTCATGATTTGGTTGATTGTAGTGCTTTATAATAGTCATGTTAGCTCCGTTTAACACTGTGATATATTATGATTTAACAGTCCATGAAAATTATATTTCAAGCAGCACAATATCAATCCCAAATATACTTAAAGTCGTGATTTGATTAGTCGATGAAATTCAAGCCCTTTCAGATGTCTCGATGCTCTCGCAGTCTCCTTCATCATATTGCAGTCAGGTCAGCTTCTATTAATGAGTAAAATGTCAACATAACTGCATAATCCATCATATCATATTAAAATATCAATGTTGTGTTTTACTGTAATATCGCACGGCATCGATTCAAACTAGAGCACGCCTTTGTGTGAGAGAGTGAGTGTGTGTGTGTGTGTGTGTGTGGTGGCGAGCAGATGATGGCGTTGGAGGCATTCGTCGGAGCGTGACCCTGTTAAGGCGCGTGCCAGCGCTCGCCCCGTGCGCTTAATGTAACACGCGAGGGCCCCAATTAGGTCGGTGCAGGCGCCGATGTGAGAGGCGGCGTTCGGTGCGACTGGGCTCTGCCTCGAGTCCTTTTAAGACCGCGGAGGGGTGCCATCACGAAACTGTGAAACCCCCGTGGAGTTATTTACCTCCGGTGAAGCCGTTTCCTCATGACTGTGTTTTGTTTATCTCTCGTTGTACGCCGTCCCACCGATGGTGTCTCACTGTTCCTCTCATCGACACGTGGATGTGCTGAGATGGCACGCCGCAGCAAGACAGGAAAGAAAGGAAGTCTGCGAGCTAATACACAAAACAATGTGTAAACAATGCTGGGTTTCAAACGCTTTGAAATACTGCCATTTCAGATGTTTCATGGGGGTGGGAATACAATACATCTGTTCAATCTCAGGGTTTCACACAGTGTGTTTTTGTGAATAACGCTGGATGTTTGTTTATTGGAGAAGTCCACAGGGCTGCTTTAATTTCTTTATTTAAACGATAGTTCATAACCTTTCACTTGACCATGTGAACAATGAAAGAGTTTTTTTCTTGCTGTAATCATTCCTCCTGTTCATACTGGACATTACGAGAAGCCTTCACATGTGATTCCACTGTAAGTGATGCCAGACAATCTGTCTCCCAAACCTGCACTGTAGCTAATGCAAGGCTTCAACCACTCATTATTGTTTAGTATAAAGGTCATTTCTGACTAAAACTAGTGTAACTTTAGTCAATACCCCTTTAATTTGGCTAATATAGATGCTGACAGCACGTACTGGCATGTGTTCTTGCACAGGCCAGGAGCTGTGGATTTTGTCCCGTCACCTACAGCACATTCGATTCACATTAGACAGGTATCCCTTCCCGCAGTGTTTCTCAGTCCTATTCCCACACACCTGATTCAAATGAATGGCCTCTGCGGGGCCCGATGACAAGCTGATCATTTGAATCAGGTGTGTCGGGAGAGAGGAAACATCTGAAACATGCGGGGCAGGGGTTCCACAGGGCCCGGATCGAGAGCCACTGAATCAGTGGCCTGAATGAACACGAGGAAAAGATTACAGCAAGTAAAAATACGCTGTCTTCAGTGACTATTGTACATTAATATATTACTGTGAAATATCATCTGTGGATTAAAACCAGATTCACCAAGTTGGACGCCACACTCAGGGCGGCGTGTCATGTTGTCAGCACCACAAAATTAGTCTTACTTCTAGCCCTGCAGGTAGAATCACGATAATAGTTTTTCGGTGACACTTTGACGTAATCACTGTATGATTTCATGTAATGGCCAAATCATTTTAATCATCATTCCCTGGGTCACCATGGACTGATATTTCACAGACTGCACACTGGCCGCTCGTGGTCCACAGCCAATTTTGAACTGATTTTCATCGACAGAGCAATTTGCTTGGTCTGATTGTGTTCAGCCGCCATCACGCAGGGCATTTACTTGGAATGTCTTTAACAATAAAATAATTTTCTGCCTCATTTGCATTTTTTGTATTTACAAAATGCTATTTTCCAGTCTGCAGTTCCCATTCAGCTTGGCTGCTTTGATGCGTCGTCATTTGCATGAAAATACAAAGGTGGAAACCCCGGCTTCTTTCTGCAGCTCTTTCTCTCTCTCTCTCTCACACACACACACACACACACACACACACTGTCTTTCTCTGCACTGTGATTGCAGGCGGTGACTCATCGCTGTGTCTGCCATGATCTCCATTCACAGCACACATGCAGCCGTGGATCAGGTGTGATCGTGACTTCATTGTGCAGAGCTCTAACTTTTTGAGTCTCTCTGACAAAGACAGAAAATGGGATATCACGTCTTTGAATAAAACCGTCTCTTCTTCTTCTTCTTCTTCTTCTTCTTCTTCTTCTTTTTCCCTCCTAGTGGGCTGACAAAAGTGTCTGTTTCACCAGGTCCCGGTCTGTGTAATAGCAAGGTTTTGTCATTCTTTAGTCAGATGAAACACAAAAATCTCTAATGATGATTACTGTAATTGCCGCTCAATTTGTCTGCCTCCACCTCCCCTATCACCTCCTCCCTCCTCCTCCTCCCCCCCACAGTCTCAATAATCTGCCATCAGCAGACCTTCGCCGGGTTTTCTCATGCAATTACGCAGAGCAGTGTGTTATTGGTTTCCATGGCGAGCTCCTAAGATAAACATCAAAGTATGTGATAGGAGAGTGGCTTATTGATTTAAGAGATCCCGGGGTTGCTCTCATAATGCGCTCACGTTTGACCCCCCGACCCGCCTTCATGTTCTCTGACAACACGGCAGACCGCGGCCGCAACCGGGGAGACCGCGTCGAGTCCGCCCCCGCAGTTCACAGTCTCCCGCTTCCTCCAAGACCTCACAGACGTGAACTGAGGTCGCATCGGGCGGCGATGACACATGAGGAGGAGGTTTTTTGGCAGACGCCTGAAAAGCTACGGCTCAGGTTGAAAGATTTATCGCCGCGTGTTCACATGCACGGCTTGACTTTATTTGACTGATGCGGCGTTGCGCAAAAAAAAAAGTCGAGGCGCGGCCCTGGGAAAATGTTTTGATCGATCGCTCTGAGGAAGAACACATTTATTTATGCTGAACTTTTTAAAACAAAAGTTACAGCGCAACGCAACTGGAAGCCATTCGTTGTTAGTTGGGTGTTTCGCCATCGCTGCTATTGGTTTTCCGCCCGCCACGAGTAATTTCTGATATCTGACACCATCACTACAACAAAGTCTGCCCGAGCAAGAAACAGAAGCAGACAAACTGTCAAGGCTGGTTATAAATAAAGCAGCCGTTTATCCACATTTAAAAAAACACTGGACGAGGAGGTAAAACATGAAACTGAGTCCACTTGAAATGTTTCTAATAAGCCCCTCGTTCCACAGCAAAACTTTGTCCAACGTGGGCAATGATGGATCAGATTTAAATCAACGAAGTCAAACTGCGATGGATGTTTACAACGGACGGTTCTGGAAAACATTTCACCGTTCGCTTTCGTTTTTGTCTTTCAAACAAGGTTGTCCAACGTGGAGTTTGTTTAAACCCCTGTCTGATTTAATGATGCTGCCGTTTTCCCCAGACAACGGCGCCTCGCTTGCTGCTAGACCAGGAAATCCAAGGTACAGCACGTGAAGTAGATTTGTTTTATCAGCGAGCAGGGCGGGTAAAGCCACGTTACGATACAAAAAGATGAGTTCAAGAAGGAGTCTCGTTGTTTAGCGCTCCTGAGAGACCTTATTGTGTTTATGCTATTTAATAAGACAGTGAAATGTGTCAGCCGAGACCACTGATCTGAAAAATGTCTTGATTTATGTCCGACCGAGTGCACGACCTCTGAGTGTTTCTGTGTTTTCCATACAGTAACTCATGCTGTCCTGTAATCTACAGAGTGTAACCACAACCCTTCACAGAGGCCACGCCGCACTTGTTCGTCACTGCGAAAATCCCCTTCTGTCTGTCCGTCCGTCTACGCACAGAGCGGCTGCAGTGCAGATTCCTCGGACAAACCCATCTCTTCATGCCGTATCTCGCTCCCTCTCCCTCCCTCTCTCCCTCCCTCTCTCTCTCTCTCTCACGCTGTCATCGTGCCTTTTCATCACTTTGTGTGTTTGCGATCAGAGTGGCGCTCACCACCACTCTGCGGCCGGGGCTCATGTGGTTTTCAGCCCCCAGACATCCTCTCAGGGAGCGAGGGCCCTGTCCTGTCATGTGATTTCCAGGCCCTTGTCTGGAGGCAGCGTGGGCGTTGGCAGAGGAGAGGAAGAAGAGGGAGAAGAAGAAGAAGAAGAAGAAGAAGAAAAAAGGGCGCAACTGGGTGAACTCATGCAGCCCGTGGGTCGGCTGTGGTTGAGGCTTTGTGCAGAAAGGTTGTTAAATTGGCTGCTTCCACTGACATTTTTCACACTCGTCTGCCAAACACCACCAGCAACTCATGCCTGACCTCGCTGCCTCTGCACCTTTTTACTCTGATGGCAGGGGGAAGCACGACCTTTAGTGTAATTACCCTGACTGCATCTCCCTCATTAGACTCCTGCGGTGGAGCCCATAAACAGCTGCAGTATGTGGGCCCCCGGTGAGCCGCACACCAAACACCCTGGACTCCTCAGCCCACGCACAACCTAAATACACATCACATTAGTCAAACCTACCACCATCCAGTTATGAGCACAGGTTTGCAAGAAAGAAAAAAAAAAACTGCTGTAACGTCAAATTCAGAGCGGGTAATCAACCTCCAAGTCATTATTACGCCCAACAATCCTGGCAGTGTGACAGCGAGCGTTTTATTTCCTCACATCCACCGCCAACATCGCCACCTTCGGAGCCCTAAACCAACAGAACAGGGTATCTGCAGGTTTCAACAAGTCAAATCTAAGACTTTTTTAAGAGCATAATGAATACAATTTTAAAAAGTACAAAAAGTACAACGTTGGCTTTGTGAATTTATTATTATAAACAGCAGAAGCCTCTCTACTCTGATTAAAATCCTGACTCGGAGCTAGGAAATTCCGACATTCGTGTAGAACTTGAACACACCACTAGCGCGCAAGCTAACTGAACATTACTCCTCTGTTTTACCAGCGATGTTTGTCGCGGGGGGGGCATCTGCCATCTGTGTTATAGCGTCCTCAAAAATCAAAACATTTAAAAGCGAGACTGAAGTTTATGCATTTGTTTTATACAAAAGTAGCAAAATCTGCACCCTATTTCTCACCAGCAAGTCGATAATGACCGATTTTAATTTTTGAGTGAACTATTCCTTTAAGGCCTTAAATTCCAATTATTGGATTTTAGACATTTTAAGACCCCGTGGATAAGTCTTCAGTATGTAACACTAACACAGTCCAGGAGTCTGCATTTGTGCCTACACACTCGGCTTGCAGAAAACAATGGAGATGCACCACCAAACACTTGTGTTTGCGTTCGTCCGGTGACGTTGATGTATGGTTTGTTTACTCCACGCCGCCGGAGCAGCTTGTGCCGGGTCACCTGCAGGCTTGGTCGGCGGGGTCTTATTGAACCTCGACTTTGTTCCGAAGCCCCCTCGGCGGGTTCGCTACATCCCTCATTTTCATAATCGTTAGACGTTTTTTGATCGTGGAGAGTCGCCGTAAGTGCAACAGACTGAATCCATTAATAAAAAGTCAATGAGCATGGTCAATAAGGCAATTTCGCCAAATACATGAATCAACAATAGCGTATTAAAGCTCTTGCCAGTAAGTGGGTCCAAGGGGATGGCGTTTTGCTGCGCGCTGTGAAAAATCTAATGCAATTATGATCAGAATAATGCCTGGTATTGACCGGTGTGAGAGGCCATGAGGTGCAGGGGTGGGGCTGCTCTGGGGATGACCCCTTCCCACTTCGTGATTGATTGGGTGTGTCGGAGCAATTCCAGCCCAAATGACTCAGGGCGGGCCATGTGTGTCGAGCCGCGTCCAGGCCGGGCTCGCGTTATTAACTTACCCAGGAAGAGGGCACCGTAAATAGCCTGCAGTGGAGCCTCGCTGGGGGACACTGCAGAAATAAAGAGGGGGGGGGAAAGCAGCCCCGTTAAACTCAATTTGTAATTCAACCCAGGGTGATGCCATCGATCGAGATCTGCTGCTGCAGCGGCGGCCAACCTGCAGCTGCATGGGCGACGGATTCAAACTTATCATCCTCACTCCACTGCTGCCCTCAGCGAGCCTACTGTACATTATGTCTTCCTTTGCACTTGTCGGACAAACAATACTTCTCCTCAAACACACACACACACACACACACACACACACACACACCGTACACTCAGCCTGCAGGCTTGAAAATCAGGCACAAAGTTTCAAACACTGGAAAAAATACAGTAGCGGTGTTCTTCTATTAGTGAGAGACCTCCAGCATAACCAACACTTCCATGAAGAAAGCTCTTTTTACGTGCAAAACACTGAGGTAATGAAGTATGAACACAAAAGCAAATAAAATGTCCACAATATGGGATGATGTAATTGCTAAAAGATTTAGTAGCCTATGATTTTTTTTTTTTTTTTTAGTCGCTGTTTTAGTAAGCAACTGGAACCAGAGTGAGAGAGACCAGATCTGGAATTCGATGAATGTGGCTTACCGTCAAAATAAAAGCACCAAGCTAATGAAAATGAGGTGAAACTTTTTAATTTGAAGAATAGAATTTACAAGATTTCTTTTATTGTATTTAATTGTATTACAAGTTATTGTCTATTTATGTTTTATTTAAAGTTAGGGTCTGTAAGTCTGTTCAGAAGCACTTTCTCTTATACTGGGGGAAATGGCCCGTCTAATGTCAGAGG
>JBCAUF010000057.1:219442-238139 GCA_038406115.1 Haemulon aurolineatum | reverse complement strand
AGACCACAAACAGTTTGACTGCAGTTGGATGGTTTGCTGTGTTTATTTTAGACAAGTTTCAAACATGAACCAAAGGTAACTGTGTGTGTGTGTGTGTGTGTGTGTGTGTGTGTGTGTGTGTGTGTGTGTGTTCAGGTTGCTGCATTACAAAGACTTCTGAAGAGGAACTCTGAAGCATCCGGAACAGAAAATATGACACTCAAGTCTGATCTCTTTTAAGGACCGGTCCATTGTTCCGTCATGTTTTAGCTGCCTGTTCTCTTTATGGGTATAATGTCATTGCATCTTATCATTTTCTAAATCATCACATGTCGTCTTTGAATGCACCACAAGGGAAATACTCAAAACTTTAAACTAAATGTCAGTCTCAAGTCACTGGAAGTTGATTTTCACTTAAATGAAGTGAAGTCAACATCTCCCTGGAATGAAGAGAACGATGGATGATTTTGAAAATGATCAGCAAGTTTACAGGATTTGTAGATTTTGGGGCTAAAACATGAAAAACGCCTTTCGAGTTTGGTGGACACTGAACACAGATGTACTGACGGGGCTGAGAGGTGGTTTGTATCAAAGTGTGAAGCAGTGTGATGGAAAACTTCACTAAACCACCAGATAGACTGTCTGTATCTGTCCACATGTTTTGTTTTTTATTATTTGTATGATGCGATTGTATAAAACAGCTGATACATTTCAACACGAGTCTGTTGGTTTTTTTTTACGTAATTGAGGATTGAGACAGGAGGAAACTAGTCTCTATCATTTGTGAGTTGTAATCACTCTCATGTATGTTCAAATGTTCGTTTTCCTCAATAAGTTTGGTTTGAATTCGTTGTTGGCATATTAGCTAAATATTTAGTTTCACCTTAACATCTAACATTTAGATTTAAAGTTAGATTCAACATTTAAGTTTAACATTTAATATTTAGAATATATTTTGAAGTTAACACAGATTGTAAATGTGCCTAACCTAAATTAAAAAATTAGGTGTACACCATCGCCACCATCATTAAAATCTAGTTTGAAGCCCAGAGCTTACACTTGAATTTTAAAAATCATAATTTCGACTTGAAAATCGTCATGACTTCACATTAGGCTTGGGCGATAGGACGAATGTATCACCAATCGACCATCGACGGAGTCCGTCACGGTTGATTAAATTTTTGGCGATTGTCTGGGCAATTTTTTTAGCATTTTGTTTTGCCAAATGAATGGTCTGAATCCACAGAATTCAACTGTAATTTACATGGAGCACAACTAAAATCGTGCGTAAATTGGATCTGGATAGTTTTAATAGGACAGGTAGCCTGTGTTATCCCGTTCTCCCACCCAGTTGTGAGCGGAGACATGGGGGCGGGGTTGGGGGTCCGGTCCGGTCCGTGTTCATTCTGACATGATCGCATCCGGGAAACAATTAACCAAAAGAAATATGATTTATCCACCTCAGAAACATCATACTTGAACTTTTATAACTTCAACCAGCTCTTGCTCCGCCGTATTTGTGTGTGTGTTATCCCGTTCTCCCACCTGTTTGCTCAGGCTGTGAGCGGAGACGTCGGGGCCGGTCCGTGTTCACTCTGACATGATCGCATGCGGGAAACAATTAACTTAAAGAAATATGACTTATATATGACTTGTGTCCTGGGGCTTGCCGGTTGCATCTGGCGTGAATCCAAAATAATTCCAACGTGACATAACAGCCGAATATATCGTCAATCACCGATTTAAAGGGAGACAGTGGCCAACTGGAAATTTTTAACCTATCGCCCTACTTCACATATGTTCATTTTGACCGAGTATTTCAAAGCATTCATTTAATAATAATTTGGACTTTGTAATCATTTAGTACCACACAATTGTTTACATCTGATAATTACCATTTGTGTTGTTATAATTTTGACTTGTCACGTATCTCATTATTGTCATGATGGGAAATATGTAATCAATTTTTTTTATTTCTTGGCTAAAATGGGCTTCCATACAATGACAGAGGCATTTTGTTTTTATTACACAACAACAGTCAGAGTGAAAAAGCAGAACAGAGTTACGCAACATAAAGCATACGGCTAAGAAATCGACCAATCATATGCCAGGAGGACCAACAGTCAAACAGGATTCACCACCTCACACCCGATCTCTCTCACACACACCTTTACCTGACCACACACACACACATGCAGCAGGAATGTCTTCGGTCCTGTCTGTCTTCGGGTATAAGCACAATAAATGTGTCGCTCTCTCTGTAAACAGTCTGACCAGCATGACAGCAGTTTAACATAAAGTGTCAGATGATACTGACTTATTAAAAATTATGCCCTTGAGCAAAGTATCAACCCCTAACTGCTCTGACGGGTTGAGGTGACGAACAAGGTTTGCAAACTGTGTGTCGTCCTCCATTAGCAGTAAGAAAGTCAGGGATTATTGTTTGATAATAAAAGTTTCTAAAAGCTTGTAAATGTTTGTATTTCAACTTTTTTTAAATTTAAGCCTATTTGTATACTGTCTATACATTTGAACCTAATTTGTCAATTTATTTAAGTTATATGTTAATTTTTCTTTGATGTGTATTACATATTATTTTCGGTTTTAACAAATGCATAGATTGATATTTTTTGTATTTTTTCTAGTAATAAAAGTGCATTTTTTTAAGAATAAAAAATGTATTAAATACAAAAAAATACGACTGATTCTGAAATTGCTGTTAGACTGAATATCTCTAAAATTACCCTTCTTAGTAAAAAGCTAAATAAAAAGATAAAACTGATACAAGTCAACATTTTGAACTCCTGTCATAAAATATTTTTTATCTGGAAAGTTTCTGCACCACAATTATGCTTTGCAACAGCCTTTAAATCATCACTTTGGAGACAAACATTTTAAAAGATATAGGCTATAGAATAATATGAAATTAAATTTGAAATTAAAGGTATATGGAAAAACAAAAGAGTGATTCCTTTCCTTTCAGTTATTTGTCATAAGTCATTTTGTTTTTTAATTCATTGATAAACAAATAAATAAATCCAAAAGTAATGTTCATATCTTGTACTGAATGTATCACTATAGATGTAAATGGATGTAACAGAGCATAAACAACAGCCTTTGCCTTCCAAACTCACCTGACAACTTTCTGCACCTGCCATCATTCATGAGTGAGTCTCCACCCACCAGTGACATCACAGGCTGACAGTAACCTGAGTTTCAGGATCTCTGACAGAAACACGTCGACTCACAGTGAAAGGTAAGAAATTGCTGTTTGTCTCTTATCTGAAATACAGTAAAGAGAAAAAAGACATTTTAAGTTAAATCTCATTTTAAAATGTACGTAACTCAAACTTAAAATATCTTTGGAGGTAACTAGTTGATTGTGACACAAATTTTTTAGGTCCTCACATGAATCTGTAATGTCAACCTCAATCACAAGATCAGTTTATTTTAGGAAATATTTAGAATTAATTTGTCTTTCTGTTCTGTCTCCTTCTCTCTGGTTGTTTTGCTGCAGTAGATTTAATCACTGGCATGTTCCTCATAGAGCGGTCATGCAGATCACCACACTTGTCATAGCTGGCTGTTTGTGGTGTGCAGACATAATTATCTTTAGCTTCAGAGATGGGAAGAGACGGATATTTGGGGACATGTTATTCTCTATCTGAGGGTGAGATGTTCAGATGTACATTAGTCGCATGTATGTGGCAGTCTAAGTTAGCACAGAGCCTGGACACAAGGGGAAAGAGAGAGGCTCTCAGTCTTTATGCTAAGCTAGGCTAACCATATCCCGACTCTTCATACCGAACACACAGACATAAACACCCACCTAAACATATCATTCTCTAAAAAAAAGGAAGAAGCCCATCTCCATGTCAAACTGTCCACCTTTAACAGTTTCATCTCTGCACTGTAATGTTTTTCAAATTCTTCCAAATCTAAACTCTAACATAAATTTCAAACTTTATTTTCTAGCAGCTTAAACTGACCTGAAACTTAGAGACTATTCACTGTCAACTCTAAAATCAACTCTAAGGTTTGTTTGTTCTTCAGACCAGATGTGGGTCCCCACAATGTGGTGGGTTTTCAGAGAGTCCTCAGAAGGTACTTTAAACAAGATAGTCATTTACATATTGTTTATATTATTTGATATTCTCAAATAATATAAACATTTTCTCAGCTGCTCCTTCAACATGTGGAGGAGGTGGGGTTTAAAACACCACCTAATCTACCTGTACTGTAGTAGATGTATTTTGTCACTTCCCATCATTGATTTTGGGGCAGTTGCATACATTGCCTGTATGGGTACCGCCTTATTTTGTCACTTGTTATTTCAACCAACTTAAAGTTTAAAGCCAAGTAAGGTTTTACATATTTTCTCCTCTTTTGCAAGGAAGATCTCCTCTTTTTTCCCAGGAAAGTGTCAGGTTTTGCATCACAAATATCCACCCTTTGTCCCTAACACACTTCTGTCTTTCTACAGGCAACGAGTAAATATTTACAGCTCAGTTTTTGTCACTGCCTTTTCTGTTGTCATGCTGCCTTCACTGTACTTACAGTAGTATAGTAAACTGATTACACTATGAACAAGAGGTTTGTGTGTGTTCAACCAGCAGTGTTACAAACATTATCACCACCATCACAAGCACGTCTCCTTCATTTTGACGTTCCTGTTCCCACACATATTTTGCATATTTCCTCCTGTGATCAAGCTTTTCTGTTGCTGCTCTGTGTAAACTGTGAAATGCCACTCGCCTGGGGACACCTGGTGCAAAGTTCTCTGCAGATGAAGTTTACTGTGAAATTAATTTTTAGATGATTCAGAGGTTTAAACAGACAGAAGAGTGACAGAGGCTTATGAATGGTACATGCAAAGCTAACAGACTCAGTGTGTTTAGGTGCAGTCACATGACAGATAGGGTGTGACAATGGAGATCTGAGGTCCCACCCTGTACTTACTTATATATGATAAAAGTTACGTTAGGGACAGTTTTGGAAGAGGTATTTAGATCTTTAAAGTAAAAATAGTAAAACATAACAGACAATAAGTGTCCACAGTTGTGAGTAACAGTTTAGACTCTGACAGAGGACTTTCAGCTTCCTCCAGTTCAGACTCACTAGCTCTCCATCCACTCACATGTCAGCTCTGCTAAGATGGTTTGTTATTGGTTAACAGGACAATAGATGGATATAAGTTCACCAAAGTCACAGGCAACGTCTGAAGGTCCAGAGCGTCTTACTCTGATCTTCCATCATATGTTTGTCCTGTTTCTGTTATTGAATCTTCAATATCTTGCTGCTTTCATAACCTATTACTTAATGTAAAATGTCCATCTTTAGAAATGGAAATCCAATTTTGAGGGTTCAATGTAAACGCACCACGAGGGGTCACATCTTAGCTGCTGTTTTTTCAGTGATAAATCATAAACATGAGGTTAATGCCCAATATGAAATAAAATATAATATAAAATATATAATATTAATAATAATAGTATGTATTATATATATTATATATTATATAATAAGTATGACACTGATGTGATGTTAACGGTTTACAAATATGACTAAATTCCAAACTGAAGGAGTTGTCGATCACTCGTGGCCAGTCGATGGTCATATACAGTAAAACAGAACAGTCAATAAAATTGTTTAATTCAAAGATTGTGAATCAATGCAACCACAAGAGGTCCTACAGCATTCGGTCGTAAATGTGTGAAACAGAGATAGCAACCAATCAGCATTAAGGCTGAGATCAGGTTAGCGATCATAATCCGTTGCACTTTTTGTCAAAATCACCGTATTTCTCCTCACTAACCGCAAGCTGTCACGTCTAACTGCATGCTGAAAAACATGGAGGACAATCGGACAGTTTAAATGGAAATAGGAAGGGAAATTCACAAGCTACTCATCAGCATACAGAAACAATAATTTTAATGCTGGTATTTTTGTATTTTTACATAAATGGACCAGTGTGCATGATGTGCACTTCTCATTCATTGGATACAGTGAGATAGGTTTAAAACACAACTAGTGTTAGGTATGTGTCAATTTTTGCTTAATAAATAATATTAACAATTATTAAAGTAAAAAATCACCTGGCTAATCTTTTCACTTCTAATGTGTTGGTGCAACTTAATTTATTTAATTTACACGCAATACATGGAGTTTTTATTAGAAATTTAATATTAAATATATGAGCTAAATCATCATCATATCACAGTCACTGATACGCAACAGGTGAACCTGTAGGTTACCTGATGTTTTACACACTCTGAATGAACACAGTTACTCTGAACGCATCTCACTCATAGGTGAGGTGGCTCCGCCTCCCTCTCACTTCCTGTTCACACCTGAGCAGAACAGGTGGTTATCAGCCTCACCAGAGACAGAAAAACAGAGAGGAAGCTGCA
The DNA here is from genome assembly GCA_038406115.1 of Haemulon aurolineatum. Classification (NCBI taxonomy): domain Eukaryota; kingdom Metazoa; phylum Chordata; class Actinopteri; order Lutjaniformes; family Haemulidae; genus Haemulon; species Haemulon aurolineatum. The sequence continues at coordinate 231,750 of JBCAUF010000057.1, read as the reverse complement.
GACAGGTAGAGAAAACCCATCCTGATCAGTTCTTCTTTTGTCTGTCTGTCTGTCTTTACACCTGTCTGTCTCTCTGCTCAGTGACTCACCTGACGGCCGTTCTGTTATTTTTAGCGTCAAGTTAAAAATGTTTGTGTGTCGAAGGTTCAGCTGTTTCAGGAGGAATGTTGTCTGACCTGGTCCTTCTTTAACCGACAGTCGGTCCTATTTCACATGGAAGATACTGCAGCGTGTCTCTGAAATTGGTGCTACATTTTCATTTCTGATTCAAGAAGGTTTTTATTTGTCTTTGTGACAACAGAAATCAGAGAAATTAAAGTGCAAGTTGCAACCATGGAGTATATAAAGCTACTTTAAGGGCCGTAAGTCCACACACATTGCTGTCATTCAGTGTGGCAGTGTGTGATCATCAATGAATGGTTCTCTGTTCAAAATACTGACACAACTATAACACAACAATACTACAAATTGCGCCTTTTAAATGTGGTTTTAAAGCAGGTTTTCAAAGTGATAAATGACGCTCAGGGTTGCAAGTTATATTATTAAAAAGTGTGTTTAGTCAGTTATGATGTTCCAACGTCTCTTTCTCTTCAGAAATTAAACTTTTTTCCACATTTGGTGGGAAATTGTAGCTTCTAACATCACCTGATATTGAGTCAACTTTGCAGTCTGTTTCCTCTCTTCTGCCCAGGCGGCAGCAGCAGGAGCAGCAGCAGCAGCATGACGATGGCGGAGGCGGCAGCCCCCGATCTGTTCTCAGAGCAGGAGTTGACCTGCTCCATTTGTCTGGATCTGTTCGATGAGCCGGTCTCGACTCCGTGTGGACACAACTTCTGCCAGGTAACATTCAGACTAAACACCTGAGACAGTTCAGAGGTCAGATCCAGGACAGTCTGAACCTGCTACTTCGACTTAATAGAGAAGTTTGTGTCTGAACCCCCTTCATCTTCTCCTTCTTCTTCTTCTTCTTCTTCTTCTTCTTCTTCTTCTTCTTCTGCTGTTTATTTGCAGGCATGTATTGGAGGTTACTGGGCCTCCAGTCCGGTCTGCACCTGTCCTCTCTGTAAACGCCAGTTCGATGAACGTCCTCGGCTCAGCGTCAACAAAGTCTTCGCTCTCATAGCAGATAAATACAAAGTGGCTCGTTATGGCGCTGCAGGGCTACCCACACCGGTCAGGAACGGGACAGTGCCGATGCCGGCCGACATGATGACGGGCACAGACACCGGCAGCACCAACCCGTTCCTGACGGCGTCCGGCGAGGAGGTGGTGTGGTGTGACGTCTGTACGGGCATCAAACAGCCGGCTGTCAGCTCCTGTCTCACCTGCACTGCATCGTACTGCAAAGAGCACGTGCAGCCACATCATACCACGCCTTTCTACGCCAAACACCCACTGATGGACCCTCAGGAGGCCCTCAGGGGCCGCACGTGCTCAACACACCGCCGACTGCTCGAGGTGAGGAAAGACGTGCTTATTGTGGCATTCATGTTTGTGGTGTTTGATAAAAGTATGTCAGCAGTTAAAGAGCTTCTTAAGAGCTTCGTAAGAGTCTGAAACAAACTTTGGTTCCACAGTTTTGGTTCTTTGAAGAATCTTTTCTGATACTTCGGTGTTTGAAGAGCATTTGGACTCAAAGCACTGTGAGCCATGTTTCGTGTAAAAGGCTCAACACAATAAATCCATTACAGGATACTTTCACATGTTTAGGAGTCTTGTCGACTTTTCCTTTCTGACCTCCCGATGCGTTCACTTGTCCAGGTGTACTGTCGGACATGCCAGCGCTGTATCTGTGCCATCTGCGTCCTGGAGGAGCACCGAACCCACAAAACTGTCTCCGTCCAGACCGAGAGACTCAGCAAACAGGTAGCACAGAGGAACATATGGTCTTAACCTTATCGTTACTTAAAATAGTTTATTCGTTGTGTGAAATAATATTCGACCAATTAAAGACAACTCTTTGTTGGGGTTTTTTTTTTTTTTGGTGTGGGGGTGGTGTTTTGTTTTTGATTTTTAGTTTTTTTATTCATTATGTTTTTTTTGTTTTGTTTTGTTTTGCGTTTTTTTTGTTTTTTTTTTGTTTTTTTTTGTTTTTTTCTTCTCTTTCTTTTTTTTCTTTTATTTTGTTTTTGTTATTTTACGGCACCATCAGGGATGGAATTGGTCTATTTGATGTTTATCTTTACATGACAGAATACTGATGCTGTGCTGAAGTGGTCGTATTTTTGTAAAAATGAAAAAGTTAAAAATAAAATCCAAAAAAAAAAAGACAACTCTGTGTTGTTCTGTGTTCTCAGAAACAGGTTGCAAGGACGGAGCAGGAGATCCTGAACCGGATCAAAGAGAAAGAGATTCGTGTGACTCAGCTGAAAAGGAAACTGGACGGAGTCAAGGTCAGACTTCTCGTTCTTCTTTCATTTTATCTGTTATTTCATTCTGTTTATCTTCTCGTTCGTCCAGATCAATTGACTTGACGTTGTGATCTATTGTCAGAACTACGCTGACGGAGAGCGAGGCGAGGTGGAACGCCTCCTGGGCGACGTGTCCAGCTCGTTGGACAGGATCCGGTCTGAGGTAGTGGGCGAGATCGACAACCAGCTGGATGCCGTGATGTCAAAGGGGGAGGGGCTTGTGAGCCGTCTGGAGATGGAGCTCAGCCAGCTGACGGACCGGAGAGCCACGCTGGAGGTCCAGGCCATCAGTCAGGATCACATCGGCTTCCTGCAGGTAAGAACCGAACGTCTTCTACACGAATCAACAGCTGGTCAGGGTGATGACCTTTGACCCGAGACACCTCCTCACCCCTCCTCAGAGTTATGAGGAGGCCACAGCTCCCATGGCGGAGGATCAGCAGGACGGGGACGACGACGACGAGGAGTTCTCTCTCCACTTCCAGCTCGGGGATGTGAAGAGCGCTCTGTCTGAGGTGAAGGACAAGATGGATGACATCAGGATGGGGGAGGTCCGCTCCAGCAGGTCCAGAGGGTCCAGAGGATCCGGTGAGTCACACTAGGGAGTCTCGTCACATTTGAAGTGATCTCTTAATTGTTTATTAACTAAGTCTTTGCCCACCCAAAATGTTCTGATTGAACCCTTTGTGTTTCAGTCTCGTCTGGTGACCTGATGTTGGCGGAGAGCATGGTCAGTTTGAGAGGAAGCAGCGCCAGTTTGAGGAAGAGTCAGTGGTCTCTGAAAGGTCAGTGACTGATCCGGGATCAGCTGTTCCATGATCACATGGCCAATTCATCCTGTGGGAGCAGGAATACAGAGATGTGAAGACACTCACCCTCCTGTGGACCAACACGGGAACTTAATTTGGAGAAAATCTGTCTGGTGATCAACGGCAAGAGACAAATAAAGTTTTGATCCTATTCGAATTTCTCCATGAATTCCACATCTGATGTTTGATGATGTGTCAGTCAGTCATCAAACTCTTGATGTATTAGCGTGTAGAAATCTGTCATTAGAAAGTAACAAACTACCACAAACTACCACTTTCTTTACTTGACTGACAAACATCACATGTGAACATTATTTTGTCTCTCGCCGTTGATGACTGAAACAGTTTTCCAAAATAAGGTCCCAGGTGATCCAGAGGAAGGGGCGTGGCTCCAGAAGATGAATGAACATTTTAAAATCAGTTTTTAACCACACTGATCAGTGTGGCTGCAGCAGTGAGAACTTTTAATGTGAAAGAGTGACTGACTGTGGTTTCCCGTCTCTCTTTAGATCTGAAGAAGTTCAAAACGGTCTCCGGTACGTGTGTTTGTCAAGCTGCATATCAATTCATGAAAAGTTAATGAATCAGTTAAATTAACTTTCAGTTCATTCTGTCACAGGACACAAGAAGGCCAGAGTCTACATGGGTGAGTTCTTCACTGTAATTACTGTATTTGTTATTTTATTTTTATTGTACTTTTATTATAAATTATTCTTTGAATCTCCTTGTGACCTTTTTGTCTCCAGAGGACGTGACTTTGAACCCGGTCACGGCGTATCCTTTCCTGATCCTGTCTGAGGACAGGAAACAGGTGAAGAGAGGAGAGAAGCTTCAGTTCTACAGAAACAGTCAGCAACGCTTCGACGTCTGGTCCTGCGTCACGGCTAAAGAGGGCTTCGCTACTGGACGACACTACTGGGAGGTCAGACTCAGGACTCAAAGATAAAACTGATCCAGGATCCAGTGTGAAATATTAAACTGTCTGTTTGGTGTGCACCTGCCGCAGGTGTTTGTTGGGGAGAATAAGGACTGGAAGCTGGGTGTGGTCAGTGAGTCGGCTCAGAGGAAAGGCCTGTTTGACATGAGTCCCACTAACGGATACTACGCCATCTGGTGGAGCGGCAGCCAACTTCGAGCACTCACTGCACCGCCTCTTACCAAGGTCACATTAACGTTATATTTCATAATCATATAACCTAAAAATTCATCACATAAATTATTTTTCTGTCTCTTTATCAGCTTTGTACAATTTTAAATATATTGCAGTAAACTGGATTCAGAAAAGAAAAATTAAATCAAGAATTCAAATCAGTAAAATTGTTGAATTCTTAAATCAATTTTGATGTAGCCTATGTTATCTTACGACTTTGACTTTAGGAAGTCATAATTTTAAATTATAAGGTGATAATTTTGACTTCACTGGATAATTTGGCATTATCTTTTAAGTTTATAAATTAATAATTACGATTTTGTATGTTACAATTTGAATTGAGACCAAAATTTCATATAATTTTGATTGAAAGTTCACAAATGTGAGTAAATATGACTCTTTCTTCTCATGTAGAATTAAAAGAAAATAATTTTGTCATCTAGTGTAAAGTTTTTCACTTAATGTCACTTATTTCTGACGTCATATTATGGCCTTTATTTTCAATCAAAAGTGAAATAAAAAGCATATTTTAGAAATAGTTTTTTCTGATCATTTTGAATTTCAAAGTCACACTCTTGACATTCATAATACATTTTTTTTCTAATACATTTTCTTAATATTTTTGACTCGAGTCTAGCTTTGTGTCTTGGCGTCAATGGGCTTCCATAATTTGTGGGTACATTAAACTGGCTGAACCTGCTGAATATGTGTTTGTATCATGCAGGTGAAGAGTCCTACGAAGCTGCGTCAGGTGGGCGTCTTCCTGGACGTAGAGGAGGGTCAGGTGTCCTTTTATAACGTGAAGTCGGGCTCAGAGATCTACAGCTTCACAGGATCTACCGAGTTCACCGAGAGGATGTTTCCTCTGCTTGGCACCGGAGACAAAGAGGTCCCCCTGGTCCTCATGACCACTCAGCACCAGCTGGCCTGAGGGACGAGGGACAGGACCAGACGGAGGGACAAAGATGGGGGACTACAGGGCCAAAACCTGAGAAAGAGGGAAGCAGGAAAGGGGGAACATTGGGACACTGACGACTGTTTAGCAGTCATGCTGGAGAATGGGGATGTGAAGGTGTCTGGCTCAGAAACTGAATCTCACAGAGGAAACAAATTGGTGGTTGTTCATTTGACGGAAATGGAAAAATACAGAACGACGTATCGCTGCCACTGTGACTACACAAGATGTCCTTAGTTTCTCTTTATAAAAGGTTCCTCAATGTTACAAGATCCTTCTCATGTTCTAACAAGACCACTTCCATTTTCTACCAAGATCCTTTTCGTGTTGGAGCAAGATTTTTGTGTGTGTGTGTGTGTTCTACCAAGATCCTGTCATGCTCTAGAACAAGATCCCTCTTTTTTGGGGGGCAAGATCTTTTTTATGATTTATCAAGACCGCTTCCATGTACAAACAAGATCCTTTTTATAATCTGGAAGAAGATCCCTTTTCATACTTCTCGCGTCACTCACATCGTGTTGTAAAGGCTGATTTTAATCTGTACGCTCGACACTTTTTATGTTTTCTAATTCATGCTCCAGTGAAAGACTGCAGTCGTCTCCACGGTAAGTAGATGTTATGTTCCAGACAGGCTTTTTCAGTTACCCTGTCACATTGTATGACAAAACACCACAAAATTCTTCAGGTGCTGCTGGACATGAAAGAAAAGCGTCAACACTTTGTCTAAAATATGTCACATCTGTCGAGTAACACTCATCAAAAGTGTCGAGTGCCTGATTATAAATCAACCTTTATGAGACATTTTGTTTTGACTTTCTCGTTAAAACTTGTTGTGATATAAGATGAAAAGGCAACACAAAGCATGAAACATGTCCTGTTACTATGAAAAGAATCTTGTTAAAAAAAAAAAAAAAAGTAAGTAAATGTTTTAGTTGCGGTGGAAGCGATACACTGCAGATTGATTGATCGTGTAAATTCATTCCATTCGTGTATTTTGGCAGCCAAGGAGAAGCCTGTTAAACAAGTTAAATTATCTACTGAGAGCTGTACAGATACTCCAAATGTTAAAGAAGTATATAAATGAATGAAACAATAATATTCAAAGAAATAATACATGTAATCGATAAATTATTCACTCATATAAAAATGTCATAAAAGCAGAAATTTGTATCTGAAATGCCCTTTTTTAAAAGTCTGTTTTATTTTCCTGTCACCTGCTACGACCCCCTCACCTGTATGAACAGTCTGTTTTAATGTTTGAGAAAAGTTGCTGAATAAAGACACAAATGTTTCTGACTTGTTTTCATAACTGGACTAAAGAGAAATGAATTATATGAATATTTTACTTCCAATCACTTGGACAAATAAATTAAAAGTTTGACTTATCTTCCACTTGCTCATTTTGTTTTTGAAATAAATTGTCCTGCTTCTCTTTGATTGTCGCTGGACGGTTGGCTGGCTGTAATGTAGCTGCCACCAGCTGATTAATCATGTCGTCCTGAATGATTCAAAAGAGCATCATCGATAAGAAATGTTTTAAAATAAAAAGCAAGCATGTTCAATCTCAATTAAATAAGGACAAAAATTTATTTAAAAAATACCAAACTGAAGAGAATGTCATGTCGAATCAAGTTGAATAAAATGACTTTTTTAATGCAAAAACTTTAATCAAACAATGTCTTTTATTCTAAGTGTTGTCAGAAATTACAGACTGTTTTTTGTTGAGATGTACTGATTTCCTACATTTCCCACAATGCCTTTGAAGAGCCATCAAAGAGGCATGGCAGGGATCTTCCTTTTATTTGTTCGTCAGTATTTTCTGACGTCTGAATCAATTTTCACTCATTTATTTTGGTCGTGAAGTGGAAGCAGAGGACCTGTCCCAGATGTGTGTGTGAACAGCTGTTTGACTGCAATTAATACGAAAAAGTGGTTGAGATTTGGTTTGATATTAATGATTATTAATCTCTAGAAACATTTTCAATTTTAGAAAGTTGAAAGTTTAAAATTATTAATATGTATATATATTTCCTTGAATATTTTACAAAGTCCTTAACCCCCTCAAATAGGCAGTGTGATGTCATTGATGATGCATTTGTGTTTTCGTGTAAATCAGACATCAAAATAGTTATAATCATTCAAGTTCATATTTTATTTAACATAAATCATATTGCAGTCAATGTGAACAGCTGGGGTTTCAATATACACAATAGAATCGTAACATTTTAAGCCCCGCCCCTCTGTGACCCCGCCCACAACAACCCTCCCACCCGCCAAACTGAAAACATAAAGCCCATGCCCCCCTCCCCACATAAACCCCACCCACCCTCACTCCTTTACACAAACACACTGATCCCCTCTCCCTCCCACCATAGCCCCGCCCCCCCAACATGACGCTCCGCCCCCTGACGCTGAGTGTGTGTGTGTGTGCGTGTGTGTTCTTGTTTGTGTGTGTTTTTTTTAGCAGCAAACTCCAAACTGATTCCTCGCAGCCCGAGCTAAAACAGGCGTCATTTCAGCCACAATCACTCCGGTTTTGTTTTAATCACCTCCACCTGCCCCACCTGCACCTGTCGCACCTGCAGTGTCATGTGACCACCTGCAGACAGCCAGGCTCTAGTTTACTTATACTTCTTGGTGTAAGAAAACAAATCTAAACAACTCTCACAACTTGTTCTGAGGGACATTTTAAGGTGCGTCTGCTTCTATTGGGACTAACAAGCCCCTCCCACAGTGACTCATAGGCCCCTCCCGCACTGACTCACAAGCCCCGCCCCCAAGCATAATAACACACTTGACAGCTCTTGCTTTTAGGAACTTTTTAAGGCAAACTTGCTTCAGTTGTGGCTCACAAGCCCCGCTCCCCCCACACTCACAAGCCCCTCCAACTCGGACTCAGAAGCTCCACCCTCCAGCATTGGCATAATCACAGCTGTATGTAAGCCCCGCCCTCTCTCACTGACCACTCCCCCTTGTTCTTACACAATCACATCTCCAGCTGGAGTCGCCTTCATGGAACTTGCGGGACTTTTTTTTAAGGCGCATTTAGTTGAGATTCAAAGCCCCTCCCACTCTGACAAGCCCCTCCCGTGTTAAATCACATGCCCCGCCCCCCATCTGGACGACGTCATTGTCTTGCCACACACCACAGCTGCAGCGTCATGAATAACTGAGCGATGAGCATTTGTGGTTTCAGGGAGGGAACTATTTCCTGGCAAACAGCAGCTGGGCGTAGTGACATCATGAGGTTGCCGGGCAACCAGCACAACAGCCGGAGACGCACCGCACGGGAAAAGACTGTCGTTTGTCAGGTACACTGCTTGTGAGTTTGGAGTTTGCTGCCAGCCGATGTGTGACGAACCAACAAATGGCGGCGAGAGGGAAGGGGGTGTGTCCTTCTGACCACCTGACCGATGCAGGTGTGTTCGCCACACACACACCAAATTTAAAAAAAAAAAAAAAGAATTAAAAGAAAATCACGTGGGTGTCATCATCATTATCATCGTCGTCGTCATCATCGTCAGCGTTGTGGCGTTCTACGAATCATCGCCTCACCCGAGCAACATTCGCTGACCACCCACACCTGCCCCCCGCCCCCCACCCCCATCCCTCCCTCCCTCCCTCATCACCCGCAGCCGCCGCTCGCTGTCGGCCATCTTTTCAAGTCCAGTTCCGGTGTGTGTCGTGTGTCGGCGTCCCCCTGTGGCGTGTAAACTGTTGAATGCTGCGTCTTGGAAGTAAAACAGAGAGAAATATGGGAGGAGGAGGGGAGGAGGGGGAGGCGAGGGGAAGAGGAGGAGGAGGAGGGTGGGTTTTCTTCGTCTTCTTCTTTTGTTTTAAAACAGAAAAGCGTCTTCTGGCGTGCTGCTTTCTGTCGCCGCAGCTCCTGCTTCTGCCAATGAGCAGGACTGAGGAGTAAAAGGGGAAGGAGGGAGGAGGAGGAGGGGGGATAGGGAGGAGGTGAGGAGTGTAGGGGGAGGAGGGGTGGGGGAGTTTGGAGAATCATGGGACGCCGAGTTATTTGATACACCTCTCGAAGTAGGTGGCGCCCACGTATCCGCCCCTCAGGGAGCGCTGGACGTTCTGCTCGAAGAGCCGCCGGTTCGTCTGGAGGATTTCTGCCGCCTCCTTGTTCAACGGATCCTCGGGGTTAGGCTCCTGCAGGGGGGGGAGGACGGGGGAGACATGGTGAGTTACTGTCAATTAGGGGTGAATTTACTAAAAACATAAAAACTGGAAAAAAAAAATAAGAGTCAGAATGTGATTTTCTTGAGTCATAATTTTAGTTTGAAAGCTGATTTTTTGCATTTTATTTTGAATTCAACACTTTATTTTACGGTTTCCTCACAAACTACTTTAATTTGCCTCTCACTGACCCACGTCTGGTCTCTTCATTCTTTTTTAAAGAATGTAGAAAGCATTGAGGGTTCATATTTGTAATGTAGTCGGTACATTGTGTTTATTATTTATACAATTTATTTTTGTGATTTGTTTAAGCATTAAGTAGGAACCTTTGTGCACTGGGACACTTTAGTATTGACATTATGAAGCCTTACATGCAGCACAAGAGGGTTTTTGCTCTGCTTGGATGATAGAGTTAGTTAAAGTGAAGAGTAATAAAGTAATGAAGAACTTGGTGTGGTGTATTTCCTGGAGGAGCGACAACTACTGCTTGTACTACAGTACTGTTTTCAAAGGTGCCATATAAATAAAGTGCTGTGACAGTAAAACAACAGGACGTCAGAAGCGAATAATAATGTAAGACAGAAAATGGATTGGAATTAACAAAAGCAATAAAAAAGATGATCTCGTATAAAGAAGAGAGAAACAGGCAAGAAGAATAAAACCAACAATCAAACAAATAAATAAGTTAAAAAAAAGAAAAAAAAAGAAACTAAATCGACGTCACATGAAGGCAGGTCTGTAAAAATGGATTTTAAGAAGTGATTTAAAGGAAGTTAGTGGATCTGCAGCCTAATCTCAGGTCTGTCACCTTTAGATTTAAGCCTCAACAGCAAGGAGGATTTTTGATTTGTGTCGTTGGAGAGGAGGAGGCTGCGCTAGTCGAGTCTGGAGAAAATGAATGAATGAATGAATGAACGACTGTACGAACGACTGTTTCCAGGTCAGATTCTGAGAGTTTTGGTTTGATTCAGTCGACATGGCAGCTAACGATCTGCGTGTTAGCAGGAGGGAATGAAGGTCCACGAGTGAATCGATCATGGATGACGTTGTTCTATCAGACAGATGAAAATCATTGTGTGCCGTGAGAAAGAGAGAGAAACGTGCTGCTCCAAAACTCTTTGTGTCAGTTATCCTCAATGAAAACATCCATTAGTTCTTAATTAACAGATATTCCTCGCCTCTGTGCACTTATTGATGCACTGAACACAAACAAGTTTCCAAAACATTCAGTAAAGAAATGAAAAACACTCACTAGAAATAGATACTGTAGACCGTAGATGATGGAGTTTATTGTCAACACAGGCTTCCAGTCCTCTCTGTGGAGACGAAGATGAGACAAAAACACAGAACAAAAGTTTAACACTGGATTAAACACAACAGACATCAAGAGTCCAGATATTAAACCAGAGATTAGAATCAAGGCTGGATAAGTAAAGCTGCCCCCGGTGTCCTCAGGACCATAAAAAAATAGACAGTGGAGCATGTTTTATTTTGCATATTTGATTAATTTTAAATGTGTTTGGGATTTTGCTCCTCTTCAGCTCAAACAGCTGCATTATTTCTCAATAAAACGTCCTGTTCTTGTGGTCAAAAAGCAGTTTGAAGCCCTTTCAGTCGTGTCTCTGTGTTTTGTACTTGGTGTGAAACTTGAAGGTGACAGGTTTAAATACAAAACAATACAAGTGCATCAAGAATAAAGAGACCCAACCCGAGCTTGAGAGAAAATGTTCCGACAAACGCTCCAGTGCCTCGCTGACTATGACTGGATATCTGGTTGTGTCGGGGACGGATCTGGGATCCATTCATTCATTTTGTAAAAACGTGATTCCCAGTTATGAGGCGGACGGTTGAGTTGTTTTGTTTTACGCGGCAAGGAGGAAGCTTCAAACTACACGAAGTGTGAAGTGAACGCACCTTAAGATATTTAGGCAGACGTTTCCTTCCAGGTCGATGTTGGGGTGATACACCATCGTCTCACACTTTACCTTGGGGGGGTCGTGGGGGTAACCCTGTCCTACCTGGAGTGAGCACACACACACACACACACACACACACACACACAAACTTTCAGGTTTATCCGCATCAGTGTGTGAAGTCACAATTCTCACCAAATTGATCATCAAGAATCTACTGATTAATTAAATTATATATTAGAATTTTATCAGTCTGACTGATTACAAAATTGACTGATTGTAGACTATGATTAAAAAAAAATAAAAAAATGCACATTTCTGTAAAAAGAGTGAATACATGGAAAAGAATAAAGTAGAAATATGCAGCACATCAAACAATTTGAAGATAGAACAAAAGAAGAAATGTTGAAGATAAAGACCAAAGATGGACAGAGCGTGGAGGACAGAGAGGACAGGTGTGTCTCACCTTAAAGCTGAAGACAAATTTTCCTCCTTTGTAAAAGCCCTGAGAAACAAACACACACAGATCTCACACTCTGTTTTTCAGAGAAACTTTTCACTTTAATCTTAGGGCTTTACTTCTCAAATTAAGGGTTTCAGTTTATTGAATATAATCTATTGTTACAGATGAAGCATCCAAAATGTAAATATTAAAGTGTCACGTCTTACAGGAAATAAACTACGTACATGAATATATGAATTTGAACCTCTGAAATCAGGTTAGATGCCTGAGAACTTTAATTAAGACATCAAGAACAATCCTCTGATAATGTGACAATACAACACTGACACACACATACACACACATACACACACACACACACACACACCTCGTCTGGTGAGATGATGAGTCTGAAGTTGAGGAGGTCATCGTCATCGGGGAAG
>JBCAUF010000057.1:172946-183033 GCA_038406115.1 Haemulon aurolineatum | reverse complement strand
CGTTTCACTTCTCATCCAAGAGGCTTCATCAGTTCATGCTCGCATCTGACCAGGCTGGGACTCAGATGCGAGCATGAACTGATGAAGCCTCTTCATGAAAGAAAACCAAACATCACAAGAGGAGAGAACAGTTGATGCTGTTTAAAACTCTTAATTCAGGTTCAGGACTGTTCAAGCTGTGACCAGCAGGGAGATACAACATGTGATGTATGATGACCAGATCAGGGAAATAGCTTCAGCAGTGATAAAGTCAGTTTGATCAAAGCTGAAGGCTCAGACTGTGAACACCAGCTGCTGAGCTGTCGGTCACATGATTACTACAAAATCTGTTTGTTGCCTTTGTTCAGTGTGACGAGTCATCGGTCTGCAGCACCGTGCAGAAACCTCCTGAAGTTCAGGAGGATGAAGATGATGAAGATCACAATGACAACACACCTGTGGACTGCTGGAGCGATGGTACAAACACAAACACACACACACACACACACACACCAACTGATCCAGTCAAGATGTCCTGACCTGCTCCATGTGTCAGCGAACAGGCTGTTGGTTGTTTGAACATCAATCAGATCATAAACTCATCTGAATATAGATTAGCAGAATGTGGAGGGTTAGCGGGACAGGGGAGTGTTTGCTAACTGCTGTGATGGGATGTGCTTTCAACCCCATCACTCATGTTTCATGTGACTCCAGATCATGCAGGCACGTCATGTGTAGTTTGTCTCAACAATTTTTCAGCACCCATCTGCTGGAGCGTACCTGCTCACTGTGTGTTAGGGAACAGTGTCGTGTGTCAGCAGGTGAATCATTCTGTCTCAGAAGCTGTGGGTCGCTTGTTGAGGACACCTGACCTCTGTATATATTTGAGTTCTGCATCCATGTAAGTGTCTGATTCAAACTTGTTGGTGCATGTACATATTTCAGAGTGTTACCGACGCTGTCCACTCCTGGACATAGACACGTCCCAGGGCAGAGGGAAGGTCTGGTCAAACTTCAGGAGAACCTGTTTCTCAATCGTAGAACACAACTACTTTGAGACCTTCATCATTTTCATGATCCTGCTAAGCAGTGGAGCTCTGGTAAACATTTCTATAGATTATCTTTCAATACTACAGATTATTGATTCATACATGATCAGTTTCTAATTCTGAGATCAGCTTTGATATGTTTTTATTTAACAAACAAGAAATTGTTCTATTTTCACGCATGTTTGAAGACAAAAAATTGACTGCTGCTCAGTCGTCTTGGATGCTGGTTGGTCTGTTTGATTTGATCACATGACAAAGCAGCTCAGATCTGATTGGTTCTCTGCAACGCGTGCAGTGTGAGTACTAACCTGTGGAGACAACATCTGCAACTGGCCACACTAACATGGCTAACATGGCTAACATGGGCGACAGTGGACAACAAAAATGGCTGACACTCTCTACTACTAACATTGTCATCACACATCACACAGGTGAGATTATCTTAAATTAACATAATGTTTTAAAACTTTGGCATAACATTTATTAATCTTCTATGAAGAATGACATCACTGTTACATCCCTGCACGTAGGGAAAAGGGAAGCACATAAAGAACCTGGGGTCCATTTCACAAAGCTGGTTTAACAAACTCAGAGCCTGTTCACCCTGAAATCAGGGAAACTCTGAGTTTTCCGTTTCACAAAGGAGGGTCAGTCAAAGCTAACTTAACCTCGCGGTCAGTTACCATAGTAACAGACTCTGTAAACCTGGAGTTTCTCTCTGTCTCCGCCCTCTTTCAGCCGCACACTCTGTTCGATTTCCTCATTTAGAGAAAGTGCACCGTCAGCTGGTGAGTGTTTTAGGATTTCCGAGTGTCATTGGATGCATAGATGGCACTCACATCCCCATCACAGCTCCGTCACACAATGAAGCAGATTATGTGAACAGGAAGTCCTTTCACAGCACTAACCGGAAAGTTCTGACCGCACCGGCCCACCACCGGTCACTTCAACCTGCCCGTCTCTGTCTGACGGCCGCTCATTCATTCCTGATTCATCCCCCTACAATCATTGGATAAGCATATAGTGATTCGCAGTTCCCATTTCCCATGAGGCTTCTACATTAATTTATGGACAAAAAAACAAGTTAAATCGCTGGGCAATTTATATTTGTGGTCATGAAAATTATGTAACGTGTCAATAAAAAGAGATCAAGATAGGAGGCTAAACACAAATTAGTAGGCTGGGTTGATGAGAGTGAGTTTGAGACTCCAGCAACCATGAGTGAGGTGTCGAGCGATAGCAAGTGTCTTATATACGGTTTGAGTCTAGTGTGTCATAGGTAGTTGAAAGGCTTATATTGTGAACTTTGAGCCCTATATTGTGTATTTGTCAGATATCTTAGATGTTTGCACGGAAACATGATTATTTCATAAAAGTTTTAACTCAATGGGCCGCTCATGAACGTCATACAGCTCCCTCTTGAGCTAATCGGACGGCCGACCGGGAAATTTCCCGGCATCCCGATAGCCACTCCGCCCCTGTCAATCAGTGACTCAAGGCTCCATTGATGCTGGCTTTTGATATCTGTGGTGCAACTGCCTAACTCCAGGTGAAACTACTCAGAGTTGATAAAACTGACTGAAATCAGCTGTTGTGAAACCGCAAACTCTGAGTTTCCTATCCTATATTGAGGATTGGACTCTAACCCTAACCCTAACCCTGACTGAAATGGACCCCAGATGTATTCGGTATTGGTAATTGTAATAGTTTATTGTTTACACGTTTTAAGAGTGAATGAGGCTAAAATAAAAAAAAAACAAAAAAAACAAAAACAAAACTCTCACTTTCACTTGATATACCAAAAGAAACTAGCAGCCTATGAAAACCAAATAAAACCAAAGTCCAATAAAACCAAAGTCCAACACTAAAAGAACTGATGGTGACTAAACATAGTACAGCATTATGAAATAGCATAAAATTACATAGCACATGATACTGTATCACAACCCAATATGAACAACATAAAACAATTAAAGGTTGAAGAATGAGCGAATATCGACATCTAATGTCTCAAGATTGCAGTTGAAAGAACATTAAAATAATTCCAGCAGTGGGGTTGCCAGGTTTGTTGCCAAATGTGTCAAGCAATCAGCCCGCACCATGATCAGTAATCTCATATCTAAGATCAATGTGATATAATGAAAGCAAGTATTGCGGAGGAATTTGACCAACAGGTAGCGTTAGCTAAGTTAGCACGCGAGTTAACTTACCGATCGAAGTGAAAAGTCATCATTTCCACATGCGTACTGATGCCGTGGAAATTCTTTACCTGAGCCGATCGAGTGTAGGTTTCACTGATATTGACTCTAGTTTTTATCTTCTCTGGGACGGATAACACACCGGTCGCCGGGGCTCTGAAGCAGCTGCAGGACCTGCAGACTCCACAGTTTAACCCAGTGCCAGCCTTACTGTGCCGAGCATAGAGACTGTATTTGACAACCCACAGTGTCCGCTACTGGCTTGTAAGATGTAAATACGAAGTCATTGTCAAACCCATCAAAATTTCTTGAATTATTTAATTCAGACTAAATATAATTTTTCAAGGAAACGCGATATTCTGCACCCCTCTAAATGCCTTGTGGATGTATTATTTTGCTTTTGATAAGTATTCTCCATATTCAACCTTTATGAAAAACAAAACAACTGAATAATGTAGAAGTGTTGTTATGCCATATTTGGTCCTTTTTAATTTTAAACAAGTACAAGATGTTTTTGCTCTGTATGCATGGTGACCGTACACTGAGGTTCAGAAACTGTTACCTGTTAGTGAACACCTGTCCAGGTGCTGATCTTTGTCTGTCTGTGAACAGGCATTTGAGGACATCTACTTGGAGCAACGTCGGGTCATAAAGATTGTTCTGGAGTATGCAGACCAGGTGTTCACCTACGTGTTCGTGGTGGAGATGGTTCTTAAGTGGTTTGCCTATGGATTCAAGACTTACTTCACCAACGCCTGGTGCTGGCTTGACTTCCTCATCGTCGACGTAAGAACAACCCGAGCGATGTTACTGATGCTTCTGTGAAGAGGAACGGCACCTGATCTGTCCCTTCAGCTGATCCCTGCAGTATGATGTCATCACCAGATGTGCTGTCTCTTACAGGTGTCTCTGGTGTCTCTGACAGCAAATATCCTGGGATACTCCGAGCTAGGAGCCATCAAGTCTCTGAGAACTCTGAGAGCCCTGAGGCCCCTGAGGGCCCTGTCTCGCTTTGAGGGCATGAGGGTGAGACAGGCACTTAAAACACTGACACACAGACAGGTGAACTGGAAAGTAACCTGTCTGTGTCTGACAGACAGAGACTCGCCGAGGGCATGTGTGGTTTATTTTCTTTTTTTGTTATTTTTCTCTTTCTGTCTGTGCCCGTCTGCAGGTGGTGGTGAACGCCCTGGTTGGAGCTATCCCATCCATTTTTAACGTGCTGTTGGTGTGTCTGATCTTCTGGCTGATCTTCAGTATCATGGGAGTAAATCTGTTTGCAGGAAAGTTTTATTACTGTTTTAACATGACATCCGAGGAGGTATTTGACCCTAAAGACGTAAACAACAAGACTGAGTGTTTTGCTCTGATTGAGGCAAACTTCACTGAGGTCCGCTGGAAGAATGTTAAGGTCAACTACGACAATGTGGGGATGGGCTACCTGTCACTGCTGCAAGTGGTGAGTCTCAACATTCAACAAATGATACGGGGAATACATGATTCAGTCAATCATGAGATCCTAACCTAAAATAATCACTTTGACGCTCTATTCTCACCAGATTATCAATAACCCCAATATTAATACATTACCTCAGCTGTTTTTGTGGCACAAAACCAGATCTTTGATTTCCTGTGAATTTCTATTCAAACCCACACAGGTGACCAAACCTTCATCATTTTTAATATGAGCTCATCTGAGGTGACAGCCTTTTTATTAGAAGGTCCTGCAATGTGTCTCGTATTCTAGGTTTTGACCTGCTTGCTCTGACTGTATGCAGATGACTGCACTGTTTTTAGCTGTTGAATGAAAACTGCTCTTAATGATTGATGATGATGATGATGATGAATTATTTTGTCTCCTTCAGGCCACATTTAAAGGCTGGATGGACATCATGTATGCAGCTGTGGACTCCAGAGATGTCAGTACGATTAATACGTTCTGCTTCTAAATCTGAAACTGGCACCAGTGCTGGTGTTAATACTGTCGAGTTATAAGGGTTTCATCTGCCTGAACTCGACCAGGCTTGGCACAGAAGACTCAGGAGTCACTTTGGTTCAACTCAGTCCTTTCTTTTATTTGACTTCATCACTTTTTGTTGAATCCAAAAGCAGGTTGGAAACCTCAAAGAGAAAACATAAAAACAAACAGAAATTAGTTTTACTGTGAATTATGGTCTCTCATGCAATCATGTTAATTTCTTTGTCGTAAACTTGGCAAATTAAACAGATTCAGGCCAATGTCATCAAACTCATAATATCATAAATGAAGTGATACATACCAATAGCGTCTCTGTGCTCCACTGATTCAAAGCGCGGACAGACAAAAGTTCACCCAGGTGCTCATTCAGGGTAAATCACGCCACAGCTTCTTGCTCTCTTCTCTCAAGTGAACACTTGGGCCGTCTACTGCCCCCTGGCACACTTCATGCACCAACTAAACATTCACCACATCTCAGAGTGAAAAGACTGGTGCTAGCACTGTTTCAGAGTGTTTCAGTGGTGCTGATGTTGGGACAGGCTGCAGTAATGATGGTAGAGTGTTGCAGATCCAGACCCAATGTTGACAATGGTAAATGTTACCATGTTATGTTACTCGTGGTTGTATTAACACTACTGCCATTACAGATACTTGCACTGATTGAGGTTCACACTCGATATTGGCACTAGTACAAAATTTGGAACAAACTGAGATCAGCCCCACATCAAGTGTTGTATGTTGTATAAAGAACTTAAATTTGTGGCTTTTGGTCACATGAGTAACACTTCACCATTGTTACCACGCTGTGTGTGTCTGTGTGTAGGTGGAGTCCCAGCCGATGTATGAAGTCAATCTATACATGTACCTTTACTTTGTTTGCTTCATCATCTTTGGCTCCTTCTTCACCCTCAACCTGTTCATCGGAGTCATCATTGACAACTTCAACCAGCAGAAAGCTAAGATATGTTTCTACTCACTGACACACAGACTGACACTACACTCACTGTGTTCAGATTTTAACATTTGGTCAGATTCAGTTGTAATCATTAGTCTGTTTCTTTCAGTCAGTGGGTTAACTGTTGTTTTTATTTTGTCTGTTTACTTGGGAGGAACAGATATTTTCATGACAGAGGAGCAGAAGAAATATTACAATGCCATGAAGAAACTGGGCTCCAAGAAACCTCAGAAACCTGTTCCTCGACCTGAGGTCAGTTCGGTTCCTTCCTGTCTGCCTTGATTAAAATAACAAACAGGAGACAGTAAATGCAGGTGTGGAAAGCTCAGGTAAGACTAGAATTTAAACTTGCGTTTGATGCAGATTTCAGTCCTTTTTTTTTGGTTTCTCTTTCTGTCTCACCAGAATAAGTTCCAGGGTCTGGTCTTTGACCTCGTGACCCAACAGTTTTTTGACATCTTCATCATGGTGTTGATCTGCCTCAACATGGTGACCATGATGGTGGAGACAGATGAGCAGAGTGCGGAGAAAGAATTTATCTTGTACTGGGTCAACCTCGTCTTCATCGTCGTCTTCACCACAGAGTGCACTCTGAAGGTCATTGCGCTCCGGCAGCATTACTTCGCTGTTGGCTGGAACATCTTCGACTTTGTGGTCGTTATCCTGTCCATCGTAGGTGAGTTGGTGAAGTGTCTTGTCATTGGCTAATCTGGTGACGTCATTGCCTCGTCACTCATTTTCATATGTCAGAATGTTGTCTTGTTCCATGCTGTGTTAAATCTGATTGTCAAAGGAGTGTGAATATACGAGTGGGTTTTTTGTCTTTACGTTTAGTTGAATTGTTTATATGACAACAAACATTTTGTCTTTGACCCAGAAAAAGAATTTGTTCTAAACCATTCTTTTTCCCCCTCAGGCCTCCTCCTTGCTGACATCATTGAGAAATATTTTGTCTCACCCACACTCTTCCGTGTGATCCGATTGGCTCGTATTGGGCGAGTCCTTCGTCTTATTCGTGGAGCCAAGGGCATCCGGACACTGCTGTTTGCTCTGATGATGTCACTTCCTGCTCTCTTCAACATTGGCCTCCTCCTCTTTCTTATTATGTTCATATTCTCCATCTTTGGCATGTCTAATTTTGCCTACGTGAGGAAAGAGGCCATGATTGATGACATGTTTAACTTTGAAACATTTGGGAACAGCATGATCTGTTTGTTTATGATCACGACATCAGCTGGATGGGACGGTCTCCTGAATCCCATCATGAACACGCCACCAGACTGCGACCCCGACGTAGAGCACCCAGGAACGGCGGTCCGAGGGGACTGTGGCAGCCCGGCTCTGGGCATCGTCTTCTTCACTACCTACATCATCATGTCCTTCCTGGTGGTAGTCAATATGTACATCGCCATCATCCTGGAGAACTTCAACGTTGCCACGGAGGAGAGCGCTGACCCGCTCTGTGAGGATGACTTTGAGATGTTTTATGAAACCTGGGAGAAGTTTGACCCTGCCGCTTCACAGTTTATACAGTACAGGTGATTTCCACCTGCATTAGAAGAGCATTATTACTGTTTGTGTGCTGGTCTGTCTGGTTAGTCACTGATTCTCATCAGACTTTGTGTGTTGTGTTCCACAGTAAACTGTCAGATTTCTGCGACACTCTGAAGGATCCTCTCAGGATTCCCAAACCAAACAACATTAAACTGATCCAAATGGATCTGCCTCTGGTTCCTGGAGACAAGATCCACTGTCTGGACATCCTGCTTGCACTCACTGCACAGGTAACATCACCTGGTCACATGTGTCATGTCATGTTTCAAGTTCTACTGTGTTGATTTATTTTAAGTTGTGTTGGGTTATATTTTCTGTTGCATTATGTTTTGTTGTCTTACATGAAATTGGATTATACTTTGCCTTGCTGTGTTATATTATTGTATTCTATATTACATTTTATTATACTGTATTATCCAAACATGTGAATATTCTCATTCATTGAGGTCATTGTTATCTCAAGGAAAGGGCTAGGGTTCAATCGAACTGGACTTGGTTATTTGCCTAATCAGTTCATGCTTAGACTGGGCTAGGACCAGCCAAGTCTCGAGCATGAACTGATGAAGCCTCTTACATGAGAGGTGAAATGCCTTTGAGATATGCTTCATTGTATGTGTGCAGGTTTTGGGTGATTCAGGAGAGATGGACGCTCTTAAAGCCAGCATGGAGGAGAAGTTCATGGCCAACAACCCCTCTAAGGTTCTATTTTATTTTATTCTATTCTAATCTAATTATTTGTTTTCAATATAATGTTTTGTAATTTTCAAGATTTATGTGTTGAAACTGTTGACACGAATGCTGTCTGTTGGAACGCTGACACTAAACTGCTAATGCTGGCTTTGAATGATAATAACATACAGA
This sequence comes from Haemulon aurolineatum, assembly GCA_038406115.1. Lineage (NCBI taxonomy): Eukaryota > Metazoa > Chordata > Actinopteri > Lutjaniformes > Haemulidae > Haemulon > Haemulon aurolineatum. The sequence continues at coordinate 174,459 of JBCAUF010000057.1, read as the reverse complement.
AAGTTTTACTTGTTGAAATGTGAATAGTAGTAGGAAAACTACGAATGGGATAAAGGATGTAAACCAGATGAAGGCTAAACTGCTTTGCTGGATTTAATTTGCCAGAAGAAGCAACTGAAGCTCTATGAACAGCTTGGAAAGTGAGAAATGGTCGAAATACTATGAATGTGAATTAAAAGAAGAGTAAAACGGAAACAAAGATGTGGAACAGATGTGAATGGAGTTTCTGGCTCAAAGTCGTGTATGTCAAGTAAATTTTGTGTCAGTGATAGTGAACTGAAAACAAATGTTTTGCTGTGTCTTTTGGTTCCCACCTGAACCCTGAATGCTATGTTTAATACACACCCATTATTGAGGTGAAATGAGTATAAAACCTAAACTAGACAGTTTAAGCCCTTGTGACTATTTGGAAGTTTAACTGAAGTCTGTAGATGAAAGAATGAAGAAGTTGCATCTCAAAGTGAAGATATGAAGTGGATTTAAAGCTTCTTCCTTTACTTCAGTTGTATAAATTTGTTTGAAAAAGCTTAATAAAAAGTATAAAAGAAGTGTAAAAAATAATAAGAAATAACAAGGTTCACACCAACGATACAACACTTCAGATGGTGGAAGACGAATGAACTTTATATGGTCCACTGGAGCGTCCTTCAGTGGACCATCGGCGTTTGTCCATCTTCTGTGTGTCAGTCAGTCAGGGACCATCCAGGACTGAGATCACTGGCGAGTCACAGCCCTGACGCCAATGAGCCAGATGACGTTGAAGAGTTTGGCCTGATTGTATTTTGAAGGACAATGACTTGTTGAAGCTTGAACCACCTTTAGTGGTTTTAGATCGCATGAAGAAAACAGAAGTGATTGGCCAGAATCTTCTGTTGAAATATTTCCAGTGACTCCATCAGGTGAAGGTCCTTTGTTGACTCATTCTCACAACTGAACGATCGGCACTCAGATATTGTTTGTACTTTATCAAACCATACTGAGGTCACAGATAATTGTTGTTTCCAACAGGTGTCATATGAACCAATCAGCAGCACTCTTCGGAGGAAGCAGGAAGAGGTCGCAGCCACGGTGATCCAAAGAGCGTACAGGAAACACCTCCTGCAGCGGACGGTCAAACTGGCGTCCTACAAATACAGAGAGAAGACGGAGGCGCGGCGAGCCGAGGAGCTGCCGCCAGAGACAGAAGGACTTCTGTGTCAACGAATCAGTCAGCTGTATGGAGACGACGAGGGCACGGAGGAGCCCGTCTCAGCCGCTTCAGGTGGAGACCCCATCACCCGGGTGGAGCTTCAGAGTGAATTTATCCTCCATGCTGCTCCTCCCCTCACCACCCCTGACTTCCTGCGAGATGAGAACCTGAGGGAGTCTGTTGTCTGATCATGACTGTCCTCAGCTGAGGCGTCTCCTGTCAGAGGAGCGGCGCATTATCACTGTTAGCTGCAGATCCTGAACTGCTACTCTGAAAATCTGCTGCAAGTTTTCTTAAACTGTGTGGGTCGGTTCTGAGCTGCTC
>JBCAUF010000057.1:35121-48451 GCA_038406115.1 Haemulon aurolineatum | reverse complement strand
TGGTTGGCGTTTTCCTGCAGCTGCTCCGGGTCCTGAAGGAAGCACAACCCCGGGTTAACGTCATCGACAAGTCATCGTTCGGCTTCTCGACTAAAAAATCACCGCTTTAAACCCCAAAAGGAACATTTTAGGTGTTCGGTGTTTGACGGAGATCAACAGTAGGTGGAGCCAAAAGTCATCAGAAGAGCTCAAATGACAGAAAACATGATAGAAATCAGACTTTTGTGTCCGTTTCATGTATTAAATGTGACGATTTCAGCTCTTCACTGGAAGCAGGATGGAAACACGCTTGTGTTTGATTGGTTGACTTTCAATTATCATCAGAGTCTTTTATCTTGAGCCCAGCTGTCCTCAGATCAGCTGAACATGGAAACAAATACTCCGATCTTAGACTGGACATTAACTTGGGTTTGAATGGAGATTTTTGTTTGAGAGAAAAAAATAAATCATTGTGTCATCTTTATTTATAACTTTTGATATTTACATTTTCTGCAGATTTCCTCTAGAAACAGAATAAATCTGATCACTCACGATGTCCTGGCAGATGTATCCGATGGCCTCCAGCGTGGATTCCTTCATGTGTTCGGTGCTGGAGGGGTCGGTGACGTTGGCGACCAGCTGCGGGATCAGCTCGGGCCACTGGTTAACTGGGATCTCCGCGCAGGCAATCCCGGCGACGCACTGCGATGCCGAGCTGGGCCGGTACGTCTCCGTGCCCAGGGTCTGTAAAACCTGACGGACAGAAACACACGGAGACGGTCGGACGCCGGGAGACGAGCCTTAAAAAAAAAAACACACACACGCGAGCGTCGCGCGGGATGAGCTCGGAGGCCTTACGTAGTTCTTGATCTCGCGGCGAGCGTTGGTGTCGATGGCCAGCCATCTCTGCTGGTACTGTGTCTTGACGTCGGGGTCTTTGGAGGTCAGGGAGTTCTTCACCTGCAGACCGGCGGCGACTCGAGCCACCTGAGTGTTCCCCGGGTTCGCCAAAACTTTCGACAACTCCACCAGGAATGTGGGCTGAGGGGGAGAGAGAGAGAGAGATACTGTGAGATGACAGAGAGAAGAGCAGCGAGGAGTCAAGATCTACGACTTTATGACCGACTGCCGTCACTTCAGGGCTCAGACAGACAGAAACTTTATTCGAAATTGTTTTCTCTCCACAACTGCCCATCTGGTGCGAGACAGTTATGCAAATTCATAAGTGGAGCGACGGATTCGGGGTCGGGAGATCATTTCTATTTTCATTTCTTGCACATGTTGTTACTCGGGAGCGCAGACAAGCGATCGTCAGAGATAAGAAAAGTATTCGAACAGACGACTTTGGGTCAGGAAGTGTAACGGCTCCCTCGGCGATGCTTAAAACTATAAACCAGCAGGAAAATGGCAGTTATCAACATCAACTTCACACACGCGGCGAAATTAAACGTATGCAGGACTTTGCTAAAATAAAACGTACAGACTCGTGCAAAAATAAACACCTATGACTCACTTTAGGTGTGTGACGTCTGTATCTGCAGAGACCCCACCCACTGTCTCCAGTCCGTCAAATATCGACGCTTTAGGTTGGCGAGACACCGACCGAAAGCGTCAGTGTCTTTCTGTTTGACCTTTAACTGCTAAACTCAGTCCGGCGCGGCATCATGGGAAATGTGGGCCGTCACCACTCCCACACGACTGCAGACGGCAGAGTGCTGCTCACCGCTTAAGACATGTAGATAAATATATTTATTCGGTGCCTTTTTTTATTGGACATCGACCGTATGTTTTCATGCGTAATACGCTTCAGACTGCGGTTACGCCCGCGAGACGGCAGCCTGCACGGAGACACGCAGCCTGCAGACAGCTGCACAGATTAAACTCGCTGATAGTGAACAGTTGAGGTCTGAGGAATATAACGTCTTGTATTTAGGGGATATTATGAATCAGAAACCAAAAGGTGAGCGGATATTGCACAGCCCATCTGAGAGCTATGTAAAGGTCAGTGTTTGGCAAAACAGTATCACAGCATCACGGTTCATTTAACATTATTATTAGCTCTTATATGGCAATGCAAATCATATCTACAGCTTTCACTTAGGGCTGGGAAGCATGGACAAAAACAAATATTGCCATATTTTTGACCAAACACTTCAAAATTAATATTGTAGGATGAGAAGTCCTTTAGTAAGGTGCTTTAGTAAAATATTAACACAATGAGATTTTAAATTAAAAGTGGAAATAATGACTAAGTGGGTAAATACAAATATTAGAACAGCTCAGTTGAAAAAAATACATCACATCATCATTAAAACCTGGAAAATACTTATCAGAAAACACTAATAATATCAAAACTGTATTTATCTTAGGTATCAAAGACCTGCAGCACTCGACACCAACAACACTGTCAGAAAAAGTCAAGAGTTTTTGATTTGAGGCTTAACTCTGATTATATTCAAGATTTCCATCTTCCATTTCTTTGTTTTGAATGGTGCTAAAGCATCGCAGACCTGCCTTTCCTGCCTCAATCAATACTTCTGATTATCTGAACAGTGCAAAGACTGCTGCATCATCACCCTGACTGTCCCATCATGCCCCATCATCGGGCCTCCATGACTCTGCACAACCCTGATCCTCCTCAGAAGAGATCAGTCCATCACTCTGTCGTCCTGCGTGTCGTCACACATCGTTTTCTACGACCGGCGCTGTGACAAAAGGAAGAAAACCTCACACTAATCTCCACATTGTTCATCGTCCGTATGGCTCGTCTATATAACCGCCAATTACAAACAAGTATGACTACAATAGCCACTGTGAGCCGAGCGTCTCAGTCACATGACTGCAGACGAAAATCCACACGTTCATAAAAGAGGCCGAAGAATTCATCACAGTTCAAGTAAGTGATCCTTAACTTGTGTGCATTTCTGTTTGTCTGATTGTCCTCTGTCAATGGGACAATAAAGGTCTGAATCAAAAGACTCAATGTGTACAACTGTTTGTGGACATTATGGTCACGATCTCGTGTTGAAAAGTGGCCAGACATGTTTTCTTTTAAGAGGACATTGCGTCACAGTGAAGTTGACCTTTGGGATATAAAATGTCCTCCCAATGTCATTTTTTTCTTAGAAGACATTTGTGTGAAAATCTGTCAAAACTGTCGTGTAAAAACACATGTTTTGTGAGGTCACGGTGACCTTTGACCTTCAAGTTCTGGTTTGTTCATCTACTCGTCTTGAGCAGACAGGATTGAGATGTGTGGACAGACTACCCCAAAACACCACGTTAAATTGTTTGGATATCTCAAAGATGACTCTGCACAAGTTGCCGATAAGCTCTGAACACCGGGAAACGGCGGGAACAGAACGGGTCAGGAGGGTGATGTCACAGCATGCCCACGGCACGATAAACATGGACGACTTGGGGTCAAACAAAGTCGCCTCATTAATGGTTAAGACCATAAAACTGAACAAAAACAACAGTAAATCAGCTGAAAACCACCAACAGACCGCTGAATTACAAACACTAATAAAAATGAACGTCTGCATATTGGAACAGCAAAGCTAAAGACCAGCACTGCATCCTGGGAAATGTAGGCCAGCTACAGCTTTCAGCAAACTTGCAAAAGAGGCGTGTGCAAGTGTGTGTGTTTTAACTGTCCAGAGAGCAGCACACTGTGCTTCACCTTGGTTGTAAAATGTAAATAATTATATTTATTAAGTGCCTTTTTATTGGTATATTTTTTACTTTATACTTTTTATAAGAATTGTTAACAAAATGTCAGACCTAACAGCGGTTAAGACTGAAATCATAAAAGTTATACAGCCGTCCTTCTCTGTATGCACTGTTAATGTTCAACGCGAGTCAGGTCAGATAACGATGATAGCGATAATATCATAGTCATACCGCTTTAAAGAGACTGAATATTAGACTTTGATACAAAACTCGCATAAATAAAACTAAACTCAAAACCGCTTTTCATATGAACAACCTGCACATATTTTTAATAAATGTAATATTTGTACAGTCATGAAATTGAAAAACTGATTCTATCTGATTTTACTTTAATAGCTTAAGTGCTTACGATACTATCTAATGCAGATATTACGACAAATTCAACAACAAAAATTGCTAGCCCTGTAATTCATCTTATTAAACACACTGGTATTGGATTACTACTCAACCAATGTGCAAAGATTGGGCATCATGAAAGGAAAACTGGTATTTAACATCTCAGTCATAAGGCAAATGTAGAAATGCCAAAGTCATACCTCCAAACTGAATCTGAGTGAACAGAAAGCAGCAGAGGGAACAGACAGAATGTGGGGTTTTTTTAATAATTGAGACAACATGACCTGTTAAATGATTGGCTTTAACATCTAACAGCAGAAAAAACGGTTTACTCCACCCATTATACATTTAATAGTGTTTTAATATCATACATTATAGTTATTATTATCATAATCATCATAAACATTATGATTTACACTATTTTTGCATTCTTGTATTTTTTAATTGTATTCATTGTGGTCTTAACCGCTCCTTTGGTTTTGTTCATCTATCACATGTTTTAGAAATGAAAATAAAGCTTTTTTTTTTGTGTAATTCATGCGACCTGACCCTTTAAATTTCTGATAACGTGTTTGAACACAGATCTGCAGCCCTAACCACATCAGATGGGTGTAGCTCTCTCCATGAAATACTAATGCTAGCAGGCTCGCTCTCTCTCTCTCTGTTAATGGGGTGGGGAGGGGGGGGTGGGGGAGGAGGGAGCAGCAGAGGAGAAGCCGGGCGGGCTCGCTCTCTCTCTGCAACTCCCTCCCTCCATCCATGCTGCATGCTGTCTTCTACCAGTCAAACCAGATATCTCCACCACCACCACCACAGCACCATCATACTAACCAGGTTCTCTATCGCCGCCTGCTCCAGAAACTTCTGCGCCGCGTCCAGCTCATTCCGATCTGGGGAGAGAGAGAGAGAGAGAGAGAGAGAGGAAGGGAGGGGGGGGGGTTATTCACTGTAATGATAGCCGGTTAGCAAGAGGGCGAACAGAGGGAAGGTTCTAGCAGTGTGAGCTGTGAACTGGGTGTGGAAACTGGTTTCATCCGCAGAACATGAAGATAAATAAAAAACACTATTGTTGATGTTTGTGTCGTAATAAACAGTAAACGCGATCATCATCATGGTGGTGGTGCACCTATGTGGCGCGTGAGAGAACCACGCGGAGGCTTCCCATCCCAGCGTGCGCGTGGAAGCCTGAAGTGTATGTGTGCGCGCGTGTGTGTGTGTATGCTAACGTTAGCCACATTCTGAGGCGAGGGTTTGTAAGAAAAAAAGTTTCCCAATCGATTTAAAAGATCAATAACTCCCCTCGAAGCTGTTTCAGAGAGTCAACGGAACACCTGGGGGAGGGTTTTATCTCCTCCAGGTGGATCAAAAAGTGACGTTTAACCCCTCCCGGAAGCGGCCGATAGTTTTTTTTTGAATGGTGACATGCTAACAGGCTAAAATCACGCGTGGGACTAACGTGTAGCTGTCAGATTAGCCCCCCACACGCTCATTAAAACGCGTTTTGAAGCTCATCTGAGGTTAATTAACGTTAATTAACCATTTAATCCGCACATTAGTCAGCCTGACAGCGCGCTAAGTGCGGAGTCACCAGCGTGATCAGGCCCGCGACATTAGCATTAGCATCGCTGCTGCTGCAAACTTTCACCGGCTGTGCCCCCCTTCTCCCCTCCCAATAACCTCCGCGCGCACACTAACACACACCACAACACCCGTCAACGACCGTCTCAGATGCACCGGGACACACGGTGTAGGCGAGTGTGGGAGAGAGCGCGCGCGTGGGGCTGATATTCACCTGGAGAGACGGTTTTCTCGAGGATAGTGATGAGCTCCATTCCGTCCGCCGGCTGCTGCCTCGCGCTCGCTCGCTCTCTCTCCCTCTCTCTCTCTCTCTGTGACGTCACTCCAGGCGGATTATATTTCTTCCACGCGGGAGCCGGGATCAGTCAGGTGATAATGGTGATGATGAGAATGATGGTGATGCTGTAAATGTTAGCAGCAACAGAGAGGAACGTCTCGTTAGCTTCTTCTTCTTCTTCTTCACCGCCGCCCCGTTTGTTGCATCCTGTGTGTTGTCGCGGGAGGGAAAGGGCCGCGCGCGCTCTCTCCTCGCTCTCCCGCGGAAGGATATTACGCACTGACGTGACGACGCAGGAGCGACGTGCCACGTTCGGGGACCGTGGGTGTTTTTAACACCGGAAGGCAGAAAAAACGGTTTACTCCACCCACTACATATATATTTTTTATCATTATTATTATTATTAGTAGTAGTAGTAGTGGTCATCTCCCCCAGGATATTTCTTTTTTTTGCATTTTTGTATATGATGTATATAACGCATATAGTTTATGTGTGTGATAACACATGTGTGGGTGACACTTCATGACATCTGAAATGATTCCATTCTGAACCTTACTGAAGAAAAAGTATGGTACTAACCCTATAAGTATTATCATCAAAATGCATCTTAAGTATTCATTTTATTCTTTGTCTCTTAAAAGTCAGAAAAAAGCATGTTTTCAATTTTGTCATTATGCATTTCCCAGCCAATCCAATAAGTTTTCTCAAGAATTTATTTTTCCTCAGAAGAAGGAGACTTCGTACACATACACATAAGGAGTAACTAAAGCTGTCAGAAAAATGAGTACAAGTACCTCAAACTTGTTCTCTCGAGTACAGTGCTTGAGTAGCTGTACTTACTGTTACTGTCCACTACTGTGCTCTCATCACTGATATTCAAGTCAAGACAAGTCAGACCTTTCTGAGTGGGTTATGCCCTGTTGGTTCTGGATTTTAGAGAGAACTGAGCAATTACCCACGAATAATCATTTTACTTGGGTGATTTGAAATCTTATACACGTTAAATTCAAGTTTGAGACAAATCCAGTTTCACATCAAACAATAACAGTGGAGTTAACGAGGGACACGTGAACGCAGCAGGACACTCCTCTCATCTGCCTCCTGCGCGACCCCGCACACATGCACGTGTTTGAATCCAAATGCTGTCAAAAAGTTTAGAATGCATAAAAAACGTTATTGAACCAGTAATTGTTTGCAAATATTTCAGCCATATATCTGCTGATTTATTATTGTGTGATCATTTAACAATCCAACTATTTCAGTGGTTTATTTTACTGTTTTGAGCATGTATCCAATATATTAAGATATTTCAATACCTTATCCACTACTTTAGCTCTTTCACTTCTAATTAAACTTTTTCTGATATTTTCTACCTTATATTTCAACCATTTATCCATCGCTTTGAATGACTACTTTTGGCTTCAGCACCATTTAACACATTTAACTGTTTCCATTCTGTTAACACTTTCAACCATTTATCAATTAGGCTACTTTTAGATGTTTGTTATTTAAGCATTAGTTGCATTAGTTAGCTATTATATTACAGATAAATTGTTGCAGTGCTGTACGCACATAATTATCCATTAGCTCGGCCATTTATTGACTAATTTTGTTAACTTTTTCAACCATTTTCCCATTTTTTTTACTTATGTTTAATTCAAGTGTTGCATATTTCAAAGTATCCCATGTCAACTGCAGAATTGCCCCCAAGGGTACAGGTACCATCATAACAGAGTACGTATACAAATGCATTGATTAATGTAATTGTTTTTCATGTGAATCAAAAAAATGGAAGATTCATGTTTCACTCATGCTTCTCCTTTGCCAAGATAATCCAGCCACCTGACAGGTATGACTGATTGAGCAACATGATTATTGCACAGGTGTATGATATGATAAATGGTTACAGGTACCTCCAAGAACAAGAAGGGGCCTTCAATGTCTGTGTGAACTTGCTGCATATTGGCAGGAAGGCGCTGTCGATCCAAAGCATACCAAACGTGCTCAACAGGTGACATGTCTGCCGAGTATTCAAGTCATGTAAGAACCAGGATGTTTTCATGCTGCAACATGAGATGATGGCGGCAGATGAATGACTCAACAGTAAGCCTCAGGATCTCATCACACCATATCTGAGCATGAAATGTCTGCTTCATATCCTGCCCATAACCCCACTCTGTCGTCTGTACTGTGAGAACCAGGATTCATCTGTCAAGACGACTCAGAGGTGCAAGACACCATCGAAGGTCGAGACCCAGTGAGGATGGTTTGTGACAGTTTGTGCAGAAATTCTTTGTTTTTTATAAATTACATTTCTCAAATACTGTGTTTTGATCCTCGGGGCTACTGTATAAAAGTCTTAAGAGTTAAAATGAGTCTAAATCTGTCAACCCTCTAAAAGTAAATCTTATTTCTTCATATTCTATCTTGTCTTCTCCCATAATATTAATTAGTATCCCAGTTTAGTGTATTTGTCCTTGTTTGTTTGTTTGTTACTGATCTGTAAAACACTTTGTGCAGCAGGTTATGCATGAAAGACCATATAAAACATCAATAAGAAGAATCAGATATTTATTCTTGATTGAATTCTTACCTGTTGCTATTTATTGTGGTCTTAATTGGTCCTCAGTATTATTTACATTTCTATTCATGTCACATGTTTAGGAATGACATGAAGCTCTTGAATCCTTATGTCATGCTATAGAAATAATGTAATTAGGGCCCGAGCCGAGAGTCAACGACTCACGAGGGACCTATTGAAATTCGAATGGCGCGGGGACGCGAGGGCCCGTTCATGACTGCGCGCAGTCCTAGTTGTTGTTATTGTTGCTGTTGTTAATGAAAGTTCACTCATCTGAGGATTTTCATGAATAAAGTGCCAGAATAAATATCTTATCCTTGATATCTCACATGGACATCAAGTGGTAAAGGAGTAATCAGATTCTTTACTTCTATAAATGTCCTGCAAGTGAAAATTCTTAGGTAAAAGCACAAGTTAAGTATTAACAACAAGATGTGTATAAATTATCAAAGGTAAAAGTAGACATTATGCAGGATGGACCATTTCAAAGTGTTAAATTATGAAGCTTTTGAGGTCCTCTTTTGAGCTTTGATCTTGTGCAGTAAAGATTAATTTGGTGAGTTTTCTGATAGTTTTGTTGTTGAACAAGTTGAAACTTTATCGTTTGTCTGAGAACACGTTGACCTCATGATGACATCATGTAAACCATGATTGAGACACCTGTGAGGCCTTTTATCTAATTACATTTTACATGTTAAGTAAAAGTGAGAAGTACCTAAGTAGAGCAAAAAGTACATTTCATTGTACATTGTAACATTATACAATAATAATGCATAAACAGTATTAACTGCTGTTTAAACTCTGATGTATATTTTATAAACTTGTTTGTAAAATTTAATAAACGTCAGAAGACCACCAAGCTCCTGCTCATGTTTTCATCTACCTGATAAATTTCTGATAATATTCTTTCTTTGTGAACACAACACTAACACAAATATAAAAACAAACCCATTGCTTCTTTATTAGTCATTTTACAGTAGTCACTCATACGTAGCTGCCTTGAGTTGGTCTTTTTGTGTCACTTTTTACTTTTTGTTCCAACTTCTTCCTCATTTTTTTCATCAACACAGCGGAAGAGTCATGGACAAAGTATAAAAAAGAACAAAAAGCAAAACAAAGAAAATCGGGATAAAATGCCCCTTTTCACAACAAAAACTACATTTGGCAAAAGGCGAGGATGAAGGTGATGATGATGATGATGATCCAGTGCATCTTTAAAACATCGATAAAGACAAGAGAGATTCAGTCCTTACTAAGATAGAGAAGAGAAAGAAGATGAGATATGTCTGGACGTCTGATTGGATAAGAGCTTTCAGGGGTCAGGGATAATCGTCCAATCAGATTTGATCTCCTCACCTGTTGCTAGGTGAAGTTTGAAGCTGTGATATGCATCATTAACATAACATGCGAGGCAGACACCCCCCACATTACAGTCACAGTTAAAAAAAAAAAAAAACTAAATCACAACTGATACAAAAAATAAAATATAAAAACTGACCCATTCAGACTTAACACAGTAAAACATTGATCTGGTGTGTTTATGGCACAACAAGGCGATTGGCTGGCGAGCAGCACGACGTCATGGCAAATTTTTAAAAATTAATCTAATACTTTTTCTTTCCTGGACTACAGCAGGTCCAAAACCTCCACCAGCAACAGGAACCAGACAGGGAGTGATGCATTACCTCTGCTGCACTTCCACAGCAATTAGGGCTGTAATCAACTATTATTTTCTTAATTGAGTCGATTAAGTGTCTGAATATGGTGAAACATGCCCATCACAGTTACTCAAATCAGAGTGGCTCAAAATCCAGAAGTTCATAACAACATGAGAGAGAGAAAAGCAGCAAGAAGAACAGAATTTATAGCGTTTGTCTCTTAATAAATGCTGTGAATGATCCATCGGCTCATAGCTCCATATTTCACTTGTTTTATCAGGTTTTCTCGGCATAAAGTGCAGCAGAGATAATGCAACAACAGACTGTGAAAGAATGCTTGAAACTGACCAGGCGACCCATCTTCTGAACTCTACCCTGGCTAAAACGAATGTTCATCTTTTTTTCACCGTTAGACTAACTAGTCCATCCTTTGTTTGGCTGTTGTTTGATTTGTCGTGTACACGATTAAAAAAAAAAAAAAAAAAAAAATTTGACATGAAATATGAAATTTATATTTCTGCCCCACCCTCCCTCCCCATACCCTCCCCTCAGTGCCACTGCCTCACATGATAAGACAGCCAGTTCACACACATAAAGAAAACAAACAGTCACAGCTGAGTGTACTGAGGTGACTGCAGACAGGATATGAATCTGATCACCACCATCAGAAAACACCCGGGCGCCATTTATGAAAAACGTTCCTCTTTACGACCAAAATCGTCAACTTTGCACCGACTTCGCTCCGACCATGACGCCGACATGAAATTCAGAGTGCGATTTTTCATAAGTCAGGCCCCTGAGAGAACAAGAGAAGCATATTTCAGCCAAGAAAATAGAAAAAAAAAGAGAGGAAAAGTTCAGAAAATGAAATGAAAATACCTTTTATGGTAAATCAAAATTAAGAGATTAAAACTTGAGGGTGTGGAATGAGTTGAAAATATGAGCATCTGTTGATTTTGACTTAAATTTCCAAGTCCAAGTGAGTCAAAATTATAAAAATTTAGTTAGCAAATCAAGAATATGACTGTAAAAATTAAGAGCCATGATCTTGATTTTGAGTGTTTTTACTTTTCCTTACCTCTTGTGTGTTTTTTTTTTCATTTTCCTGGCAGAAATGAGCTTCCAGAGCAAACAGATTCAAAAATCATCAATGCAGCAAACACAGGAAGATCATAATGTAAGAAAACAAAAGAACATAGATCCATTAAAATGGATGGGACCTGCTGCATACAAAAAAAAGGAGTGTGACATACTTAAAAAACGAAAAAGCAAACTTGTTTTTTCTCTCTTGCAGGAAGGCGTGTTTGGACTGGATGGGAGTGCTGCTGCGGCACAAAAATAAATTAAAACCTGATTTAAAGAGAAACAAACAAACAGAAACAAAAACAATACTCCTGAGAAAACATGATCAATCACTTCCCAAAAGAATCTGATCAGAGGTGATGAGCACAGGCAGACGGATGAGGAAGGGAGCAGGTGTAAAAAAACAAAAACAAAGAGGGAGAAGATGAAAGACTGAGGCGAATGTTGAAGACACTGAGGCTCAAACACACCCGGCGCTGTCGGTCACACACACTCTCTCTCTCACACACACACACACAGAGGAGGAAACAGGAAGGAAAACGCCTAAAACCAAAACCACACCTGAAGGACCTTCACCTGCACCGTCTTTAAAGAATGCTGTCACACTGATCAAGTGGTTTTTGTTTTTTTTTTAAAAAAAAAGGAGCGAGGTTTCATCTCCAGGCAGGTCTGACACGAGTGAACTGCTGCTGGCTGAAAGAAGAGCCGAATATCAAACCTCGATGCCCATAAAAGTTGATTTATTTTGATTTGAAGTCATCATTTCCTCCAGTTTCATCCAGGCAACCTTCTGCTCGTGTTTTTAAGTTCATTAATTTGAGAGAAAAGACGACCGGTTTGACTTTGTTACTGGAGGACGGAGGGATGTCTGGGGATGAGACGTGATTAAAACCTCCTCACTTCCTTTTTACCGACAGCCTGAAAACACTTGAGCAACTTTTTCCTTCCAGTTGATTTGATTTGAATTGTCTTTTGCATATGTGTGACTTCCTGTTCGTACTGCAGACTGAAAGCTTCCTGGTCGGCCTCCACCCCTGGGTTCATACAATCACAATTAACACTGCTTCCCATCTCTCTCACACACACACTCATACATTTCTAACACAGTGTGTGTGCATACATTCATTAAGATCTGAGTTCACTCTGATTGCAGCCGGCAGCCTCGACACTAAAGGATAAATCTGAGTTTGAATCGTTTCTGTGCTCTCGCGAATGAAACGTTTCACTCAGAAGAAGTAAAAACTTGACTGAACTCTGGGCGACAGGTTTGCTACGGGTACGATTATCCCCACCACTTAGTTTCTCAATATACTTTTGTTCTATAAACTTTACTATTTATATTTATCTTTAGGAAACACTGTCTACACGGTCTGAACAGTGGCTCGTCCTCAGGAAAACGGCGGCCAATCCAGACTAGAGCTGCAGAGATTAAGTTCACTGATTACTTTGAGCGACAGCGAGTTACTCAGCGACTATTTCGATGATTGATTGGTCATTTTTCAAGCAGACGTGACAAAACTCGTCTGGTTCCAGCCTCTCGAGTGGGAGAGTTTCTGCTTTTCCTCGTCTGACGTGACAGTTAACTGAAAATCTTTGGGTTTCTGACTGTCGGTCGGTCATTTGAGCGTTTTCCACCAACGGCATCAATCGGGGACATAATCAGCAGGTTTTTTGACGCTGAGGCGGCCGTTTTGTTGGAATAAACTCCATTGATGCTGTGTTCCTACGTCCTGACCACTCGATTGATCCATATAGAGCGAACGTAAAGGTCGACTTTTTTGCGTGATTAAAACGATGACCCACAGACCCACAGAGAGGGGCATTATGGGTAACTTCTGACTGTGCCAGATGTCATACGTGAGAGCGACCATCTAACGTTCTCAGGGGTCTTCACTCTCCCAGATTCACATGAGGAAACAGACACAAATTTAGAGACATTGATGTGTTTAGCCTAGCTTAGCACAAAGACTGGAAGCAGAGGGAAACTGTTAGCCCAACTCCAAATCTGTCTGATTTAACCTCGTGACGAAAAAATCAGTTGAGAAGCCATTCTCAGAGGCAGACCTCCAAGTTTCTGACTTCCTGTGTGTGTGTGTGTGTGTGTGT
>JBCAUF010000052.1:25194005-25206579 GCA_038406115.1 Haemulon aurolineatum | reverse complement strand
AATGCTCCGTTCAGCACCAAATGTCAAAGTTGCGATGAGAACACCTCTAATTCACCCCAAAAGTCCCAAAAACAGGGCATAATGTCTAAAATAGCGAACTTACCCTTTAATTCTCTGAAAAAAGGCCAAGAAAGCAAAAATTCTGCCAGGGTATGTAAACTTTTGAGCACAACTGTATGTAATAGTTACTAGTAATACTAATAGTTATACACCCTTTTGACACATCAGACTGGTCTATATGTTATAACCGGTTTGTCCAGACTGAAAGGGTTGATGTAGTACTTGAGCACTATCTTGGTTATCCAGCTATCCAACCAACAGGTATCAGTACGTTGAAATAAATAACTTCAAATCACAACTATTGAGGGTCACGTGCAGGGTAACCCAGGGCTCAGTGTTGGGACCATTGCTCTTCATATTATACATCAACAATATATGTGAAGTATCAAAAACTCTGAAAACCATTCTATTTGCTGATGACACGAACCTGCCTTGCTGTGGAGATAACTTGGAACAACTCTTGGATACAGTGGAAAATGAAATGAGCAAGATGAAAATAAATTAACATTAAATCCATTAACATTAAAATGTATAATCTTTGGCAACAGACCCATCAACACAGAGAAGAAAATCATGATAAATAATGTAGAAATCAAAAGAGTAACTGAAATTAAATTCCTAGGTGTACTAATAGACAATAAACTAAGTTGGAAAACACACATAAACTATATTAAAGCCTAAGTATCCAAATCAATTGCAATACTGAACAAAGCCAAAGACCTATTAAATCAAAGCTCTTTATACACACTGTACTGTTCCTTCATTCTTCCATACATTACATACTGTGTGGAAGTGTGTGGGAACGCATATAAAACCAACACAGAGCCAATCTTTTTGCTTCAAAAAAGAGCAATAATTAATTCATTAATAGCACAAGGGAGTAGGACCAGAAAAGTTTTTAACTTCTTCTTACCCCTTTTGAACATGACAGGTATTTTGTTTAGAAACGATGATTATCAAAATACACAATCATTCATTGTTTATTTATTTACTTTGTGTAATTTTTTATTTTGTCTTGTTTTTAATTTTGACATGTTCAAAAAAAAACAAAAACCTGATTGATTGATTGAGTTATGTATGAAAGTAAAGGCATGTGGGGTTACCAAATTGTGAGGCAGGCAAGGGTCCAAAACAGGCAAACAAATCCAACAAAGAGCAGGAAGAGATCCACAGTCCAATAATCAGGTATAATGTCAAACAGGCAGGTGAACCTGTCAGAAATAGGTTCAGGTACAGATTAAAGGTATAGTTAGCAATCATAATCTGATACACTTTTTGTCAACATCACCATATTTCGCCTCACTTCTAAAAGCCTGCTGAAAAAAAATCTGGTCTCAGTACACAGCCTAGGCTCTGAATTTCAGCTTGAAAATATGTGGCTCGGACCGAACCACCAAAAACATGGGCTCACCCCGTCACGCACAGGGGGGGCTCATACTTGTACATGTAACACCCTGGAATAATATTACATTTTTTCTGCAAGGGAAATCTGTAGGATTAAAATAATAAATAGATAAATAAATAATAGTATATGAATAGTTGTTAATAAATAGTATGTGAATAAATAGTTGAAAATATCTATACAATCAGAATGGTTGAGGGATTATTAAACTGTTTATTTGATGTTGCAAATCCATTGTGGTAGTTTCACGATCTGCGGTCGATTGTTCTGGTCTCGTGCCTGTATCTCGGGGGAACTCGCGGTGTTTGCTCATTCGAGTAAAGCCTGAACTGAAGCAACATGCTCGTGTGTTTACTCTCCCTGTGATCAGGTACACTACTGTTTAAATACTGTTGTGCAGTTAAAAAACACATCCGAAATGTACGATTGATGATTCAAAGACGTTTCTAGCAGCAGAAAGTAGGATTTGCCGGAGTTATAAATTGTCGCGCGAGTGTTTTTGTGTATGTTTTGTTTACTTCTGTTGTCTGTGGACGCTACGGACTTAAAACGTATTGTGTTCATGCAGTTAAGGACATGTATATCCGGAGACATTATATTTCTTGTGGATTGTAAATTTTCATGGTTTTTGCACAATTTCATTCGAGTAAAGCCTGAACTGAAGCAACATGCTCGTGTGTTTACTCTCCCTGTGATCAGGGCTTTACATACACAGGTAAGACATATGGGGGAAGGGGAGTAACACGTAACGTTCGTATTACGAGTAAAAAAGAGACAGGGTATATGAAGTATGAAGGGAGGGGTGGGTCTGTCTTCATTTACACTTGTAATTTCCACAACCTCATTGTCTCCCACATCGCTAACTACACATTCAAGTACATGGTAGTGAGCAAGGTAGTAATTGACGGAGGATTCGGGGAGAAGCTGAGGATCAGATTATTACAACGTGTGGTTATTATGTATGTGTTGTAATGAAGGTAAACACTTTGAACAGTGTGTGTAATGTCACTGCTAAACAAATGTGTCCTTCTGCCTTCAGGGGTCTGCAGGGATTTAATGACTGATGGAGACTGATGGTCTGCTGCAGACAACAGAAGAATCCGTTCCAATCATTTACCTTACAGATCACTGCAGACTGATGTTTCTGCTTAAGCACACCATGTTTCCAGCTTATTCAAAGACTTCTGCAAGCTGGAAAGATTTCCATATAAATGGCTTATTACTGTAAGCCTTATTAGAAATGTGTTTTTGCTAGTATAATGAAATCAGGTTTACAGGAACTCTGTCATTTGTGCCCATCTGAGCTATTTCTTTGAGTCTGATGTTTATCTGGTCTACATGTTGCCTGGAAAGACAGAGCACTTAAGGCCAGAGGCACTACTCAAAGAGAGTAACTTATAATGGCTACTGAGAAAGCTCTATTTGATAGATCCAAAAGAATTCAAAACAAACAATCAGCAGCATCAGTTGTAAGTGTGTGGTGTGACATGTTTGGAAAGACTGCTAAAGTTTGTTGAGAATCGCTTCTCGAAAAAATTTGATAAAAAATCTAGAAATGGGTCTAAAATATATAAGTCAGTGCGATTTGGATGGAGAGCTATTTAAAGTTTATATAATAGTGGGACCAACACTAAGAATAAAGCTCTTTGAGAAGTCTAGAAGGCATAGAATCTGAGAGACTCAATGAAGGCTTTAATTTGTTCATTAGTATTATTTCAGTGAATGAGCAATAGACCCATTCATTTACCTTTCGTTTCTTTCAAAATATTTATGTTTCAATTCTAATGCTGTTGTGTTCCTCCACTCAATCTGTCACACTAAATGTGTTTGAGTAACAAATAATAAAGTTCAGAAGAAGCTTCAACGGACTCAGTGATGACCCAGTGGAGACACTCTGAGCAAATTGATCAAACAGAGATTTTATTAATAATTCACAGAAAAAAGAATCCTTACATGATTTCATGTATGCAACAGAACAGAATATGCTACATCACTACAAATATGACAAGTTTAAAAATGACATGTTACATAGTACATGTTTCCACATGGCTTACGTCCTCTGAAACATTTGAATGAGTCATAATACATATATTCATGCATCAATAACTTCATGAACTGCAAACTGCAGCAACAACAAGAATGTCATCTGGACACACTTCTGTTATATTCTTCTGTATTTCCAGTGCTGTCATATGATGTGATATTTGCAGCACATTTCTGTGATTAGTTGTATTGTTATGTATTTGCAGCATGTGTCCTAAATGCGATGCATTTAAAGGGACTCTGTAACTTGGTTGTTAATCTCTTGCTTCTTCATTGGTTTGGTGCTTTTTTTCCCTCTCCAGAGCTCCCCCTATAGTTCTGGAGTGCAAACGAGGACTACAGCCCCTACATGTGGGGTGGCTGCTTAATCCACTGCACCACTTGACACCCCAAAAGTGGAGCATGTCTACTGAGGTTGTAACCATATATATCACAAGTTTTACGTTGTGTATCTGTCATAAACAAAACAATTACGGGAAAACGTAAAAAAAATTGCGGCTTATTTATTTATTTATTTATTTTATTTAATTACACATGTAACATTTAAAAGATGATTACATTTCAAAGTTCTTATGTAGTTATTACATCAACATCACACTTCATAGAAATAGAATGAAAAAGCTTTTGTGATGATTCAACATTTGGATCAACAGTGTAAAGCTTGTTTGATACTCAGCTGTCTGCTCATGTTGTTCTACTACTTCACTGTTTCTTTACCAGCTGCTGTTACTGTACCAAACACGAACCGCAATGCTACTACGATTCCTTTATCTTCATCCACTCGTCTCTTCATCTCTTCCAGTTTCTGGACCTTCTCTGTGTCTCCTTTCTCCTTCATCTTTTCAATCAGGAAGTCCAAGTGGACAAGAGTGGACAGTGAATCAACATTCAGGGCGATCTGCTCCAGTTTGACAACATGCTGGAAGGACTTATCCAGCCACTGATCTTTTTTCTTCTGAAGAGCATCCATTTCCGTCTTGAGAATTTCTAAAAGGCTCAACGTGCTCTCACTTTCTACCTTGTTCTTTTCATACTTCTTCTTCATATTTTCATTGGTCATCTGAACTTTTCTTGTCTTGCTCACAAATCTCCAGTTTTCTTTCACATGATGCAACACATGACACCTCCCCGTACATACAGTGCAGCGGCCACATCTCATGACCTCACACCATTCTGGAATTGGGGCCACTGTGCAACCAGGATAGTGACAGTTCTCCTCACAGAAAGTACAGCAGGTAGCTTTTCCGTTGACCGTTTCTCTGTCTTTGTAGACCTCATCAAATTCTTCAATAAAATTCTTATTCCTCTTTATCTTTTCTTCATATTTTTGGAGAAGCTCCTGGTTCTTCTTGATCTCTTTCTGTTTAAGTTCAATAAAGCCAACTCTCTCTTTCAGGATTTTGACAGAGGCTCTCAGTCTATTTCGCTCATTCAGAACATCTACAGTCATCTCTAGATTTTGAGATGCCGTTATATCCAGAAAGTTTGTTAAGTGACTCATTCCTTTAGTTGTTATTTCATCTGAATGTTGAAGGTCTTCCGTATCTTCTGTCCTGTCTTCATTCTGACAGTTATCAAACAGGAAATAAACTGGCTGATTCTTTTCATTTCTGGCATATTGAATGTTTGCAGCCTCAAGGGCTTTCAGGGCATTTTTAGGAGTTCTTCCATCTGAATGTGTGATGAGAGCAACAATGTTGTCCCCCATATCTTTTCCAAACAGAGACACCACTGAATCAAAGATGTACCTCAGTCGGTCACTCAGTCGATTAACACTCGCTTTCAGCACCAGACCCACTGCATTAATCTCATGAACTCCATCATCTGACCTGAACAAGTCTAATAATCTTTCACTGACTTTGTCATCTTGTTCAATCCCTCTGGTGTCTCCATATCCAGGAGTATCGATGATGGTCAGAGAGTAGGGCAGAGTTTGATCTTCAAAACCAAAGATCTGATACACGATCACATCTGATGTTTGACTTCTCTTCTCGTCCTCTACGATCTGAAACCAGACATCATCCTCCCACTTCACTCCCATGGTGTAGTTGACCAGAGTGTTGATCATAGTAGATTTTCCTGTTCCTGTTTCACCAACAAGTAAGATGGTTCTGTTTGTCTTGTTTGGATCTTTTTCACCCAGAGTCATTCTTTTTAGAGTTCCAAAATTCTCTTTCTTAGGTGTCAGCTGGTAGACAGCAGGAGATCCTGAATGGATCAAAACTTTGCAAATGATGTTGTCATAATTGGAAGAGATGTTCCTGTAGAAAAGTAATGACATGAGCTTAAAAACTACTAAACATAGAACATGGTACATTTTCCTGATTATGCTTGTATACTTTTACAATTTTCTTTGTATTTTCAATGCATTACTCTTACGTATGATACTATTTTTACAGTCTGGTATTCGTACTTTTACTTAAGGATCTGAGTACTTTCTCCAACACTGGGAACAATACCCATCCAGGTGAACATTACATGACTGGAGTTTGAAACCATCTTCCACTTTGGTCAGGTGACCCTCCACATCATCCATGACAAAGAAGGGGCATGTTGTCAGATATTAAGGCTCATTCATGCTTTCAGCATCCGCGTGTTTGTTGCAATCTGCTGTGGTTGGCATGGCTTAAATGTTTCCATGTCTGCCAGGGTACATGTGGACTCCTCCTGCATGCAGCCCAAAGTATGTGATTGTGCTGACTGCACATGCTCCAGCTTCAAGATATTGTTGTAATGCTTTCAGTTCAGCTGTTGTCATGTTCTTGATTTTGTTCTTTTACCCAGATGACGACAGCTTAACCTGGGCTCTTGTGTTTCTACGTTTTCCTTCTTCCTCTTCAACCAAAAATGACAAATGTAGGAACTGTGAGGGTCCCACTTTCTGACTGCTTCTGCTTCTGGATTTATGGCAGTTGGCAAACAACTCTGGTGCATTACCGCTACCTGTTGGAATGAAGCATGGAGTGCTCGACCGGTGAGGTATGAATGAAACGGCAGGCATTTGTGTGACCAGAACTAGTCTGCAATGCTCAGCTGATGCAGAATGCAGAAAGCATGATTGAGCTTTTATCCCCAAAATGTCTGCTGTGTTGTTGTAGTATTACTCACATTGCCATGGTAACAGCTTCCCAGGAGCTTGAGGGTGGAGCAGCTTTTTAGTTCTCTAGGTGAAAGAAAAACAAGTCAGAAACCTCCACGTCCTGTCAGCTGTTGTGTTATTGTTAGTAGCCAAATTTGATTTTTGGGTGAACTATCACTTTAACATGCATATGGACATACAATGAACTAATGGTTCTAGTAATCACTTACTAATGTGTTCATGTTCACTAAGGTATTACTTTATGCATAAAGCTGCTATGTCAATAATTACTGTAATTAACAGTTATTACAGATTACTAAACCATATTCCATTCCTGAAATAAGTCTTGCAAGATCATACTAGTCTAAACAGTGTGACGAAATACGAGTTGTGTTATTATACTACATCAAAGTAATTTTACATTAGCAACCTCTGCAACGCTATGATATGACGTTTCGTGACAGATGGTAAATTTGAATCTTTTTCCGACTGCCAACCAACAATTGATGGTTAACTGTTAACTGAAAGGCGCTCCCTTTACAACAATTACAGGTTAAATCCATCATTTACCTCCAGATGCAGTTTATGCACAAAACAGACAGGTAAGTCCCTGTCCAGAAGAGTTAGTACTTAGTTATAAACAAAAGAAACTCAAGAACAAGATGGCCATACAAGGTACTTGAGGTACTTTGAGTTTTAGCAAATAACTGAATACTTTGTCCACCACTACGGAGATATCGTATACTTTAAGTATAAAAAAAAGGGGAAAGATAAAAGTCCAAATAACCATTTATACAAAGAACACCCAAATCCAGAGATTCTGAGTGAGAGGGTGGTTGACTTTACTTTGTTTTTTTGTAATTAAACAGATAAAAATGTATTTATATTGCCAAAATTCACAAATCACAGTGATCTGTCTTCTTAGAAATATTCGAAAATCATGTTGCATCCCTGGTTTTTACATAGATTCAGATCTCCAGCACAAAACTTATAAAATGACTGAACTCCAACACCTGCTGACTACCTGCACACAGGAGAAGAGAGAGAGGGACCCCAGAAGGAAGCATTTACAATATGGGCTTAATATAACTGAATATGTCTTGTCTTTTCCCTGAATAAGCTGCTGAATTTGTCACTTTTAGAAATAAAGTCATGAAGACAGTTTGGAAAGTCCCTGAATCTAGCATGAAAGCAAAGTTGCCAAAGGAAAGCTTAAGCGCAGTCACCTCATGCTCACCTCTGCCTCTGGGTTGGGCTGTCAGGTACCAAGACATATATTCCACAGAGAAACTGACAAATAGGGTTTGTGTCACTATGAAACCTAACGAGAGAAATCACCAACTGTGCGCATGGCGGGAGAGACAGTTAAAAATACACACACACACACACCTAAGCAGTGCTCTTACCTGTTTCCTTCATAAAGCTCTGACGCTGAGTAGGCAGCCTTTTATCAGCAGGGAGGTGGACCCTCCGTGGTCACATGATTTCACAGAAACTGTCTGTCTTGTCTGACAGTAAATTCTTGAGTACAGTATGGACTATTTCTCTGTGCTGCCTTGTGAATGAATGACTGTTACTTAGTCGTTATTGGTTTACCTTTACTGTGTCATTAAAGGCGTAGCTTATCTTATCTGAGAGAACTGAAGTCACATTGTTTCTCTGAAATCACATGGCAGCTATATCTTCGTCGGGGCAGGACTCAATGCCACTTGCTTTGGCAACATCACAGTCTACATCCTGACCCTGACTTGTAAAGATGTAAGAGTCAGAGATCATAAATGAAAACCCTCTGCCCAAAACACAGGCATCTCTTAACTGTCTCTACCTGGGTTACACCCTGGTTTACAGATGAATCACATGCGCTTAAATAAGTAGGAAGGAGGTAGGACTGGTAGGTAAATGGCACAAATAAAAATTATTTAGTTAACATAGTTACCTTTCATGGCATGAGTGTGTACTGAATTCAAAGTCTCTTCTTTTGACAGTGTTATTCCCTCACTGAATTAACAGCACACTACATTTCTCTTTAACACTGCAGCTGCTCATTTAAGGCTCATATATTTTACCTCCTATGATTTATGCTATACAAGCTGCCACACGTGCTGTACGTGACTGATGATTGTTTACATCACACACACCCTTTTAGATTACCTTCTGTGGCATCTCAAACACCTCTTTCTCTCACCATTTCCTCCTCATGGGCCCCTAGTGCCAAAACCAACTGCACCCCTCATTCTAACCCCCTCAGTATACCAAGACAAATTAGTGTCTTGAATGCATGATAGTCCTTTAGATCCTACAAAATGCAGAGGATATCTGATCCTCTCTGTCTTTTGAAAATTAAAAGTCAATCAGTCCCTGTCTGCCAAAAACCTGAGCTAATAAAATTAGCACTTCTGAATATAAGAGCTTTTATATTAATGATTTTATTTCCCCATATAGGCTCAGTTTTTTATTCTAAACTGAATGTTGGCTCTCTTCATCTGCGTCCACCATATTATTGGAATCATCTCCTCCAAATTATGGCTTTCTGTACTCCAGTTGTCAAGATAGAAGAGGTGGAGTATCTTGTCTAATAATTTCACTTGCTCAAGAAGTAACTTTGGTGAATTTTCAAATTTTGAATACTTAGTCTCGGCTTAATTTATTAATACTCAGCCGTCTATACTCACTATAACTGTTGACCTCCTCAATGCAACTCTAATTTCTTCTCTGAGTTTTCTGATTTCATTGCTCTCACCAGTTATGACAGGATTATTTTACTTGGGGATTTTAACTGTCATGTTAATAATACTGCTGATTCATTCGCCATGGAATTTTTAGATCTTCTAGCAAGTTTTGGTCTTGTGCAGCATGTCAGGGGGGCTACCCACAATCATGGATCTTATGCCCCAACAAGAATTCTCAGATTATCCACTGCCTGCCTTTCAGTTGTTTCCGAGGTGTGCCACAAGAGAACTGGTGAAGCTGCTTTTTGTTTTTATGGTCCTAAACTATGGAGCACTCTTCCTCCTGATCTCAGAGTAGCAGACTATGTATCACTCACTGTTATATCAATGTTTTGTTTTGTTTTTGTTTAAATTTGCTGTGTTGTTTTGTTGTTTCTGATATTACTTTTTCAAGCACTTTGGGCTGCATTTGTACATGAAAGGTGCTCTACGAATAAAGTTTATTATTGTTACATAAAACAAACCAAAACCACAAGGTTCAGTACAAAATGTGTTCTTAAAATCAGGCTACTATTCTGCAGGACCCTTAATATTCATTTATTAGTTAATCCCTGTTGTTACAAGTTTGACACTCTGAGCAAACTGATTTCATCCAGCAGAGATTTTATCAATGAATCACAGAAAACTTCATCTATCAGGATATGATTTCGTGTGGAACAACACAATTGCAATCTATACAAATATGACTAGTTAAAAAATAAACAACATGTTTCCACATGGCCTGTGTCCTCTGAAATATCTGCATGAGTCATTCCAAACATGAAGACAACACAGCAGAATATTTCTTCAAGCATCAGAGTAACATCAGAATAACCAGAGCATTTATTGTACTTATGGCAATTAATATTTGTTCAGGAAGAATTGAGTCTCTCCAGATTGAGCTGTTCCAAACTGATCTCTGATCTGTACAGTGAAGTAACTATTGGTGATTAAACATGACAGTACAAGAACAAACAGTCATTACACACCACAGGGGGCGCTGTTTCCAGGAATTACATTTGTGACATTTAAAAGGTGATTACATTTCAAAGTTCTTATGTAGTTATTACATCAACATCACACTTCATAGAAATAGAATGAAAAAGCTTTTGTGATGTTTCAACATTTGGATCAACAGTGTAGAGCTTGTTTTCTACTCAGCTGTCTGCTCACACTCTGCTTGGTCAACTACTTCATTATCGCATCTTTAACGGCTCTACCAGCTGCTGTTAGTTTGTACCTCAGCCCTGCTTTTGTGCTTTCATCTCTCTCCACTCGTTTTTTCATCTCTTCCAGTTTCTGGACCTTCTCTTCATCTCCTCTCTCCTTCATCTTCTTTATCAGGAAGTCCAAGTGTTGATAAGTGGACAGTGAATCTGCATTCAGGGCGATCTGTTCCAGTTTGACAACGTGGTGGAAGGATTCGTCCAGCCACTGATCTTTGTCTTTCTTAAGATTTTCCATTTTCTTTTCCATTTCATCCAAAAGGCTTTTTGTGTCTTTAACGTCTGCTTCACCTTTGAGATACTTGTCTTTCATATATTGAAGAGTTTTCTCAACTCTCCTTGTCTTGTTTACATACTTCTTGTTTTCTCTCTCATGGTCTGATACGTGACACTTCCAAGTACATACTGTACAGCGGCTTCTTGACATGACCTTACAGCATCTTCTACCCCCAGCCCCGCATGGATGGTGACAGTTCTCTTCACACTTTTTACAGTAGGTAGCTCTGTCTCCAATTGTTTCCTTTTCTTTGTAGTTCTCATAATCTACTTTAATAAAATTCTTATTCTTTTTCATCTCGTCTTCGTGTTCCTTCAGAAGCTTCTTATTCTTATTGATCTCTTCCTGTTCAAGTTCAATTGAGTCAATTCTCTCTTTCAGGTTTTGGATGCAGGCTGTCAGTCTAGTTCGCTCAGTCAGAACATCCACAGTTGTATTCAGTTTTTGAGGTTCAGTTTTTTCCAGAAAAACTCTAAACTGGTTCATTCCTTTCGTTGTTATTTCATCTGAATGTTGAAGGTCTTCTGTGTCTTCTGTCCTGTCTTCATGCTGACAGTTATCAAACAGGTAGTGAACCGGCTGATTTTTTTCATTTCTGGCACATTTGATGTTTGCAGCCTCGAGAGCTTTCAGAGCATTTTTAGGTGTTCTTCCATTTGAGTGTGTGATGAGAGCAACAATGTTCTTCTCCATGTTTTTTCCAAACAGAGACACGGCTGAATCAAAGGTGTACTTCAGTCGGTCACTCAGTCGATTCTCACTCGCTTTCAGCACCAGACCCACTGCATTAATCTCATTAACTCCATCATCTGAGGTGAACAAGTCAAATAATTTTTCACTGATGAAGTCATCTTGTTCAATCCCTCTGGTGTCTCCATATCCAGGAGTATCGATGATGGTCAGAGAGTGGGGCAGAGTTTGATCTTCAAAACCAAAGATCTGGTACACGATCACATCTGATGTCTGACTTTCTGATTGACTTCTCTTCTCGTCCTCTACGATCTGAAACCAGACATCATCCTCCCACTTCACTCCCATGGCGTAGTTGACCAGAGAGTTGATCAGAGTAGATTTTCCTGTTCCTGTTTCACCAACAAGTAAGATGGTTCTGTTTGTCTTGTTTGGATCTTTCTCACCAAGAGTCATTCTTGTCAGAGTTCCATTATCTTCTTTCTTTGGTCTCAGCTGGTAGACAGCAGGAGATCCTGATTGGATCAGAATACTTTTCAAGATGATGTCCTTGAATTTTGATGAGGTGTTAGAATTCCTGTAGTGAGAGCAGATCACATTTAGATTTTATATCGATTTTACCCTTTCCTCCTTGTAAAAATACTTCGGTTTGTAATAAGAGCTCAACATGTAAATATGGTTTCCAACACATTATAATGTAGTTGTTTGCAGATCAGTGCAGTATGAGTGGGATCCAAAGCAACAGCTCAGGCATAATTTCACTGTCACAAAAACAATAATGCTCAGTTTTAACTTTTGCTGTCGGAGATTAATAATATCAACATATGAAGAGTTCATTTGCAAAAACAGATAAACACCATTCTTAAAATGGATAAACCAACATCAGTTTGACTGATATTCCCTTTCGTGGACAAAACCCGCCGGAATTGGTAGATAATAAAAATTGAGCTCTAACTGATCTTCTCAAAACAACCCAACGCCAGTGTGATGAAATTCCCTGGAGCACACAAAAAACTAACCTGACTCTCGCCAGATCCTTGTAGTTCCGCCCTGCTACACACTAGGATCTGGGACTTCTCCATAGGAGAT
>JBCAUF010000052.1:23215106-23225264 GCA_038406115.1 Haemulon aurolineatum | reverse complement strand
CTTTCTCTCCCTCACCGACCCAACAGCACGCATGGAGCCACAGAGCACAAACAGCAGGTAGGCTAGCCTGTTTTTCGCTTTGACTGTTCACTTTCCAGACGCGCTTCGAAGGCGAATCTCGAACCGGATGACCGAACAAGATGTGAATCATCTTGAACGACCCAAAACCTGTCGCTACCGTGCCACTCAGTCACCTATTAGTCTATTTTTCCAGCTTTGTGTTAGCTGGGCTTGGGTGTGAACGGCTAGCTGCTTACAACAGCGCCGATTCCATATTTCCACACAACAGTGACTAAGACCGCATCCCACAGCTGTTCACACAAATGTGGGTGTATCACACGGCATGTTAATCATTTCTTTGACTCCGCAATAAACCCAGAGCACACTGTGGTCCCATTGGCGTAGAGCGCGCGCACGTGGGAGTTAAACCATTAAGCTTATCGGTCAGAGACGCATTTGCAAAGCATGCAAAACAACCTCCGGCCTCAGCCATGCGCTCTCACTTCAGATATCTCTCGCCATCACTTCAGTTGAACATTTCCTGCACATGTACACTATCTGATCTTCATAAGGTTATGGGTAAAATAAAGCCACACACAGCCAAGAAAGCACAACAAACATCCAAAAAAACTACCCCCACGAAGTCGCTTTTGGTAAACAGAGTAGCTGCGGTCTCACGGCGATATTTAGGCTACAGCAGAAACAAAATTAGGAGGTGGATGACGCTCATTCCAACACAAGAACACAAACCACTTTCATGACTCTGTCTGGGCTTTTTTACATGATCACACAGACCACAGTCTTGTCTGGAAGACGTAGTTTATTCCTGTTCCGTGTCTGACACAGCTCTCTTATGAACTGCTGAAAGCTAAATCTGAAAAAAACCCATTCCATTATCATGTAATGGTCAGCTAACCAGCAGTGGAGCTAATCTTGGTCTTTAATTCCCTTTTATGTCCTGGTACTTTCCCCACTGAGCTGTTGTTGTTGTTAGCGGGTATACCGGGACTTTCCAGCCCCTGCTAAGTTTCACTTCCTGTTTCTCTGCAAAGCTGCTGCGGTGCAGAGAAACCCTACACTGTTCAGACATAATGTGAGCTGAAGGCTTAATAAGGGGGGGGGGAGGGGGAAGAAGAAACGTGACCCGGGGGAATGCAGAGCCTGTCGCGATGAGATTACCGACGGTTTGAAAAGGACCGGCGGTTCTGGTTTAGGTGTGGTAAACTGTCAACTGGTCAAAGTTTGACAAGCAGGAACAAACACTCAAAACAGAAAGCAGCAAAGACCCACCCACAAGTTGAACTTTATACTTCACCTCATATTCTTTTATAGAGCCTGTCCAATTGCAGCCTTGATTCAGACATCTGGCAGGCAAGCTGGCTATCTCTCTACCTGCAGCATTGTCTGGAAAAACCTGGGGGGGGATTAAACAAAGACCACAGATCTGAGAACTCAAAAAGCCACTCATTTTAAAAGCAAATGTGAACATAAAAGGTTGCACTGTGGGAGTCTGTGGTGAAGGAAACTCCCGTCAGGCTGTAGTCATGCATTTTACTTGAAACAGAGTGGGCTTGTGAGGAATGATACACAGATTACAAGGAAGATGGCTCATAAACTCACAATGTTGGCTGAAAACTACATTCTTACCTCATTACTATTTAGTATGGAAATAGGTTCCTCATATATTTCCTCTTGGCGGCAGGCCTCACACGGCTTTGGGCCAGAACTGACAAACAAAACAGGTTTTTACTTCATTGCCATAACTGCTAGCTGGTGCTAGATGGTCAGCAACAATTTCCAGCTGACTAACATGGACCACAGCTCAAGCAGATGAATCATTAATCGATACAAGGGCAGTGAAAAGAAGCTCGTAGCGCTACAGAAATGCTGCAGTTAGCAACCTTGTTATTTTGTGGGGAAATTCATGACGCAAGTGTATTAGCTTCTGCAAGGTTGGGGGCAAATTAATGACACACACACACACACACACACAAACAAAAAGAACATGTGAGATCATGAGCGGGCCTTTGACATGATGAAATTCTCACGTCTATAACAAGCAGTAGTGGTTTTTAAACAGGTCACACGATATGAGATCTCGGAACACCCTGTTCAAATGCGGTGTCCTATAATGGTTAAAACAAACTACATGTGAGACATTAATTTCACATGCAAGCAAATTCACAGCCACTTGTAGCTCTCAGACCAGTGCTCTTTGCTGTTGTGTGAGTGGTGAAAGATGCAAAATGAGGCTCCAGTACAGAGGTTTAGTTTAATATATTATGTTGTATTTGGTTTTCAGTATAGTTGTAATGATTTAACTCACTACCTGATGCGGTCAAAGAATGATTAGACATAAGATGTGTACTTATAATGCATTCTCAATGCATTACTGGGAAAATTTGCAAGCAGTGACACAGAAACAGAACAAAGAAGGGGAAAGAAAACAACGGACACCTTTAGAGTGAGTCAGCATGGTCAAATCCTTGTGACTCAATGATTTCAGTCATGTGAGGGATGAGTCTGCATAAAGTAATTGATCTTGGATGCAAACAATTCCAAGTGGCGAGCAGAGATTAGAACACAGGATGTGCTGCTGAGGCATGTCCAGTAAGAGGGTAAGCAGTGGGAGGTGGGGTTTGCATTTCACACGATCGTAGGGGTGGTCTGAGGACCTCCAGTCTACCTGGTGAGCTGCTTGAAGCAGTGTACACAGAAGCGGTGGCCACACTGAGCCTGCACAGGCTTCCTCAGGACCTGGAGACACTGCTGACATTTGTATTTATTCTCCATGGGCACTGACAGCACACTGAGTGGAATCCCAGGTAAAGAGGTGGGACAGTCCAACGAAATTCGGGCCATTCTTCTCCATCAATCTGGTGCTATATCCTGTGAATGGAAGAAACAAGACCCTTAAAAAAAAAAAAAAAAAAGGAGTCTTGCAAAAACACACTCATACCATTTGACAGAAAGAGACAGCACATCAACCACCATTTGTTGTGACATGCTTGTAATAACTTAATGGCTGCTTGCAATAACTGACGTACCAAAAGGCAATACATGCCAGAGTTACACCTATAGTGGGTATGAGAACATGTGAAACCAAGTGACTATAAAGTGAAATATGAGGCAACACCCAAGCCCTTAAGCAAATAATTACACAGTGAGTTTATTAGGTTCATTGATTATTGTGAAACTAAGCAAGTCTGTCATCTTTACTTTGTTGAGTTCTACAGCCAGAGACATGTTTAATATTTCACTGCCAAATGTAGTAAAATAATATGCAAACATTTTGCACACGGTTTTGCAAGGGACCTGTGTTCAAGTCAAACATTTGGTGAATGGCGTGCCTTTCCACAATACCTTCCTTATCTACAAGGCTCGCGTGCAAATACTGTGGAGACGACATCAGCAAAAAACATGCCAATCATATCACGTGTTCTATCAGAAAACATGCAGACTGACTGGATAGGGTTAGAGATTGGTTTCTCGATAATGTTAACGTTCTGTTTTGCGCAGGAGCATGCTCAAGATAAAAAAAAGTGATGCTGGGAAAAAAGTCAGTTCACATAACATTTTCTCTCTTGCAAAGTTCAATCAAACCCTCAAGAGAAGGTTTTGTCAAAAAGTAATCTGACGGAGCTGAACACCAAAATCCCCATCCGGACAACGACTCTCAATAAAAGTCAATTAAAAATCATGCAAACTTGAATAAACCCAACAGATCACTATGACACAAAAGGCTGCTGGCGACAGCACTGCGATGAGTCCAGTTTGAATGACAGCTGTTTTTAAAGACTTCCAATCTTCTAAGCGTTGTTGCTTACGGACAGCTGTATCCATCTTGATTTCATGGCAGGTTCTCAAATTCAGAAACTTGGATAAATCGGGGTGCTTTTATGAAAAAGTAACCCATACATGTTTAATAATCCTGCATGTGCTGCCATCTAGTGGTCGCTGTATGCTCTGACCACAATTCATGACGTGCACAAACATAATGCACAATGGATCAAATTTAGGCATAGTCACAATACGTTTTAATGCTAACCTTTATTAGTTTGGTATCTGTGCTTGAGATGAACTAAATTTAAAACGCAACAAGTCAAAACATCTTTGTTTATGATTTGAATATTTCGCCCTTTGTCGCCACCTGGTGGAAAAATCAAGAACGTGACTCTGGCGACGAACAGTCAACAATTGTTTTCCACGTGCCAGTCCAGGCGTGGTACATGTGCACACATTAAATGAGGTCCCATTGGTCTGTAGGCTTATCCTTTCAAATCAAACTACATGTTGTCTTATTAATGCCAAGCTCTAGGTGGACCCCTTGCATTACGTCTTTTGAGGTAAAAAAGCATTGTTGTGCTGACGTCTACAAAAAGTGACTGGAGGTGAATGGTGCACAGATCAACTCCAAAGCTGCATGTTGCACACAAGAGACACTGTGCCATTCACAGAGGTACTGTAGTAATAAGGCAGCAGGAATAACAGGACTTTCGACCAACATGTCAATCTGTCAAAGCTGTAATCTTTAACCTGGGCATAAAAAATGCTTGGCTAGTGATGCATATTAACTCTTTCACTTGCTCATGATGATCTCATGAGCATAACAATGGACAAAAAAAACTCAACTGGGTGGCAGTGGGCAGGATGTCTGCTTAGCTTCCAACTGACAAACTTTATCAGATTAAGTAGGGGGTAAAAGGTATGTTGTGGAAATAATTCCACCCCACACACCATTGCATTGAGCACAGTTCCAAGGTGGAGCTACTTTTATAGAAGAAACCTGAAAACTTTCCAGACCTTTACAAAAAAAACGTCTCTTAAAGAAATGTTTAATCTGTCTGCTGTACGTGATTTATCGGTGTAAAATCCCTCATGGGAAAATGTGTGGGGAGTGTTTTTCCCATAATGACATGTCATCATGGTCATATTCCCATCACGACTGCAGCAAACACTCCATTGGTAAATATGCACACAGCTGTTTGTTTCTTGTCTCAGTGCATAACTAGGTTTGGTTTTGCAGACAGCTGCAGAAAATGCATGCACAACAGTCAACATATAGTTAATGCAGGTGTCTCAGGGAACTTTGCAAAGAATTTGAACAGACTACAGCTTCACAGGTCCTGACATGAGTATAGAACCCCTGAAACCTATCCGCTCATCTGCAATTGGCTTAGACTACATATTCATTAACCTATCTGGTTTAAACTGTGTACAGTGCAAGAGCCAAAAAGCTTTGTGCTAGGCTGCCTCCACCTATTCATTTGCTTTAGCCAAAGCTTGTCTCTGAGGAACAACTCACCCACAAATTCAAATTCAGGGTGAAACAAAACACTCCCACTACTACACAATAGGTTCCAGCTCAGGGTATTGAATAAGGCTAACAGCTGCCTGATTACATAAGGTCGAGTTAAATGTCATTTTCTGTTTGGTTACCAAACAATGTTTGTTAGCAAACTGTTCTGGCTGACTGGGTGAGCGGGTACAGACTGTGTGTCTCTATAAAAAGACAAACTTTAACAGCCTGTGATAAGGCTGAGTTAGGCTTTCTCACTGTGCGTTTGCTGATCGTACGAGATTGGTGGACTTTGTGTTGGCGTGGCTTTAAAGAAGGATATCAATTTAAGAAGTGTCTCACAGTTACAGGAAGTCTGCAGAAAGCTCTGTGCAAGGAAGTTGGATTAAAAGCTTCCATTGGATCAAAGCAGGAAAGGATGAATGAAACTAGCACACTGAAAGGTTACTGTGCCCCCACAGACTGAGTGAAGAACAATGAAACCAACAAAACACAACCACCTTGACGTCTCATTTTCATTTCTTGTGTTCATCTTCACAGAATGATTCGTGATGAAACTCTCATGATCAGGAGAGTAATAACTAGAGCACTTGTAAAAGGTTCACATGATCAGCATGAGACATAAATTGTCAGAGTGAACATATGACCAGTAATGCATTAGCAGCCATTCATAAGAATCTTTCCAGTATCACTCATACTACCCTGCAGATGGTATTTTCAATTCAATAAATATTTAACAGCACTTTTTTTAAAGGAAATGTTATCAGCTTTTCAGGATCTTTCACAAGGACATTACAACCCTAACTGTGTTTGAGACATAATAGTTTGAGAAACTTCTAACTATCACTGACATCTTGTTTCTAACAAATAAATAATGACCTTTGTGAGTGTTTATTTGTCAATATTTCTAATTATTTTAAATTCCAGTCACATCACATCATCATATGGTGAGTGAAACAGCAATATTGGTTATTTCAGAGTTAATTTTCTACATTTCTTCAATTCAACCTCAAGAAGGCCCCTAAGGCGGGAAAAGTGTCACGTTTATTTTCTTAGAAAAACCCAAAGCTGCTTATCAATGGATATCCTGTGTAATTCTCAGAATGACAGTCTACAGGAATACCATGTTCATCATGACTAAATATGATGTGGCTATGACTAACATGCCATGCCTGTTGAGAAATATGAGTAGTAGGTCTATTTCACAATCACCACACATTCGTTCAAACTTGTCCAACAGATTCTAAAGAAGTCATAAAACACTGATAATGCATGAAAAGCAGCCATGCAGTGAACAGTGAGCCAGGTCCTTCAAATTAAAGGTACAAGAACACAACCAGGTTGGTGTTTGGGTTTAGTATCCATAGAAACTGTGAAAGGGTTGTAATTACAAACTCAGTAAAAGCAATGATTAAATCAGCCAGCATCATGTGGACAGCATATGCTGGGTTTTCTTTGTCATACACCACACCACACACAACTCTGTGCTGTGAAAAACGTGCTGAACAAGACCTTGAGTAAAATGAGAACAGCCATACACTCAGCACAAACATAACTAAACTTTTAAAGTTGAGCTGTGATTAAAAAAATAAATAAATAAAAAGTTTTTTTTGAACTGTGTCCCTGCAACTGTAAATTTGTACAATTGTGGAAAGTTTACCATCATGCCTGTGAAAGAAATCAACACCAATATCTACATGCTCTATCAGACCATGTCTAAAAAACAGAAAGCACAAAATACAACTAAGACTAACACTTCAGTCTTAGCAGTCATTACTTTTAAGCAGAAAAAAACAACAAATATGCAAGGCTGAGCTCTCAGAAACCTGGTGGCAGCTGTTGCAAGCTCTTCCTGCCCTACTCTGTATGCACTCTCCCTTCTCTCTCCGTTTGTAATGTTACTGCTCTGCATTACTCTCTAAACCTTACTCTCTCTGACACTGCGCTAGATCCACCAAAATTTTACTCACCAAGTGTTCAAAACAGCCTGTTCACATAAGAGTTGGATATCAACCCTACCCCGAGTTTCATAGTAGTCACACCCACGCGCACAAAAGGGACGTGTCCGCAACAGACTGTGAAGTCTATATAAGCCCAACGTTACGTCTACTGGTTGATTGTATCTACATGCGACCGAATAAACGTCTGCAGCTGTCATTTCTTATTTTATCCTGTTTTGCCTTTGACTCATCGTGTTAAAACTGTTTATGGCAGGCACTTTAATTGCCGTCCATTTTACTTCACAGTTAAACTCTGACTGAAAGTTAGGCAGGCTTTTCGCAGACCTATTATTCACGAGTTTAGCGCATTGAACGCTTGACGTTAAGTTAGCTAAATGCGAAACTGGCCATCTGACAAAGCAGAAACACACCAGCAAACTAACCTTGCCGTCTTGAGAAGGCCAGGGGCAAGCAGACGGAAAACGGAACTGTTCGTCCGTTGTTTTTCTATTTTTTTTCTATTTTTTTTTATTTTTTTTGCGTAGAAGGACGGCTCAACCTTTAGCTGTGTTTACGATTTTATTGGTACGGCATGAGCGCTCGCTTTGAGAGATACGGGCAGCTGGAGGGAGCAGAGTCACTGCATTCAGTGTAACTGACCGAACCCGCCCCTCTGCCAGTGCTACCCCGGAATAGAACGCAGTGTGAAATAAGAGTGCGCATGCGTGAACAATGTGGCTGCGGCAGTTGGCTAACCTACAAGGCTTTCACCATCGACAATGCGTTTTGATCTCCAAAGGTAACCTAGGTGTTTACATACGTTTGATTTGAGAAAGCTGATGCACGGAAAGCTACGACTGCTAATAAAAAAATCAAGCTAGATGTCAGTCTATTTTAACTGAGAGATGACAGAACATCGAGGCTAAAGTCCGAGAGTAATATCAGACTGAGGGCACCGTGTTCCTCAGCTGACTTAAGTAACGAGCTTGGTGAGCTAAAATCAGATCAACATCGGTAAATATTGTAGCTTTTATCAATAATTAGCCAGCCAGAAGTAAAAAAAAAGGGCATTTCCGAAAAGCGACTTTTGTCCACAGTTTGAGCAGAATGGATCGATGGATGTACCTGAAATGAGTTGCATCGACAGCTCATACACATTGTGCTGAGTCGGGTTCTTCTCAACACGTCTTGCAAGCAATCACTGAAGAGAAGCACAGGTTTCACCAAGAAGCACATGGTTTTATGAATGAAAGCAGCGCCATAATGCACCAGTCAATGATCCTAAGTGCATTGAGACGCAGGGAGGCGTGGACCTGGACGTAGTTTTCTCCAGACAGCAAAAGGAAGAGCACGACTGATAACTGGATACAGGGAGCCAAAGGAGAAATTCCAATATCGATATACACATACAGGGCTACAGTGATTAGTTAATGGGTTAGTTTTCAGCTATTAATTTAATTGCCAGCTACTTTGATAATGGATTCATTATTTTGAGTAATTTTTTTAAAGGAATAAATATGTAAATTTTATGATTGCAGGTTCTTAAATGTGAGTTATTTCTTGTGTCTTTACTCCTCTGTGACAGTAAACTGATCTTTAGGTTCTGGACAAAACAAGACATTTGAGAATGTCATCTTCATGTCATCTGAGAAAAGATCAACAGATCAGTAATCAATAATGAACATAATCTTTAGTATAAGACCGAAAATGCTATGCTATAGAACAAATAATGCTAATCATAAACAGTCTTTTTTTATTATACTTGTCGTATTATATGTTGTCCAATATGAGTTGATACAGGTTTTAGACTAATATTCACATATAAAATCAGCTGACCGATATATGTCTGCTATGGTAAGAAAGTTATTAGAGCTCAGTGGACTTTTGACTATGCGAAGGGGAGCCAGAGTCTACCTGTCTTAGGGCTGAATGATGTGGCCTAATATCTTGATATTTTTAGACTATTTCGCGATATTTGTCATAAATCTCAATGTGAAGCTGAAAAGTGGGCTGCTTTTATGGGCTTGTAAAAACTTTTTGGAGGTGATGATCTTGTAGATCTTATAGGATTGGGCTGGTAAAAATGGACAAAATCAAAAATATTATATTTTTGACCAAATAATTTGATATCAATATTGCATCAACACATTAGGGATGAATTTAGGTGC
Source organism: Haemulon aurolineatum (assembly GCA_038406115.1). Lineage (NCBI taxonomy): Eukaryota > Metazoa > Chordata > Actinopteri > Lutjaniformes > Haemulidae > Haemulon > Haemulon aurolineatum. The sequence continues at coordinate 23,215,857 of JBCAUF010000052.1, read as the reverse complement.
TTCCATAAAATATTAACAACAATGAGATTGTTGATGAATAAACAGCAGTCATGCAGTCTTAAAATGCTTATGCCATATCACAGTGTAAGGATAACCAGAGTCTAAGACAAAACCTTGTTTCATATCACAGTATTGTTAAAATGCATCATGCAATTGCTCTGCACTCTGCTGAGTCTGTCACACATCTGACAGATGCATAATCCTGTTTGGGACTCTAGTTTATGGATGAGACAAAGTTGAGGGAAGGGGGATGTGTGATGTAAAACCGAAACTTCATGTTGAAAACGTTTCTGATCATTAAGAGATAAATCATCCTTTCAAAGTGCAGCTCACTGCCACTTCCCTGAGCTTTCAGGAAAGGGTGGGAACATCCTGGAAGAGGATGCACGTGACCTGTCAAGAGGGAGAGGGAGGAGACGTCACAGTTGCAATTCAAACACAAATCCAAAATACTTGAGACTGCAGGAGCCGCTGAACTTTCAGGAGAGTTTTCAGTGTTATGTGAGGGCGTTAAAATGAATATCAGTGACATCATTGCATTGTCTTGTCTTCTAATGCTGCTCCACCTTTGTCTCCGCAGTGCGTGTCCACCGGCGGCACAGCAGTAGCACTGGGTTTACAGATGCCTGCTATGATGGCCTGTATCCCGGACACATCCACACCACCCCCGTCCAGAAAGCCCTGCTGGCTGTCGGGGCAGGGGTGGCGGCACTACAAAATCCCTACAGACATGGTGAGCCTCGAACACATC
>JBCAUF010000052.1:22664216-22679482 GCA_038406115.1 Haemulon aurolineatum | reverse complement strand
TTGAAATTCTGCAGATTGTATGCATTATGTATAGGCTCTCTAATTCTATAACACTGACTCCAATACAAATGGAGAAACCAGACACAGACAGACTGCCAAGCACAAAGAGAGGTTGCTGTTTGACCAACAAGGGTACCATAACAACCTCGCAAACTAAAGGGAGGACTGGGATTGACTTACGTTAATGTCGGGAGAGTTTCTGTCTGATGAAGGTGCATCGTGTTGGTTCGGTCCCTTCACCTTCCTCTTCTTCTTGGCCCCTGCTCCTCCACCACCTCCTCCTCCACCACCACCACCTTTTTCTCCTCCCACACTAGCAGGGGAGCTCTTCTGCTGAAACTCCTTCAGCTGAGCAGCACATGCAAAAAAGAAAACAATGAATGTGTGAGACGTGCGAGAAATGCAGCGAGTGGTTCTGCACTGTCAGAAAGAAAACTCTTCAGCTGACTATTGTACAAAAATAAAATTTTATTTATCACTTCCTACAAAATCCAACAGAGAGCCTCTGGAGCTGTTCCCAGCTTTCAACCAGAAACACTGCTCTGAAAACAAGCCACCTCTGACCATTAAAGGGTCTTCTCAAGCTAACTGGATTAGGTGATGTGAATTTGGTCTGGGATGAAGTCGAGATGACTGCTTCCAATCATTGAAAAAAGAGTTGCGGCTAAATAGTGTGTTTACATGCGCAAGTATCTGGGTTATGTTTGGCACGTATGAACAGCTTATCCTTGATAAGACCATTTTGAGAAACCTGGATATGTTACCTGGAGATGGTGAGACCTCAAGACACACCTGCACGCAATAGAAACCAGGATACTGTGGCATGTAAACACCTTATCCGGATTCCTGAACATTCTCTATTGACACAGAACTAGGAGACTGAGATGGTGAGGCCTCAAGACACACCTGCACATAGATGATCAGAGAGCTCCATACTGTTGTTATCATTATGATCATGTCCACAGGGATATGAATAACCACGTTTCACATGTTCCAGGTAAACACCGTGTTCCGCATTTGATCAAAACCAGGATACTAGTGCGCATGTAAAGGCAATACTGTAACTTTGACTTGCTTGTTCAACGACTTAGTCTCAACCAAACAAGATGAATTTGACAACATGCGGCACACAATGATCATCCATGTGTAGTTTATCCATGTGGACGTAAAAACACACTTGCCCCGATTTACGTGTGTGTTTGAGGATGGGGGCCCTCTTGACAGCTGTCGCTGAGGACCAGAGGGAATCATTGGGGGACTACAGCTTCCATCATTTCTGAAACACTGGGACAGGATCGCGGCGAAACGCGAAGATTGTGGGGCAGATAGAAATGCTGACGAGTCATTTCCTGAAGCTAACATTTCACAGCTGATAAGGCCAGTCTTTCATGACTAGCCTAACAACACACCTAACGTTAGTTAGCTGCAGCCCACAGCAGGACAGGGGAGAGGGGTGTCAGCTGTCAAAACAGTCCCCGTTATTCTAACCCAGCTGACACGACTGTGCTACATTGGTAGCTCAGTGTTTGTTGTTAAAAACTGCTTTTTTGTTGGCCATTTTAGTATGATACGTGAGCCATCCTGCAGACAAGGCTGAAAGCTATCCGACTGCAGTGTGGCATTCTTTGCACTCACACATAGCCAACTATTCATCAGTTAGCCAGCATGCTAATGTGCTAACTTGCTTTAGTAAAGGTTTTGCCACATTCAATGATGGCTAGTCAGACATATTAAATTATTGAGCAAAGAGAGTAAATCAAGCTAATCGCCATAAATGTCTCGAAGAACTAAAAATAGTCTACATAATCCGGGGAAAGTTAATGCAATCAATAAAGGCCCGGAGGAGGCGCCGGTCTCTCCTACGCAGTGCAGCCTCGGGAGGAGGGAGAGAGGTGGGACAAGCGACCGCGCAGAGGTCGGACGACGTGTAATGACAACACCCCTGTTCCGTTAAGAAATGTGTAACAAATCGGGGGAAAAAAACACCGGCAAGACAAACCCGCAGAAGAAAGACAAGACCAATACCTCATATGATTTAAAGCCGACTCAATTGTGAAATACTTTACCTTTTTCTTAGCTGCAGCGAGTTTTATTTGCCTGCTCTGGTCGGCCATACTGCTGCTCTGGTCAACGGACCGAACCACGTCATCAGTTTGATGTCCGTTGGTGTCTCTGCCGATAGGGGGCGCGAGGCTCACACTGTGATCATCACGTGAAAAGAAAACACTACTAATTTCTATTGACACATCCATGTTTCATTTGCTGAGTTACTATGGCTAATGTTGGAAATCTAGGGTGTCATATACTGTTAACAATGTTTACAACTAAGAAAAGGATTTAGAAATAGAATTAGAATTAGAAATAGATTTTATTTGATTATCATTTTGCCTGTAATAGGCACTGTTAACAGTGTTTATGTTCATTGCAGAGCTAATAGATGACCAGACGAAACACTATTCCATTCATACATGGTGATTTTAGTCTCTTATTCACCATAATTTAATTTTATGTGGAGCGACATCTGCAGAGTAATCTGAAATTATGTTGTATATTCAATCAGAGAACCAGAAGGTGGTTTATGTCTAAAAATGAACACATCAGTTATGAGAGAATAATCTACACATACAAATCTTTGTCTTTGTTCATGAAAAATATGTCAATATGTCTGTGTATTTCCTTATTTCAGAAATATTTTAGAAATTAGTGTGTGTAGGGTGAGTCACAACATAAGAAGGCAAATGACTGCAATAATATCACTCACATTCTTTAAAAATACTGATTTGTTTTGGAAACATTTAAACTATTTCCATACTTTATTCAACAGAACAATACACAACACAAGGGCATGGGACATAAGCCATTTTCAGCTTTTTCCCCAGTTTTCTCTCCCAGCATGGGATCCCCATGGTTCTTCTGCCAACCCTCCCACAGACCCCTTCAGCAAAGGACAAATTAGTAGTTGGTAGTTGGTATAAGAAGAAAAAAAGGGGAAAAATAGATCTATAAATAGGAATAATTTTAAATAAAAAGGCAAATAAATACAAGAACGAAACATAATAAGTAAAGGAAAACGTACATAGACATAAAATAAGTGTACAGCATAAAGTAGAATAAATAAATAGATAAATGAGCAAAAGTATAAATTACTGTAAGGGCCAGGACTACTGGTGCACCCTAACCCTTTACCTAACCTCCGGTGAAGGTGAGGGACGGGACAGGCGACGGACGGGTAGCAATACATTAAATAGTCAGCAAAACAGTACAGTAGACATGATCAGAACATAGCACTACTGAAAAATATCTCCTGCAGGGAGCCGGTCAAAATAACTAATTAATGGTTGCCAATGAGAGTAAAATCTGTCGGATGATCCCCTTTTAGAAAATGTTTTTTTTTTCCAGTTTTAGGAAGGACATGACATCTCCTATCCAGGATTCAAAAGATGAGGGTAAGGATAATTTCCATTGCAACAGAATCCTCCGGTGTGCAATTAGTGAGGTTGGAAACAATTTAATAAACCTCTTGCCCCATTGTTTTTTTTGGTATACGAGTATTTTATACTGTGTTCCTCATATTTAGCCTAACATAGGCTACTACATATGAGTAATAATCATGACTAGGTCTTAACAGAAAAAGGCTACAATGGCATCACATAGTTATGCCTCTCAGCAATTATTCCATGTATTTGCTTGCTCGCTTGCTTTCTTGTCTAAAACATTATACATATACACACACATATACATACATTATACATATATCTCATGAATGGTGGAGGGAAGTGGCATGACACAGGTTTACAAAGGTCACGGGGTGCCTAGGTAGCAAGGGGTGGGGTTAGAAGGAATGGGTAGGTTTTACTGGTAGTGTAACAGATGTTTGTCTTTCTGTTTCTGTTTTGATTGGGAGTTAGCAGCTGAGATTAAGGAAGTGAGTAGGGATGAGGAACAAATTGCTTTAGGCCCTTCACTTCCTTACCTGCCTGGCTCATATCACCACTGTGGCTACGATGGTGTCTTGTATAAGCAATCAAACACAGGTAGCATCAGACCCCACATTTAGTTTCAGTGACTTCTGAAATAACCCATTTACACACACACTGTGGCTGGTGACAGGGTTCATATCATACATTCTAATTCATACAGACTCTGTGTCGCTTTGGCAACTAGTTACCTAACCTTGACCTATTTAGACTTTTGTCATAACAGACTGTACAAGAGAATACAGTGTATTTTATTTATTGTGGGCTGAACCTAGCATTTAGAGGCTTGTAAATCTGTGATCATTGACACAGGCTGGAGAGTGTCCATGTTAATATGACATTTAAGTTATTGCAGGATGCTTACATTTCAAGGTGGTTGTCTTGCATCATAATTGCAAATCTGTGCACTCACTAAGACGTCCAGACAACCAAGTTCATCTGATGTAACAATATTTACTTCAGACTATACAGGCATGCATGTTACACTAGGTTTGCACATGTTTGACTCATTGAAGTGAGTCATCGTTACAGCTCATGATACCATCATGATACCAAAACAATATTCATACAACCACACTCCACACCACACACTTAAAACTACGGCAATGAGAATGAATGTCAATGAATGTGGGGGTACTTATAAAAAAACGCAGCACGAACTTCCAAGTGTACAAAATGTGAAATTACTCCTTTCCTCTGTCTCAGGAGTGGCGTGTCGCTACTCCAACAGAGTACATGAGACCGCTTGACAGACAGCCAATCAGCACCGGGACAGTGGGCAAAAGCCGTGACGTCGCGTAGACTCGATGTGTGCAAATCAGCAGCAGCCAGCGTGCCGGGTGCAACCAATCAGCGCGTTCCAACGAGCAGCCGCTCAGCCAATCGCGTGCCTCCACGATGGGGAAGAAGTGACGGCTTATATATGGAGAGAGCACAATTCATTCAACATCATTTCACAGAGAGAAGAATATAGCATAGTCAAATAAGAGAGACACACTTTGCAGGAAGAGGCGAGCACAAGTTGAGGCACCGACAAGGCCGTAATTTACCGACAATACTGCGATTAAGGTATGTACCAACATTGTTGTGAATATGGCATTGCAACAACGAATATTTAGTATTTTCTTAAACGTAGGACGTCATTTTAAGACACATTTATGATGATAGAGCCAGCTAAGCTAACATTTGACGATGGTGGTGTATTAAACCTACCTGGAGTTAACCATATGCGTATAAATTAGATGGGTAGATACTGTGATTGCAATATACGCCTTCAAAAAGATTATACTTTAAAACTATTAATTATTGTGAAGCATTTCCCCTGGCATGCCTGCTAGACCCGCTAACGTGGTTAACGTTAGCTAGCTACCGGCGGGTGAAAAAAAATCGAGGCGCTCCACCCATTTCACCCATAATCTTGTAACGCTTTTAAGTTTGTCGTTTTTACGGGGATTTCCTTGAAAGGGCCACGCTCCCCATCTACCATGGCTCTGAGTTCCAGTGAAAGACCTTAAGCATTACAATCAGCTGGCACCTAACGTTACGTGAAATCAGGATGGCAAAGAGCCCACGTTATGAGCGCAAGGCCACGTTTTTTTAACATTGTATGTTGTATGCCTTCTCCACAGATTTCTCTATAGATCTGACTTCAGTCACGCAGCAAAAATGAAGCTGTTGTGGGTTGTAATGCTGGTGGCCGGCACCGTGTTTGCCGATGACGACGACAAGAAGGAGAGTGTGGGGACCGTGGTTGGAATTGACTTGGGGACCACCTACTCATGGTAAGAACATTTTCAAAATGAAATTATGTCTGGCACATACATCATACATCATTTTAGAAGACAATGCAAATTAATAATCCAACCATGAAAATAAAATAACAAATTTTGGCCTTTTGAGTAATAATTTCTAAAATGCTTTCTGTAGTGTTGGCGTGTTCAAGAATGGCCGTGTGGAGATCATCGCCAACGACCAGGGTAACCGCATCACCCCATCATATGTGGCCTTCACAGCCGAGGGTGAGCGTCTGATTGGTGATGCCGCCAAGAACCAGCTGACCTCTAACCCAGAGAACACTGTCTTCGATGCCAAGAGATTGATTGGACGCACTTGGGGTGACTCCTCTGTGCAGCAGGACATCAAATACCTGCCCTTCAAGGTAATTTTCTACTCCATGCACTCTCAGTTTGAAGATATGTTTGTGGGCTCCATGGGTTGTTGGGTAATGTTTGAGTGACAAATTAATATTGATGCATCTTCCTCTTTAGGTTACTGAGAAGAAGAGCAAGCCTCATATCCAGGTTGACATTGGTGGTGGCCAGATGAAGACCTTCGCTCCAGAGGAGATTTCTGCCATGGTGCTGACTAAGATGAAGGAGACTGCTGAGGCTTATCTGGGCAAGAAGGTACAAAAAGTCAAATATTATACTGTACATTGTAGGAGCCAAATCTGGTGAAAATGTTTGTGGAAGTTTCTATAATATTTAACAGTAAGGATTGAAGTGTAATTTCCATGTGGAATTTATAAACATGTAAAGAATAAAACACTCTCCAATAAACAATATATAATTGAAATTATCTCATCTTTTCCTCAGGTCACCCATGCTGTGGTCACTGTCCCCGCCTATTTCAATGATGCCCAGCGCCAGGCCACCAAGGATGCTGGGACCATCGCTGGTCTGAATGTGATGAGAATCATCAATGAGCCGTAAGTGTCTAATAGAAATAATTGATTAATCTGTTGTTCCTATTAAATTGTCAAATATTTTCCCCTCCCTTGCCCTGTAATAATATATTCTCATAATTTTATTCTTTAGAACTGCTGCTGCCATTGCTTATGGTCTGGACAAGAGGGATGGCGAGAAGAACATTCTCGTTTTCGATCTGGGTGGCGGCACCTTCGATGTCTCCCTCCTGACCATTGACAATGGTGTGTTCGAGGTGGTGGCCACTAACGGTGACACTCATCTGGGAGGTGAAGACTTCGACCAGCGCGTCATGGAGCACTTCATCAAGCTGTACAAGAAGAAGACTGGCAAAGATGTGCGCAAAGACAACCGTGCCGTGCAGAAGCTTCGTCGTGAGGTTGAGAAGGCTAAGAGGGCGCTGTCTGCCCAGCACCAGGCCCGCATTGAGATCGAGTCCTTCTTTGAGGGAGAAGACTTCTCTGAGACCCTGACCCGTGCCAAGTTTGAGGAGCTCAACATGGTAAGTTCTACAACCCTTTGGTTTAGTTTTGTAAAAACTGACTATAGCACAGCTGAAACAAATGGTACGTTGTACAAGCCTTTTAACCTTGTACTTTGCTTTGACAGGACCTGTTCCGTTCCACAATGAAGCCTGTGCAGAAGGTGCTGGAAGATTCTGACCTGAAGAAGCCTGACATCGATGAGATTGTCCTGGTCGGTGGCTCCACCCGTATCCCCAAAATCCAGCAGCTCGTGAAGGAGTTCTTCAATGGCAAAGAGCCCTCCAGGGGCATCAACCCTGATGAGGCTGTTGCATATGGAGCTGCTGTGCAGGCTGGTGTACTTTCTGGAGAGGAGGACACTGGTAAGTAAACTTCTTCACGTATGTGTTGTACTTAACTTCACATATTTATCAATTTTGTCTAGTTTGTTTAACCCCGATTATTGCTTTTCCAGGTGATGTGGTTCTGCTGGATGTGTGCCCCCTGACCCTTGGTATTGAGACCGTCGGAGGAGTAATGACCAAGCTGATCCCCAGGAACACTGTGGTGCCCACAAAGAAATCCCAGATCTTCTCTACAGCCTCCGATAACCAGCCTACTGTCACCATTAAGGTCTATGAAGGTAAGAATTGGACATAGTTTCAAACAATCATTTGCGTTTTCTTTCTAAGCCTACAGGATGTTTTATAACTCAAGTTTAATTATTGATTAATTTTTTCTTCTTCTTTAGGTGAGCGTCCCCTGACAAAAGACAACCATCTGCTGGGCACATTCGACCTGACTGGCATCCCTCCCGCCCCTCGTGGTGTACCACAGATTGAGGTCACCTTTGAGATCGATGTCAACGGTATCCTGCGTGTCACTGCTGAGGACAAAGGCACAGGCAACAAGAACAAGATCACAATCACAAACGACCAGAACCGCCTGACACCCGAGGACATCGAGCGCATGGTCAACGACGCAGAGCGATTCGCCGATGAGGACAAGAGGCTGAAGGAGAGGATCGACGCCCGCAACGAGCTGGAGAGCTACGCCTACTCCCTGAAGAACCAGATTGGCGACAAGGAGAAGCTTGGCGGCAAGCTGTCCGACGATGACAAGGAAACCATTGAAAAGGCAGTGGAGGAGAAGATCGAGTGGATCGAGTCGCACCAGGATGCCGAGCTCGAAGACTTCCAGGCCAAGAAGAAGGAGCTGGAGGAAGTGGTTCAGCCTATCATCAGCAAGCTCTACGGCAGTGCGGGTGGACCACCACCTGAGGGTGCTGAGGGCGATCAAGAGGAGAAGGATGAGTTGTAGGCAGGTTTGAAGTCAGCTCCTCTGTCACCCCTTGCCTCTCTGGTAGTGGCATCTAGATGTACATATTGGACTGATGGGACTCAAATAGTGAGAGGAATGGTTGGGAAGGGGTGGCGAACAAGCAACCATGCTGATCCTTCTGAAAGACTTTAAAATAAGTTTCAGTGTGTGAGAGGTGTTCCCTTCGCTGGAAGGCGGAGATAATTCGTCAGCCCGGATATGAGGCTTGCTGCTGCTGTTCTCAGGCAGTCCTGATGGGATTCTGTAGTGGGGTGGGACTTAGCGGACAGGGTGTGGGTGGGTGGGGGGGAGGGAAACAGGTGTTTGTGGGTCCATTGAGTGAGATGTCTGTGGGATCAAGGGCTCATTATGTTCACAGGCAATGCTAAAAGTTATTTATTGAATCTGGTCATCGTACTTCTGGAAAGACATTGAAATAAATGTTTGATAGAAAATATTTGTCTCTTATGTTCATTTACAGTTTTAGAAGCTCAACTGAACATTCAACGTTCCAATACCTTTTCTAAATTCAAGCATTTTCCAGGTGTACACCTTACATTTGTGGTAAATGTAAAAAAAAAAAAAAAAAAGAGATACAAAATAACAATATTCAAATGACAACATTTATTATAAAATCAAGGCACATCATGTTACCATAGTCACAACACAGTCATTATGAAGGACACCCTGGGTGTCCATCCCTCCGAATACAAAGGCCAGATTTACTGTCTCTTTGGCTGCTGGGCTGCTGGCTTGCTCTTCACCTCCATTCCCCTCACCACGCACCTTCCATGGCAACAAACACATGGAGTGGTCCAGGCGGTTGGGTGGCATATCTCCTTCAAACTTCATGAGGACCCATCTACATTTGTCTGTAAACAGGAAGAAAAATACTTATACAGTACATGATGCAACCTCAGTTGGATTTTCATGAACTAAGCTAGGGCTGCAACTAATTTTTATTTTTTTTTCTGGAATAGTCGTTCGGTCTATAAAATGCCAGAGAATGGTAGAAATATCGGTGTTTCCCAAAGAAAAAATCTAATAGTTAAAATGTAATATGACAATTGATTAATCATTGCAGATCTCAACTAAACTGCCCCCCAGCATTTACAGGTGTAGTAACAAACAGTATAGTAGTATAAATATTCAAAATTGTGTACCAGTGTTGAATCTGTACATGGAGTTGCTGGTTCCATCTGCTGTCATCCCCCCAAAAATGTAGATGTTCTTGCCCAGCGCCAAAGCTGAATGTGCTGCAACTCCTGCAGGGATGTCGCCTTTGGTCTGCACTTTTTCCCATTTCATGCTCCCTTTTAAAACAGACAAATAGTTATGAGCCTCTACATTTGTATGTCATTATGAATGACATACAAAACAGATACAAGACAGGTGAGATATAGATAAACTTTGCAAACTTTCCTGCAGTACATGCAGCAGAGTTCAGACTTACCTGTGTCAAGTGAGTACATATCACTGTGAAATTTGTCTCCAGCCATGCCTCCATGAACGTAGACCTTTGAACTCACTGCTACGATAATGTGGCCATGTCTGGCCGGCGGCTGACTGCCTTGTGTGTCTGGTTGGGACCAGGTGGAAGACACTAGGAAAACCAAGAGAAAAAGGCCATCACATATTGGGTTATTGCCTCTTTTGCTGACAAGACAATAACAATATGACTATACTGTATATCTAAGTTGAAATCAATTAAACCGAAGCCCAATACAAACCTGTATCAAAGACATGAAGCTTGAGGTCCGACACAGGTGCAGCTCCTGCTTCCCCACCAGAGAAGACATACAGTCTGTCCTCCACACAAGCTGAGTTAGTGTGGTATGTCCTGGGACTGGGGGGTTTGCCATTTACCACGACATTCTTCCACCGAGACTCATTGTCTAGACACACATGCACAGGATGGATTATACTCAGTTTGCAGGAATCTATGGTCTCATACTGTAGAATTATTCTCTCTGACTATAACACAGTAACAACATCTGTTACAACATTGCTAAAAATTAAATGGTATTGTTGAATAGACTGTTCGTTTACATCTGTGACTTTATAAACATATGATACAGTAGAAATCACCTGTGTTCTATGCTACCAATGAAGATACAGATCACTAGGGGAATTTAAATTTGGATTTACCTGTTAGGTGTAAATTCTGGATACAGTTGCGGTTGCCGCTCTGCTGTGCCCCTCCAAACACCCACAGGCTCTGAGGGCAGCTCTCTGGAACAAAACTGCAGTGTTCGTACCGTGAGTCCAAACCCTCCCACTCTGGGATGTCCCATTCATGATTATCTGGTGGAATAAGAAAGGACAAAAATGTAATAGAAAGATATGAATAATAAGGGAACACACTTATCACCCCACCAACTACATAACAAATTACAAATGCAAAACACTCTGACAGCCTGTCTGTATGCTTCCTGTAAATTACACATTTGTCAGTAGTGATTCTCATTTCAAGACAAACAGATTACAAACTGATCAAGTTATTAGTTGTAAACTGTACTTGTTATGTATGGAATAAGTCTTTAAACAGCTGATATCTATATTTATAAAAGAATTACAGTCAAAGCGAAATGAGTGGATAGATTTATGACATACTTTACCCAAATTTATGGCATTTGAATGTGAGAAACTTCCGCTAGGGTTGGCTCCCCCAACAATAAGGATTCTTCCAAGTCCTCCATCTCCAGATGGAACAAACGTACAGGTGTGACCCACACTAACACCTGGAGCACTTCCCCTGGGTATCAAAGAATACCTGTTGGAAAAACAAGCAAAACAATTTCAGCAAGACATAAACCTAGCTTCGTACATTTCAAGAGTGATGTGTAATTTATTGATCTGAAGTTACTTACCATATTCCTTCTTTGGGTTTGTCAAGAGGGTCAAGTACTGGGAGAAACTCCATGGCTGTCAAAGATAGATAGAAGTGAATGGACGTGGTATTATACATTTAGCGATAATATAATAACTGATACACGACAAGCCTTGGAACAAATTATTATATTATTATAAATTAATGCTAGCCACAGAAATCCTTACGTAAAAACTAACAAAACCTTGCTACAGTCGAAGCAACCCACATATTTAGCTAGGTGTTTTTATCTTCTTGTAGAAGTTTGTGAACGGTCGGCAGTAAAACGCAGTCGTAAATATTATCTGTGAAATACAGCTTGGTCTAACAACAGTGTCAATGAGTTGCGAACACGCTGGGCACCATGAAATCGCTAACGTTACTTGCTAACTCAAATGTGAAGAGCTTCTTCCGCACTAACCTGTGCTTCCGGGTGGAGAGAGAAGATAACTATGCGGTCACACCTGGTCACACAGGTGTCGCTATTCTTTGACACTACACCCTAACGTCCGCACGGTAACAGCTGTTATTTATATCTAAAAAAGCTGCAAAGTTAGCTTGAATAGTCGAACTAGCAACCATAGCACAGTTTTACGTCAGAAACAGTGCGCATGTCATTACGTTGGTAGCGTTGGTTGATGCACGTTCCAAACGTAGTTGCCATGGTTGTCTAAAGCGCATGCGTAGTTCACTCATTAGCCATCCCACTGATGTAGCACAAAAAAGTTACTGTTTTATAATGCATAAAACATTACTGTGAACTCATCGCACGGTTGGCAAAGAAGTCTCTGACCCTTCAGACACTCAGAACAGTGTCCTCAGTTCTCGTTTGACCTAAAAAGTCCTTTCTCTCGCTTCAAGTAAAAAGGTAGGTCTTCAGTGATAGCAGCGCCACACTTGAATACCAAAGTTTGAGAAGTCCAGTATATGGTTAGCAATTTTAGGCTGTTTTCACGATTTACCAAACAGGCCTCTACCAGGTTGCCTTAAATAAATTCAGCCAAACGAAGATGGCGGCGAAAAGTAACAGGCCCAAGAGCTGCAGGTTGGGAATTAAAATAAAAATCTTCTTTGTAGTACAGGAGATACTTTCATACTTGTCCTCCTGAATGAACAATATCATTATGATACAACCTCGAACTTTGGCCTCCTTTTGGTCCAGTTAGATAACCTGAAAAATACAATTTAACTGTTATTGGATATTAGCCGGAATATTTTACAGGTGGGCCTTGTTGAGTGTTATAGAGTAAAACTCACCTGCCTGTATCTTTCCACCACTTATTAATGGTAAATGAGATGCAACATTGTTTGCAGCACTTCACTGTTGTCTATATCGTGTTGGCTGCGGTGTATAGCCACCATGTCTAAAGGTACAGCAGCACCTTCAAAACTAATTATAGGGATACAGTAACGGTTAATACAGGGCGATCTCAGTCTGTTTACTCAGTCTCAATCTAATTGACTGATAATTTGTAAGTAGTCCTAGACTAATTATGTCATTACCTGTAAAAATCTGTGCTCAAGGTAGTGCTGCATAAAGTTGGCCTTCAGTTGCATAGGTGGAGCTGCGACATCTTGTGGTTTAATGTAGGAACTGTACGTGTTTTCCAAAAAAAGCACACCTAACTGGAGCTGGCACAGAAACCATAGATACACTTTTAGCTGTTCTATGATTAATTTGAAATATAAAGTAGATTATACATTTATAACAACAATATACTTCCATGCACCTTGGGACATTTGCAAGACGCCAGAATTGAAATATTCATGCACTGGATGCATTGTATATGCCATGGCAACAGTAAATGTAATATTTTTTCCTCTCCATGTGGGATATTGTTAAGAGGTATATTTAAGTATGTACAATACGATAATTATATAATTAACAATCAACAAATAATAACAATTCTGTGCATTGTGCTTAGAGTACAGACTTAAAAACTGCATTTCATTATATGTCCACTAGATTGTGCCATTGCCTTTTTGTTAAAACTTCAAATGGCGTACTAAATGATGCTTGGACTGCCTCCAATATTTATAATATTAACCTGTATGCAACATAAAGCACAAAACCATGTTGTTCCACACACACACACACACACACACACACACACACACATTTATTCAGAAAATAATAGCTTAAATGTGAGGAGCAGCTTTTCTTTTTACAAAAGGTATTTTCATTTGCTTTTAATGAGGTTTCTAAAGTTAACTGCATCATAAAAAAAGAAAATAAAAGAAAATGGAGCATGGGGCAGTAATCATCATTCAATCTCTGACAAATATATACATTAACATAGGTTGCATACTAATGTAAATGCAAAACCTTCTGCACAGTCAGCAGTGTGCAGCGGATAGTTAAATCCTTTGTAGATACTATCTTGCCTCTGTAACCAAGGACTGAATGAATAAGCCAAAAAATGAATGATTCAGATTCTGTGGGATGTTTCATATATAAAGATAGCTAAAGAGGAAACATCTTTCAGGATGATTTGTCCTCTGCACTGTTTGTTTGGACTGCAATAACACTCATCTTCAATTGTGCACAAATTTGTGCCAAATAGCCAGGTTATTCTGCACTGAATGGAAAATGCCTCAGTGCAGCTGGAAAAAATAAAATACAGATACAAAATCAGTAAAAAAAACTTTGCTGGCAGAAAATTGGTTCCACGTGTCAGCATGGATAAGTATTCAAGATGCCCTCTTTTTCTTTCACTGAAGGGGCACAACAAAGGACAGTGTCTTTCAAATATAGGTACAGAATAGGAAAGCATTGAGTTGTCCTTTTGAGTTTGTTAATGCTTCAAAACTATTTGGACTTGCTCTTTGGACATACTGAAGCCCATTTTGTTGATGGCTGCGGTCATCGTAAGCACAACAACGTGGTTTAAGAAACGAAGCCCATCTCTTACAAGCTGGCATTTTCTTTGAATAACAAGCAGTAACCAACTTGGCTTTGAATAAGGAGTGCAGTTAGGTATGTTTCTGCTTTATACATGATTCTTTACTTTCTTTACTGAGGTAGAAATCTGAGATAAATTCAGTCTGACTCTGACCTGGTGGAAAAATTCCTGCGAAATGCTTCTTAAATTAATATATATAAATATTATTAGCATTTATTATGTTACTGGATTATTATTACTGATGTATTCAAATGTAAGCAGCATTTTATCTGTAGCAGTGTGCCATTTCACAGGTTTTGTCTATAAAATATTAATCAGCAACATCAGATTGACTCTTTTGCAAATAAATGTATCAGAGTGAAAAGTGCAATATTTCCATCTGAAATATAGTGGAGTACAAGTAAAATGCTCATGTAAAGTGCAAGTACTTCAAGATTGCGCTTAGGTAAAATAAATGAGTAAATGCACTTATTTATATTCTACTGTTCTGCTTCATATTCTCCAAAGACATTTGTGGACAACTTCACACACACACTTGGAGAGCTGCACTACCATACTGAATAGTTAATAGCTCACCCAGACATATCAAATAAATAGGACGGGAAAACAGAAAATGCAACAAGTAACAAATTGAGGTATCACTTTATAGACTCTTTATAGATTTACAGCCTTGCTGTGGCACTGTCTGCAAACCTGGCCCCCTTCAAGCCATTCCCGAGCCTCATAAAAGCAGCATGTCATCCTGAATTGGACGACAGGTTCACTGGGTTGCTTGGGTGAAGAAATTGCACAATGAGAACACAAGACTAGGTGCAAGATGGTAAACAAAACACTGCTCCAAGAAACTTTGGTGTCAAAAAGCAGGTGCTCTCCATTAATAAGTGCTGTCCCCTCATTGGTGTCTGTCTAGATGGATTTGTGGACTGAGGTGATTGAAAGTGGAGAATTGAGACACCGTCTACCAGAGAAAGAGGCACTATAACTCACAGCAGCATAACATTATGTGAAGGAACAGGGCTAAAACAACA
>JBCAUF010000052.1:22620378-22638768 GCA_038406115.1 Haemulon aurolineatum | reverse complement strand
CAAAATCAATATGAGTCCGGATCCAGTTTCATTGGTAATCCGACCAACAGCTGTTGGGATATTTCAGTCTGGACCAACGTGGTGGACCGACCGAACTAAACACTCACAACCAACATTGGTGAGATGAGGGACTTCAGACACTTATTTCTGACAACTTACCAATGTAGACAAGACAGCCACTCAAAGACACACAGTGACAGGCACACATAGGGTGGTACCACTTCATCCCACACCTACATCATAATATAGAAGAACACCTTCCCTAAGTCTGTCTTCCCAAACTGTCCCAGGTGATAGCAGATAAATGTGAGGTGCAAGAGTTCAGCATTGCTCTTTGGCTGCGTTGGACTAAGTTCCTCACCGTACAGTATATCCCCATGACTGCTTTTCTTAGCTATTTTTCCTTCACTGTTTAATTATTCAACTCTAATTTATCCAGCTGTCTCTCCCCTCTGCCTTTGCAGACGTGCATTTTCACGTACCGCATACTCACGTTTGAAAAAGAAAGGCCACGTTTTAGTGGTTGGTGCAGTAAACTCTGCAAATGTTTGGTATGTAACTCCTCAGCACTTTATCACTTATGCATGCTATTACATAATTTAACGTGCATTTGTGTATATTTTTAAAGCCACATGATGTCATTAGGTACGTTTACAGTTTGCAGAAAGCATATAATTTGTGTCATTGCTTAATCAAATTATAGCAAATACACTGTCAAACTAACCAGATTCTGCATCAGATTTAGAGACAGCAGGAAACCTGTGTGCTCATTATGGTTACACAGTTGAGAAAACCTCTCAGAGGAAAAAGCAGAAACTTTCATCCAATTGTCTGTTTCTGTAATTGAGTATTCTGCCGAAATGTACCCTGCAATTAGGGCTCTTTGTGAAGTAGAAAATATGAGTCCTTGTGACGTCGTCGTTGAAATCACTGCAAAAAAAAAAGAAAAAAGAACCTATTCACTGTGAAAGTGCAGCAGAAAATTCTGCTTATTGTGTTGGAAATCATCAGCTGTTGATTTCGACTGTTGGACCCAAACTTTTAAGATGACAGTGACGGACGCCCAGAACTGAGTTTTGCCACTTTGAATGACACAAACAACGGCCTCTGCATTCATCGAAAAAGACCTTTAATCAGTTGGCATTTTTATTATCGCTATAATTGTTGTTTGTTCTCAGGCTGGCTGAGAAGTTGACACAAAACCCTTCATTTGGTGTTTAGGAGTAAAAAAGAAGAAAAACAAGTTGGAACACGGCTGCAAACACACAGAGCCCCTTCTTCTGCCGTGATCCCGCACCAGTGAGGCTCTTTTGTAGCTTCAATTAACATCCACATCAGTGAGGAAAACAAACAACGGAAAGAAATTATATTTTAGTCAGGCTTATGGCTTCCTTCCTCTAACATTTATACCTATGAATATTTAATTGGCTTAATGTGCTAATGAGAGAGATTTCGCTTTGAGTCACACAGAGTTATGTCTCTTCACCCCCACCCAACACATCCGTTATTCCCTTCTGTTGTTTTTTTCATTCAGCACATCCCTTCTCTGTTCCTCTTCACTGTGCTTCATTTCTGATGCGTTCGGAGCTCATGTTGCCATTTTTTTTTTCTTTTTCTCTTACCTGCTTTACTTGCCTGTCACATCTCGTCATTTGTTTGCACCCCTTTGCCACTTTGTGCTTTTTGCGTCTCTCCATCTCCTGCTTTTCTCCTCTCATCTCCCTCATCCGTCTCCCTCCTGACTAACGGCTCTCGTTGCCCCACTCTTTCGCCCCCCCTCTCTGTAGCATGCGCGGGGCAATATTGAACGATGGCGTAAATCCCTCTCTGACTTTCAGGACATATGCCCTCCCCTCCCCCATCCTCTATGCAATTCCCCCTGCCCGTCCTCTCGCACTCCCCCACCCCCCCCACCTCTTGTCCCACAGCCCGCAGAAATCTGTCCACTCAGATAAGATGCTTTTAAAACGGAGATTATTGTCACTGTCCATGGCATCACATTATTTAGCACAAAAGGGGGAAGCCGGCAGTGTGTGTTTGTGTGTGTGTGTGTGTGTGTGTGTGTGTTGTAATAAATGTGTGACAGAGTAAAATAACGTCAGCTTACAACAGTGTTGTCATGTCCCTATTTGTGAAAACTGTGTGCACATCACCAGGATTACAAATCAGACCCCCCTCCGACCTCAGCCTACATGACTTTATGTAACACACATACAGTAGTTGCAAACACATAACATACACACACACGTACACACACCATCTGGCTCACAGTGCAGAAGTGCGGAAGTGAGGGCATCAGCTGCTGGAATAAGCTAAAGCATTGTGAGTGGTGAGTGTGTGTGTGTGTGTGTGTGTGTGTGTGTGTTCAGTGTTTGCAGCCCTGCAGGAGCAAGCAAATTGAGTCTGTGTGTGTGTGTGTGTGTGTGTGTGTGTGTGTGTGTGTTTCTGTACGACGTGTTTATGCATTCACGTCGAGAATTCATTTTAAATTTAGCTCTCATTAGGTTGACTCCCCAAGCTTAAAGTTAAACGTACACACACACACACACACACACCCACACACACAGTCACTCGTTGTGTGTGTGTGCGCTATAGGAGGTTGAAGGATGGTACTACCTCCTTGGTGAAGAGCTGGGGAGGAAGAAGCATCTTAAAGTCCCCACACAACACAACTGCCACCCCACTGGTAAGTTAACCTGCTGATCATTATCATTTTGATCAGATCGATCGGGTGATTTTGAATGAAATTCGTGTCTGCTGTGATGAATATCGAAATGTGCGAAGCATCAAAAGTTGGCATAGAGTGCTTAGTCAGATTCAGAGGCCTGTTTGCTTATCCGTGATTTGATATTTCCTCATTTGAATCAGGAAACCTCTCTATCTAAGTCACATTTATTTTAGGAAAAGTTCTTAAATTAATACTGATCTAACTTTCGTAAGAGCTCTGACATATTTTTCCATGCATGATAATTCCCTCAATGACGGTATTGAAAAATGCATTGATTAAGTGCCAGCATATTCTTTTTTTTTTATGCTCCTGAGTCCTATTGAAGCTAGGTTGAGGTGGGAACCCAGGATGAACCTGAAAGTTACAAATTAAACACAGCAGGTAAAAGAATGAAATGCACAAAGAGGATGCATGATGAAAACAGCAGTTCAGCGGCCAATCAGCCGCGTGCAGGGGTCAAAACGAGAACACCATCCAAGTACTGTCAGCACATGCCAAATACATATTCTCACATGTTCGTGAGTGCCTGGAGTGTGCCAGGCTCGCGGCTCTTAAGTCTTTATTAGT
Source organism: Haemulon aurolineatum (assembly GCA_038406115.1). Taxonomy (NCBI): domain Eukaryota; kingdom Metazoa; phylum Chordata; class Actinopteri; order Lutjaniformes; family Haemulidae; genus Haemulon; species Haemulon aurolineatum. Next base: position 22,635,473 of record JBCAUF010000052.1, on the reverse strand, counting down.
CTTTGGGTCGGGAGGTGGGGCGACATGGGGGAAGCGAGGGATTAAGTAGAGGGAAAGAAAGAGGGATTGGGAGAACGAATGAGGGAAAGACAGAGAGAGAGAGAGAGAGAGTGGGGAGGGAGGGAGGGGTCTGGACGAAACCCTGACGCGTCACACTTGCCAGAGAGAGAGAGAGAGAGAGAGAGAGACAGAGCTCTCCCATACCGTTCGCTGCTGGAGTGGATCTCCCCCTCACACACAGAACACACACCCACCCAAACTCACACTCCCACACGCGCACGCACTCACATGCACCCTCTCTCTCACACACACACACACACACACACACACACAAACACACGCTCAGGCACACTTGTTTGGAAATCTATTCTTCTTCTTCTCACCTTCGAGTGCTCCTTCTCTTCCCACTTATGTTTGCACTCACTCGTAGTTTCACGTTGGTGATGGTGGTGTGTGTGTGTTGGAGTTATGCCACTCTGTGCCAGCCATAAGGGCAGCCTAGACTAGGTGAGTACGCTGTTTGCCTTCTCAATGTTTGACTGTACTCACTGAACAGGGGTGTGTTTTGGAAGTTGCAGCGTTGCGGAGCAGCAATTTTTGCAACGTGACATGGTTTTGTTTTCTTTTGAGGATGCTGTTTGGATGTTCCCTCTTGACTCCTTTTTTTGTCTGTTGCACTCTCTCCCTCCGCCTCTTCAACGCTTCACCTCTTCTCTTTTCCCCTCATATTGCTCCTTTCCTCTCCCTTATCTCCTCCCGCCTTGATATATCTCCTCGCCGCGCTGTCATTGTTGCTGACATTACTTTTAATCTCTCCTTGTCTCTCTGCGTGTGTGCTGCTAATCTGCCAATTCTCATCTAATTTCCCCTTGCTGAGCTAAATTGGTCAAAATTGCTTTCCGTGGTCGACCCCCCCTTGCAGGAGCCCTGCGCACCCATTCAGCGAATTACTCACAGTGTGACACCATCTTTTTGTGTGTGCATATGCACAAACCTTTCACATGGCCGCACACGGCGACACGGACATACCCCCACGTACACTTTTCCCTCCGCCGCGGCCGTTTCGTCCCCCATTCGCCGTGCCATCGACTTTGCTTATTCACACGCTTCCATTCCGGGTTATGAGAGTGACGGTGATATCATAAGACGCTAGCTAACCCATCTCAATTTACGCCGCTTGGCTGAACTAGGCTAATCTGCCTCATGCAACTTTAAAATTAGTTTTATGCTTCTATGGATGGAACTGGGACAGGGGTATCAGATTGGACTCTAGTCTCAGCCAGCAGGAAACCATTACAAGGCTCCTGGCTCATACTCAAGGGTTACATAGGCAAATAGTTCATTTTAGCTCTGAAATGATAGGCTCGGAGGTGTTTAACAATAGCACAAATTCAGTAATTGTAGTCACGGTTCTGAAAAAGTGCGATAAGGGAAGTTTTAGGCCCATTAATTCCAAATTATTTTTAAGTCCATTAATTTCATGTCAAAAAAAGCCCCCCCTCCAAAAAAAAAAAGAGCAGGGTGTAATGGATGTAGAATGTTTTCATCTATCCCAGAGGCAACACTGCCCCACTACTGTCTCATCTGATCCATGTGTGTGTGAGTGTGAGTGGGGGGTGCATACTCATGCATGCACTTGTGTGTTGCCAGCTGGCAGAATGTAGGCCATGGAGGCACTGCTGCACCATGACATGCACTAACATGGAAATGACCAAATTCCCATTCATTACAGCATCACTGTGTGTGTGTTATGTGTCCATCCTCTCACCCTGAATGCCTGTCAGTCCCTTCACAGTTATTTAGTGTCTCTTTCATACTGATTATCCGTGTGTTTGTTTGTACCCTCGAGTCTTTCCTCTGTCTTTTCAATTTCACGCCACCCCCTGTCACCTGCGCATTTTTTCAAATTTTTATTCACTACCCTCTCTCTGTTCTTTCAGACATCACTGCTTTTTATTCACACTGGCATCTTTGTCATTTGTCTGTTAGTCCTCAGTCCATCTCTTATGTAACGTAGCACCGTGGCAGAATGCAAAAAGGCATTCACTGAGCAAACAACTTCATGTAACACTAGCCGCCAGACGATAGAAGTCCATGCCTTGCAATATATATACCTTATATCATTAAGGGAAATCCTGCAACCACAGGACAGAGTAGGGGCATGCTGGGAGCTTGGCAGGCTCACCATGTTTCTGTGGACAAATTAACTTTGGTTTCAAAACTAATTTATCATTTTTTGCTGCTTGCCTCTCCTCCCTCTAACTACTCCCTAGCAATGGTGCCATAGCAACAATCTTTAAAGAAAATAATCAAAAACTACTGGGAATCATATTGCTGTAGCATCCTTGACTGGAGTTTGTAAGTCCTCAGGTTAATGTTGAACTAACAAGCATATGAATTGTTTTCAAAAATATTCATTCTGAAATAGAAAACTACCCTTTAATGCAGTAAGTTGATGTAGTGTTTGATAGTTATTATTTTTAAATTCTATTTACAACTAAAAACTAATGTTTTCTCTCCATGATTTGTGTAATCCTTTGCTGCCAGAATGCACAACATTGGGTTTCTATCAGGGGGTTTATGGCAGACTCGTAGTGTTAGACACACATGTTTGTACTCCCAATGGGCACTCAGGAGGAGCTGCCCAGCAGCTGTAGTTGGTTGCGACTGTTTGTTTGTGTGTTCTGTTTTTATGCAGCACTTGGGGGAATTATGGTATGCACTGTATAGGCAGAACCTCAGAGCCCTGGTCGAAGGAGGTGCAGCCCGCTCTCTTTCACGAGGCAGCGCAGTCGACGTTCGAAAATTTAATAAAATGAACCCAGAACTGATCACCATTAACATGTTGTGGATGCAATTTAGGTTAAAATTGCATACAGACAGATAATGGCACTATGAACACTGCTTATTGGGTTCATCATGAGAAAACATAACTTAAGTGATTAGCTGAAACAAGTAAATGGTTGAAAATAAAGTTTTGGATTAGGAAGTTAAACTGAGGTAAACTTCAGCTAAAACTTAGCTGAATAGCATCAGTCACAGATCGTCGTGAGTCAGTCGAGTTTAAAACGTACAAATTCCAATCTCAACTTTCCAACAAACGGCTACAGCGGCTGTTTGTAATCAGCCATTGTTGACCTCAAAGACAATGAATGTCAGCAGCTAAAAGGCTTAAATCCTTTAATGCCACATCCACTGCGAGAGAAAGTCTAACTCTAACATGCAAACGTCATCTGTTGAAACAAGTCTTTTACTGGTCTGCTAGATTAATCCACGTTAATGTGCACAGACTCTCACTAGAGGTGCGCTATTTGGATCAGTGTGTCAGACTAATCCCTCACTCAGAGACCTGTGCCAGTTCAGAGCCAGGACAGTGCCAGGCCAAAAATCCTTGGGGGGTGCAGGCAGAATTATGTTGGACTGGGAATCTAGCAGCACATCTGCACATGATGAAGCTCCATCCTGACCTAATGATTGCCTTGGGGCAGTCAGCATTCAGAAAGACAACAATCTGAATGAAATTTGGAAGAAAAAATATCAGTATTTGGATCATAATGAAAAAAAGAAAGACAAACGCAAATAAATCACAGATGCAGAGCACAAAGAGAGGCCTGAACTCAGATAAGATTGCTATAAGTCATACTCCTCATACTCTCTCATGCCATTGTGGCTCAGAAAGACTTTCCTCTTGCATGGTTCAGACTCCGCTTCCATAACAAAACCAATCCGCTGAGCGTTGACAGCTAATTACGCCGCGGGGCTACAATGAAAAGGCTGCCATCTTAACTTTGCTTAAAGCAAGTTGAGAGCCTGAAAAGGAGAGGCTGTGCATGAGTGACAGCCAAACAACATTTTGGAGATAAGGAGTGACAGGGCAATTAGTGTTGATTTTCAGGACACGTTTTTGTATTGAGCAGTGGTCGCAACATATTTTAAGCTATACAATATTGTACACAGCTCCTTAAAAGCTATTCTACAAGTAGTCATGGATATTAGATGTAATTTTGAATGTAATAATAATTTATAGCATGTACACACATATGGTTCATGTGTAGAATGCTAAAATAGTGAGAGAAGAAGATACATAAAAAAATTATTCTATTCAAGTGAGGTTTTTTCAAATTGCCTCAAATGCTTAAAGCAGCAGAAGAAATCAGTTAAACAGTGCTTAGGCTTGTAATTAATTAATCAGGCCTACACATCAGTGGATTAACATGGATTTACGATTAATTTCTCTTTATTAGTCTAGGTGCTCAATGGGTGGGGGGGGGGTATTTTTTGAAGATTAGGTATGTTGGTGCCCATCTGTGCGTTTCTGTGCACAAATATCAATGTCTGTGCATCTATCAGTAATGAAAGACAAAAGCCAGCGTTCAAGAAACTCCCCCGGCTTTTCTTTTTTGGCATGCGCCGTGTGTCAATAGAGACAACTGACCCGCGGTGACATGTACGTGTGTGTGTCTTTGACCATGGCTAATGCATTTCCTTCCAATGAGTGTACGATGTGGGTCAGGTGGTCTGTATATGCATGAAAGTAAAAATAGCAGAACACCCATTGGGCTTGCGCTTTAAAAGTGTGTCATCTTCATGGTACACACACTTGTTTCACTTTTCATAATAGATGAATGTAGTCCAGACATACTGTATACACACACACGCACACACACACACATACACACGCAAAAACTGCTTTTCCAGATGGCAAGCCATTCAAATCAGCAGATTAAAATGAACAATATGTGATTAACTTAAATGGAATGGGCTGGACTTGAACATGGAGGAGGGAGGGGGTTGTTTTTGTTTAGTCAAGTTGATCTGGTAAACACTGGCTGCGAGTTTGTGTGAGTGCGATCGTTTCAGGCAACGTGTTGGTCAGTATATGTCTGACATGCCATGCATCGGATGCTCTGACCCCGGGCTTACATCCACTCGACCTGAAATTAAGCATTTGACCCAATAGCTTACCCTCTCAGTTCTGTGCTACTGTGTCGCATTTTCTGCGCCTTTCACACTGACAGCTGTGCGGGCTTGACATCTTACTCTCCTGTCACAGAAAGACAAAAAAACATGATGAAATATTATCTTGGCTGTTTGAAAGGAAAGAAAAAAAAAAGGGTGGGTTGCTGTGTAAAACGCGAATAAAAATAAAATGCAATAATTTGCAAACAAACTGTGTTTACTGCCAACGGTTTTGCACAGTATTTCCTCAGCCCCCACAGTCTTGTGTTTTACAAAACCTCAAATAAGCAAATGCTTACAAAAATTAATGGAGTTGATGAGGTAAAACATTTACTGTTTTCAATTGAATACATGACAAAGTGAATTAGCAAATTATCACATTCTGTTTTCTTTGTGTTTTACACATTGGAATCGGGGTTGTAGTGTGATATACAATATAATATAGTAAGTATACCCACACAGGTGTTTTCACTTATTCACTAATTAGACCTCTGCTTAGGTTGAAGTTGGGTGGGGCTGTTTATGAGGCCACCAAACTTAATTAACCCCTAACATTAACACAGGAAAGGCCTTTACGCTGTCATGTCTCACTGGGACACTTGAATGCGACTGAGCCGTTGTTAATGTGATAAGTAACACCTGTGGTTTCCCTTCTGTGACAAGTCATCATGTCTGCTGTGAGAAAGGCTCTTAATGAGTGCGATCTTTCCAACCCTAATTGGCACATCAAAACTAATAGGAGGGTCAGACAGGTATTCAGACAATGATCAGGCCACACACTCGCAGTTGGTGGACTGTGGGTGTGCAAGTCATTTAAGTGAGTAATTAATATATGTATGTGCTATCTTTTGGAGCATGTCTGTAAATTACTGTAAGAAGTAAACCAGGTAACGGAGACCAGAACCAATACAAGGAGCTGACTTATCACCTCATCAGACTTTTTGTAAAGTATTACCAGTCTCGCATGAGCTGCATATTCAGAGGAAAGAAATGTAGAAAAGAGAGAAAAGATGTAACGGCCTAGAAAAGACCTTTTAATAGACATTTTTCACAGCAGCCATTCTGACATGAAAATCGTGTAGTAAACACAAGTGTTCAATTCAGGTCAAATGGAGTCAGGATGCTGCTATTGGGCATGTCGGCTCACTGGAAAGGCTCCGCTGCACTAAATGAAACAGAACCTCAATTAATTTTGCTGGTAAAACTTGTGTTAAACATGCAATTATATGTCAGTATGACTGCTGCGAAAGAACTCTACAGTGTTGTGAAATCTTTTTAAGGCCCTGCACACACACAGATGTGTTTTCAGTTATTGCGGCTCATTAGACCTGGACAGGAAATTACATGATGTCACCCATCTGAGCGTCGTTAGTGTGTGAGCATGCTATGGGTGTGTGTGGCCTTTAAAGAGGTGCTTGGTGGACCTCATGTTTCTTGCAATCTAGAGAGTAAAATTGAAATTGACTGACTTGCAATCTGAGACTAAACTGTGATGTGATGATGTGCATTATTAGTGAACTGTAAATACATCTGTTGGTGGTTTCTGCAATTAAATGAAAGAAAAAAAGAAAATCTATAGAAGACATGATGGGCGTAGCTTCACTATTCATAATGCCGTCCATCTAGCACGCCGTAAATGTTTCAGTGATAGTTGGGGTTGACCTGAGGTAGAAGGTGGTGGCAGGCTGCGGTGGCAGACGGGCGAGGGCTGAAGGGCAGAGAGACATTCACAGGCCAGCCTCAGACAAGCACAGGGAACGCCGCCACTTCTGCCATCCAAACTGTGTGGATCGCAACCACGAATCTGTGCAGACTGCAAATCTCCAAACAGCACAGTCTTTAATCTCTAGTGGGCGGACATTTCCATGTGTTGGGGTCAGAGGCAATGAACCTAGCCGGCTGAAAGTCGTCATGGACACGAAAAGTAAATTAGAATTGATTTCCTGATGGGCAGACATATTGAGCTCGCAGAAGGTAGGCGGAACTAAGTGGGCACGACTTGAGGGAGTGTGACGACCAATAAGGGACGCACTCATGGGGAACAAACATGTTCCCGTCCTGCCCACTTCAGGCAGATATACTGTCGTCATGTATTGCAGCACATGGTGACAGTTCTGTGTTGAATGCTAAGGACGTCAAGGGCACTTAGCCATTGCCAAGTTGTCAATCTTGTGTGAAAAATAAATCAGTAATAAATATAATCTGTATTTTTCAGTATCTTGGCTCATCCCGTTTGCTTGTAAAGGCTGGTAAAACGTTAACTTCCTTAGTCACATTTTAAAGGTTCATCACTTAATTTGCACTTGAGTGCAGCATCTCAGACAAACCACAGACTGTCCACGAAGTTTGGATTAAATGGTAAATTTAGGCAGTTCTGATCTAACATCTCAAAAACCTCTTTCTGCAGTCTATTTCTCAGGAACACATTTTGCTTCACTGTGTAGCCTTAAAACAACATTTGTCACCAGACTGCTGCCTGTTGAGAACATATGCGGGGAGGACAGACAGTGGGGTCCACATCATTGCCATGCCACCATGCACCTGTGGTGTGCCGAGTAGGTGGCGTCTTCACGCCATTCAAAAGGAGCCTCAGCCGGCACATAAGCTGAATGTCCCGCTCGGTTGATGCAGAAAAAGCAGCATGTACGGCTACCTTGACCAAATGGTTGATACAAACACAAACAACTCACGGGAGATTGACAAAACAGTTTTCCCGGCCCTCACCGTGTGTGTTACTCTGTAAGCAGAGCACCTGCGCGCTGAAATGAAGCAGACCCAGGGACAAACACGCACACTCACATGCACTAACACACACACACGCACACACACACACACACTCTTTTGGACTGGCTAATTAGAGAAGCTCAGACCTAGACAAACACAGAGGGAATATAACTAATTTCTCTGCTCAAGATGCTATTGCACTACCATATCTCCGCAAATACTTCTTTGCTAATATATTAATGTTCTAAATGTTAAATATTACACCTTTAACTGTGCTACTCTTCATGAAACATATCATTAAGTTCAGCTAAATTCTTCTTCCTAGTGACAACTCGCACTTTCTTGCACAAAGAGGGTGATAGACCAGCAGCGACTGTTTACGCTCACAAATATTAGTACCACCGTAAACAATTAGTGCAGCTCTCACTGTGTAAAACACCTTTTAGGATTATGAAATGGCATTATGGTAGAACTCTGTTAGTTTTACAGTAACAGCACTGTGCCTGTAGGTAATCCATGGTATTGAAACTATATGACTGGATGAATTCTGAGGTACTCCTCAGGCTGGATGTGAAATTCTAGCCCATTCTTTGAACATTGTTTGTTCTCTCCAAATCCCTTTTTGCAAATCTCTATCAGGGACAATCATTCAACACTTTGAGTCAACAGACAGCAGACATAATCCTTTCTGGCTGTTCTGCCTTGCTCAGGACTGACACAGGAAATGAAATGCCTCAATCACAACTGTCCAGCTATACAGAATGGCCAGAAGTCATCGCATTGTCTTGTCACATGTGTCATCACGCAATAAATGAGTCAGTTGCTCAGCAGATGCTGAGGTCAAACAGGGACCAGAGCACAAACATCTCTCATACATGAACTCTCATACTTTTCAATTTGAATGTCTTGTGTCATGTTTGAAATGTATTCAGCTCAGGAGTGGTAGTGTGCAGATAGCTCAGGAATCAAAATGCATTCCTCTCAGGGATGTAATTGCAAGTGTCGAACATGTAAAGTGCATTACTTGTGCATCCATTTACAAGCAGTTGTTTGTGTTCCAATATGCATGCATGCCCTACTTTTCTGCTCTCTTTTTCATGACAAGGAGGGACAAAATAACAGGAACACCATATAATAGATGAAGTAGCTGTTCAATAAACCCCCCCTAATTTATGCTGATTATATTCAGTTTTTGTTGAGACTGTCAGAACTTTGTTGATTCATCAATAGTATTTGAGGCTATTTTTTGTTGAGGTGTCAACATTAGAGTTTAACATGATCCTGTTATTTTTTCTGTCTCTGCAAAACAACTGGGAAGCTGTATTTTTAGAATTGTATTGTAGGTGGTTTCGCTAAAACATCAGAAGGAATACTTATCCCTGAAGACATGAAATAGTCTGACAGATAATAAAACAAACGTGTGGAGAGTCTAAAGCTATTTTAGCAGTGCTTTGAGCCAAATGCTGTTGTCGGCATGCTATCATGCTAACAATGACAATGTTAACATGCTGTTGATTCAACTTTCTTCATATGGTTTCATAGCAAACTGTCCAATAGTTGTTGAGACATTTCAATAAATAACTGAACTGTCAAATCAAATTTAATTTAATTTTTGTAGCCCAAAATCACAAATCACAGTTGGCGCTCAGATGGTCCTTGGTTCAAGTGAGAAAAAGCTCTCACCAAAAAAACCCTTTTAACAGAGAAAATTCAGAAGAAATCTCAGGAAGAGCCACAGAGGAGAGGACATACAATAGATGTCATGTGATTATTGTGTGTAGTAAATGTAAATGTATTTCAATACAAGTGTAAAATAATAATAGTCAACTGTGACTCATAATAACAACAGTTGTAATGCTGCTTTAGGAAAAGTCAGCAGGATATATCTAGCAGATTTTATGCTTATCCATTTTATTAATGTTGAGATATCTGACAGGATAAGTGAAAATTTTGACCTCACGGTGGCGGTAGAGAAAAAGTCAGGGGTTCGTGAAAGTCAGCAAGATTCACCCTCTGGGAACCATGTCAGTAGAAATTATAACCACAATCTATTTAATAGTTTAGATATAAGAGTCCAGAACAATGAACATTGGCCATACTATCTACTTTTACAAGCAAATGCTATTAATAATGCATTTGTCCTTCCTCAGTCTTAGACAAAGCCCAAAGAGTTAGGTACATAGCATCCAATCGCTGCTCTGCTGTGATGATGCAAAAAAAAGGAGATAGATCTCTGTTAGATGTTAAATCAAATCACTTGTATGCATGTCGCCCTGCTCTCAGTGGGTGACCTGTTTGCCAGTGACTCAGTGTTTATAGCTTAAAGAACATCATGCCCAGTGTTTCTCAGACAGTCCAGTTGTTTAGAACATGACTTGTGTCCCAGAGATGAAACAACAAAGGATTTAATAAACATGTCAATAAATCTCGAAAATGGCTTACTGCAACTAATGAGGCCTGGTGGATTTAGCGGATTATTCTGAAGGCCTGGTCTTGTCTTCATCCTCCAGTAAATAGATGTAAGATGTGAAGTGTTTGACCTCTGAAAATTGATTTTAAAAAAAGCTAAGCACTTTGATCTGCACAGTTATCCTGTTGGACTACTGGAGCGTGTAGATGATCCCTCTAGGCTGTGGTGATGAATTATTTTCTGAATGCGAGGCAGCTGCTTCTGGAAAGGAAATGTACAGATGTCACTGTGCAAACTAGTCAGACTTTAAAGAAAATGAAATGAACAGAATTTGAATAAGGTAAACCATTGCAGAAATAACCTGCAGCACTAAAGCTGACATTCATTTTCTTTAGTCAAACTGTTTAACTGTGACATAGTGCAAACTAATAGCCAACCTGATCAGAGAGAACATATGAAAGAACTGAACCAAATACAATATTTTCAGTACTTCAGTACTTCATATGTGCTTCTCTTCTTTTGGATCAATTTTTTCATTGACAGTCAAAAACAGCCTCGGGCTCAAGACTGCTTTCACTCTTTCAGCCTTGTGATGAGGCGCACATTTACTGATGTTTTTACCAAATACAAGTCCAAGGCTAATGGTTTTGCAGGCTGTAAAACTACTCATGTGCTGTGCAGACAGTACAGAGTGGGAGTGTGAATGTGCTAATTGATACACGGGAAGAGCAAAACTAAGATTTAAAGGTAGTTAAGAGGAACCAAAATGAAGTATGCTCTCTAAATTCTAACAAATAAAAAGAAGGACATAAAACTATATCAGTAACCCAGTTAACCCAAAACAGTGCTATTGAATCTGACTCTAGAGTCCCATTTTACATTTCATAAACATCTCACCAAAGGGAAATGGTTTTATTTGCACACAACTCTGTCTCATAGAAATTACATGTATATATTACCATATTGCTTTCTCAGTTATGTTGTGCAGTCATTTGCTGACTGGATTATGTTCACAGGCAATGTCTTGATTGATTGACGCACTTCATCAAGTGTTTCCTAAACATGACCATCAAGAAAGTTTAAAAATACAATTGTCATTATGAGTGGATGTTCAAGATCGGATATATTGGCAGAAATCATGTGAAATATGTAGTCATTGAACATTTTACTGACAGTATCAACAATTTATATACCAGAGGTTAGCTAACAACATTTCTTCATACATACACATACTGTATCTATTGCAAATGAGTTGCATATAAATAACTCATGTTTACAAGAGACAGGCTTGTGTACAATTCACACATTGCCAGTGTTTTCACACTATTCTGCTAATTGATCGTCGGTGGTTGGAAGGTCCCAAGAAAAATAGAATAGTAATTAACAACACATGATTTGTTTCATGATTCATGATTCAACAATGAATTTCCCCTTGGGAATAAATAAAGTAATTCGTATTCGTATTTGAATGATTTAAAATATTTTTTAAAAAGGAAATCACACTGAATGTAAAGGCTGCAGGGAACCTTCAACTTTGTATTGACCTGTGTCTTGAAGGAAATGTTGCCCAATGTCCATACAGTCCATAGATATGTGATTTAGTGCACGCCTGTATGTTTGCAGTGTTACTCTGGCATGATTATTGTTATCATGTTTCATTTAGCCTGTCATTTTCCATTAATTTGTTGAGCCAGAATACTCAGTTTCCAAAAAATCTTGTAGCTCTGTTTACTGGAAACTATGCCTCACCAAGCATCAGTCATGCTGCATTATTCAGACCTTCGGTGGTTTGTGTGTGTGTGTAGCTGTTTTGCTCTCGTTTGGCTTTCTCCCTGTCATTTCTTTATAAACTCCTCCGTTGTATTCGTCTGTAGAAGTGAACTTGTGCAGAAAGTCCAGTTGCACATTGAGCCCACTTTTCAAACATTCCACTCTGGTTGTTCAATAAATTGAAGTCTTTGTCCCACAATTTGGTTTGGTCAAAAGAGACACGACAGCAACAGGAGTAGAGAGAGTAGCAGGAGTTTTAACTTTCAACTCACATCCAATCTAAAACTTCATTTTGATTATATTTACCTCCTAAATATTGATTTAGATGTGTCACAATATTCTACATGATTTATACTGTATGTATATATATATATATAACAAAATAAACTTGATCTATGGCAGTTTTTATTAAAGTCACTGTTACAGCCCTCAGCCCTTGGCTGTGTCCTGTCTGTGTAACAGTCAATTTAAAAGTCAAGTCATCATCATCATTCAATCATCATTTCACTGTACATGTTCTCTTAATATAATTATTAACAAAAATATTTAATTTTCATTACTTAAACAAACTCAATTACTTTAGTGAGATTTCACTAAAGTAGGGTACTTTGATACATTTAAAATCTCATTCATCATGGACAATTAATGCTTTTAACCCAAATGAAGCACAAACAACTGTTAACAAGACTAATGTGTTTGTGCGTGTGTGTGTGTGCGCGCACTTAAAACATAGTAGAATTCTTTCCTCTCAGTATTTTGCAGTGAAGACCACTTGAAAAAAAAAAAGAGGATGACATGTCATTATAATCCAACGCAGTTGTCGAAAGCCCAACATATCCTGCACTTCACCAAGCACTGTGACATCCGGCATGTCACCCTGTGATGTGCTGATTGGTTGTCAAAGAGGGCAACAGTTTGAGCAGCTGAGTAACCTAGTCATCCACTCATCCTTCCACATCAGTTGATTTCTTTATAGACAGTTATAAATGGTAACACCGAGAACTAACACAATCATTTCTTGATGCTTGAGGTAATCTGAAGAGACTCAAATAGTGAAGTGGAGGCGGTCTCCTCCCATCTTGGCTTTTCCACACTCTCCATCAAGTGTTTATTTGTTTGTGGGCGACAGGAGGTGAAAAGAGGGACTGGGTGTCAAGTGAGCGAGTGGTTCAATGAGGGACTTGGGCAGAGTCAAGGGCTTTCTATGTTCTGGCGGATCTGAGACTGAGGTTGACTGAACTGCAGAAAGCTGCCAGCACCTTTTGATTTCTTTCTCTTTTCTTTTCTTTGCTTTTGCCTTTTTCACAACTTCATTTTCCGCCTCTTTTTGTTGACCCCCCGTCTAGTTTCATTGTCTGTCTTTCCTTAATCCTCTCCGTTTCTTACTCCTCTTCTTCGAACTACTCGCCCTCTTTTTTCTCATTCCCTGTATTTCTCTTGTGTAGACTTTTCCCACTGTCCAATCTTTCCGTCTCTTATTGTCCCGCTTTCTTTCTCCCATTTTTATGTCAGTCATGCTGGATGTTTCTCGTTGCCAGCTGCTTCGTGTCTCTCCCCTCATGTGCCCTGTGTTACTGATGTCTTGCCCACACAAAAGGCTCCTCTCCTGGGCTTGACGCCAGCCAGGTTAGCCCCTCTATTTTGCCGGACCCCTAGAGGTTTCAGATTCACAAGTGACAGAATCCTTTTTTTTTTTTTACCATGGCAACTGCTACTATTTGATTGGGCCCTTTGCTCTGGGGTTAAACTATAGGGTTACAGAGGATAGTAGAAACTGTGTCTTAAGTGTTAAGAAATGATCAGCTTACTTTTCTGCTGCCGTCTTCAGCAGACGACAGAAACAATTTAAAGTCTGCATCTTTTCAAAAACGTGTTTTGCATATTGTTACTTCACTTGGAGAGAATGATGTGCGTGCAGAGTTTGACACTTGAAGACTTTTTTCATCTACTGAGGGGGAAAACTTTCTCATTGTGCACCTTAAATCTGAGCAGAGGACTGCGTTTACAGGCATGATTTTGCACAATTTTGGAAGCCAGCAAATGTCAAACAATCAAAGTACTCAAGTGTGATGTGGAAACTCAAAACCTCTAGCCCACACAAGGTACTGAGAAAGAGCTCTCAGTGAAGTAGGACACATCCTGTATCTACTAGTTAAGCTTGGTGTATTTTCAAGCAAATCTTATAAACAATTTGACATTTTGTGGAAAACTCATATCAGACATGAATTATTATCAAAAGCAGAGAACCTTTATGTGTGGAGTGAAGCCGAAGATTTTTATGAAACTGTCTTGAAAGCCCAGCACATCAGGGCTGTGAGGAAATTTTTTTTGCCATCAATTTGACAGTTTAATAAGATTTAGAGAAGCAACGGTTTAGCTTAGGTCTCGATTGACCTCTTAAAGCTTCCTGGACCCACACATTTATTTACCACTTTTGTCTTCATGCTTACAATAACAAACTCTTGGTTAAGGTAAGGGAGCGATCGTGGTCGTGGTTAAAAGAAACTAACTTTGGCTGTCTGTTTGAAGCTGGAAACAAAGAGCAATCCCCCATGGCAGAGTCCTACATTTTGTCAGGCCACCCATCCACCCCGACCGCCTCCCTATTTGGACTTTTTGGCTCTAAAATGACATCACCCAGCTTCCCCCTTTGCTCCCAGTGGACAGGAGTCATAATTACTTCGGCTACTAGAAGATTTAGTCGCTTAAATGTAGACATATGCTTTTTTGGGGGGATTTTAGAAATGACTGATGCTGTTGTTTGTCTTGGGAGGCCATTTCAGGCAGCCGTAAAGGCATAATAACAGTGTCATGGATTGAATATTTTATTTAGAATAAGTGTAATATATTCTCTGTGTAGTGTTGCACAAATAAATGAAAAAAGTATATATATACAGCACAGTAATTCGGTGTTAAAAATGCACTTTTCTCACTTTAAAGCTACTTAAGTGGACATTTCAAGGTATGTGTTCGTATGTAATGTGATTATTCCAACTTTTCATGAGGTTAACAGAAGGGTACTTATCCACTTACACTCTTTGACTCGTGTTGGGGCTCTTTCGACTTGGTTGGCAGAGTTTGGAAAATAACATTTCACAGTCTCGGGCAGGATAATTTCTCTCCTACGGTGATGGAGGTAGGGGTGTGATGGGAGAGTATAGACAAGTTCAGGATAAAAGGAGGGATAGAAAACACCAAACAGATGAAGGAGGCAGTGGTTGGAGGGAGGGGG
>JBCAUF010000052.1:22457612-22475104 GCA_038406115.1 Haemulon aurolineatum | reverse complement strand
TTCTTGGTCTTAATGGTGCAGTTTTTGCCTGAAAATTTACTTTAAATTGACCTTCCAGATGAAGAGATGAAATAATACTGATTTAATATATTACACATTTGTATATTTATTGCTCCTCTTTTACAGCTTATTGATTTAAGTGTAAGTTATTGTCACTTTAACCTATTGTGACTTTACTTACTTTCTAATAAGTATAATCCTTAATTACTAACTCACCAACTAATTACAAATTAATTAATGGGTCGGTCAACTGGATACATTAATGATTGATTAAATAATTAATCTAGTGATTAATTAATCTATTAATTCTTCAGATGACTGAATATCCCTTATGAGAGGTATGCAGAGGTTATTCGTTCGGATGACTGAATGAATAACGATTCAGTGGTGAATAAAAGCCTTGCAAAGTCACAAACTAGCATTAATGTCTTCACTATTTACTACTATTTCTGCTCACTGAAACTGTTGCTGTTAGATTGCACACTGCATATGAGATGCTATAATAGTATATCATAATATATCATATTATATATATATATATATATATTATAGTATATTATAATATTATTGTTGTTACTATGATTATTGTTGTTGTTGTTACTATATGAATATATTACTGTCAAAGTCTAATTAATTCCATCCACATTAGCGCCTATACCTGCACAATAAATGTATCACAAATCGTAAACATTAGCTGACAAACCAAAGCTGCTTCTCTGAACATCTTAGTACAAAAACTTTTTTTCTAAAAACAAAAACTAAACTATTTCAAAAGAAAAAAAAGATTGTTAATTCTCGGAGTAGGGTTTTGAAATCAAAATTTGTAGGCCAACCAAAACCTATCCCTCAACCTGTATGTGGAGACTGCTGCAGTAAACAACACACATATTAGTGGATTTAGTGAAGTTGTACCTCTTTGGGGCAACCTGTGCCAAAAGCTTTCATTCTGGTTTAACTGCACACACAAAAGAAATCATCTTGAACAGATAGTTAGGACTATTTTCCTTTCCATTTAAATGCGCAACAATGAAAACAGTTGAACAGCTGTGAAACTTGGACATTTATCTGACTATGAGTGCCTGGTAGTTTTACACAGAAACTGTCTATTGACCAAAGAAGCTTAAACGTTGCCCTAATCAGAAGTTATTATCTGAATAAAGTAGCTCCATGTCTGAATAGTGCAGAGCTGCAGCAAAAGCTTGCTGGTATGCTCTCATGTTCTCACTTCACGTGAGAATTTTTCCTCCTCTGCGTAATTTCCAGTCGCTTTTTCCCCGTGTAACTTCATAGTCGGCCAACCCCTTTTCCCTGTCTTCTTCCCAGACTTTTTTCCTTTTTCTTTCTTTTTTTTCCATGTAGGCTAATATACAGGCCGGCGCTGCAATTTCGGAATCTGCCCTTGTATATGGCGGACGAAATTTCCACAGGAGGAACCGCAACACAAACCCCCGTGCAAGGCAGCAAAACGGAGAGCTTGCACGGACCGAGTAAACCTCGGCAAATTCATGATCCATTACGCCATTACTCTTTCTAAAATGTAACGTAGCGTCGCGAAGGAGGAAAAAAGAGGAGGCAGTGGTGAAAATTTGCAACATTTGGAATTTCTCATAACTAATTCACAATTTTTTTTGAGGAAGCAGTTGTGCAGTCACCTCTGGTCGGGGAGGGAAGATTTCTGGAGCGCCTGCCTGTTTCGCATGAGCTGCATCGTTTTTGGAGGTATGTCACACCGCTGTTTTCTTTTTTTTCTGATTTAGAAATCCTAAATTTTTAAAAATTTCACTAGCGGATGTTAAGTTTCAGTCCCGTGTACTTTGATAGACGAGAGCTAGCATTGCTTTTTTTGCACTATTGCCTGCCACTGTACCAGGTGCAGGGCTTTGAAGCTGTCCGAAATAGACCTAATCTGTTGATGTTTTTTTTGACTGAATTTTCGTAATGAAGTTTCCGTGTAACTGCTGACTAGTCGTCTGTGCATCTAGTTAGTTTGCATGTACACCGCCTGGGTAAAAGCACTGTGCGTGTGCCGATAGAGCAAAAAAAAGAGGGGGGGACCAGGCGATAGTGGCAACATGAAGGACGAGGAGGGGAGGAACAATCTGAAACACAAAAACCTCCTGCAGCCATGTTTTGTGAATTTTCCAGCAAAATTTTGAGCAGAGCTCCGGAGTTGCCTTTCCTCCGAAACTCGCGCAACGTTAACGCTGCTCTCGGTTCGCATTTGACGGCTTTGTTCGCAGTTGACAGCCGATAAAAAGACACCAAAGTGTCGTCATGTCAGAAGACGTTTAGGATATTATTTTTTTTTTTTAGGAAGGTAGTGGGTTTTAAATCAGGGTGTCATTGGCGCCACCTGTAGGCAGTCATTTTGAGAAATTAAAAAAAAAATTGTAATGAGACTAGTTTTTTGAGAGTAATAGTTTTTGTTTTATTTGAATGCTACTTTGAGCGAAAGGATACACATGTCCATAAACGTTTTGAATGAACAGACGCCATGCGGAAATGATGTTCACAAATTTAAATGAAGTAAGTACTTTGTGCTTTTCATGCCAATTAATGCAAAATTATCTTTTAAAAACAGCTTTAAAGCCCTGAGCAAGGTCACTAAATTATTATTTTGCGTCGTTGGTTTTATTCATGATGAATACTTTGGACTTGAGGGTGAAAGGATTTATTTAAAACAGTTTGTCTTTTGTGATTTTCCTTTCTTAATGAGAGTTAAAGATCAGAAAAATAAAAATCTGCTAAATCCCCCCTGAATCTTTTCAGCTTGACATACACACTAACTGTAATTTTTCTGTCTCTCCTTGCTTGTTTTTTTGTATGAATGTGCATTTGTGTGTTTCGCTGGGTATGGGAATATAATATACCACTTGGTAAACATGGAACAATTTGGAGTTTTATTTCTAGAGATTGGAAATGTGTGAGCGGAAAATAACTATCCAAAGTGAACTGAACAGCACTGGAAGGAGAAAGACCATGTCAGCATAATTTGAGGGCAGGAAAAACAATCACAACCAGTGCCTCCACTGTTTATATTAATCCTGCAGACGCCAAACAGTTTCCCATCTTGCATGGCTTGCTTTTATTTTAATGTAAGGGAAACTGCGGAGGCCATTTTGCTGCGGGTAATTTTAATGCTGACCTTCAAATCTGTATAAATTCAAAGAGCTGGTGGAAATTGTGTGGTTGGTATGCAAAATCTGGGTGTAAATTCTGACCTTTGCTTGGAACGTCTAATCAAAATGCAGGGGTTTCAGTTAAAGTACATAAGTGAAGAGAGGCAACCAGTGTCACGAGTTTAATAAGGCTGGATCACTCTGTGAGTGATGGGAATGTTTATATGCAGAATACCTGAAGGACCAAGTAATAAGTTATAAAACTCTCAGGAGTAATGCTGCAGTGTTGAAATGAAAAACACCTTAAATCCTGATCTGGTTAATGGGAACTGTATTCAGGGAGCGTTCTCATTTTTTTAGTAAGGTTAGAAGAATGCTGGTCTGTCTGTACTTTAATGAACAAAAGCTTTGTTTCACTGAGGATATTTGGAGCGAATAGTTTGGATGGAGAGGTGAAACTTGTCCCCCCCAGGCACTGATAAACACAAGATGGTGAGGGATCATATCACAGCCTGTGGGTTGCTGTGCTTGAAACATAGTTGCTGCTCTTATTGTCATTAACTTAGCACAGAGGTTTTGTTTTCTATTTAAAGGCTAAGCGGTGCTACACAAACAGTTTCCGTCTTTGATGTCATGCCAGTTCTTTTTTGTTAATGCACAATTACAGATTGAGGATTTGTGCTTAGATGTGTCTGATGTGTCTGTAGATACGTCCTGTTTAAACATGGGGAACATCTTATGTACTGCTGTTTCCTTAGTGGCATGTTGAAAATGTCTGAAAATGGCTTCACTGAAATTAGTCTCCAGGGAATGGCTTTTCAGGGGTTGGGGCTGCTGCATTAAAAAAAAAAAAAATTCTGTGCATTCTGCACATATTTTTCCTGCCTCTTCCTTTTTAAAAATGAACCTTATTGGTTTCATGAATAATGCATGAGGACGTTCAATTGCTGCAGCAATGAAAATTAGGCCTGTTTACGTGCAGTGGTTATGTACACAGAAGCCTCTTTTTTTTCCTTGACCATTTTCTGAAGGTAGAGCAGAGCCTGAGTGGCTTTTCTGAAAATACAAATTTTCAGCAAAGCAAATCTCATTTCTTTGAGTGAAAGGGGAGGGGTGAAACTCCCGCGGGTTTAATGAATCCATAAATCACAATAGTGCCAGGTTTGCTGCGCCTGCGTCAGTGTGCAGTGTAATTTTGATTTTCATCAAAAATTTAATCTGCCAGCCTACAAGGGTTTAGCAGCAGACCGGATGCCGCCCTGAATTTCTAATTTTAGGGCCCTGATCTTTCAGGATTTATTTTTGTATAATTCAAGTCTGCTTTTCAATATCTCTTGTTATTAAATTTTAATTCGTGGCATTAACATATAGATTGAAAAGGTTTTTATGGGGGTTTTGAGTGTATGCTGATGGAATTTTACTAGACGACACACTTTCTTTTTCCAGAGCATCCCGCGTATGTGTGTGCGTGTGTGTGAGAGAGGTGAAGGGGTGGTGGGGAGGGGGGGATTTATCCATTTCTCTGCATTATTGCTTTTTGAAATCATTGGTCATACACCATCTTGGAAGACATTTATTACAGAGGACAGGAAAATGTGCATTTGATTAAAGAAACAGGGAAAGCAAAAGCATTTAGTGTGAAACAGGTTTTGGTCAACCCTTGCTCTTAGTCACTGACTCTGCTCCGGATAATACAAACATGCAGTGAAAGCAGTGATTGAAGTGACCCCCTTCATCCCCCCCCCCATTTCAGCTGATTCCTATTTTTAATCCCTCCAGAGTGGAAACATTTTCATGAGCCTTAAACAAATTTGTATTTTATATTTGGAATCTCCACTCCAGCCTGCTTAACATGCAGAGCACAGTGATTTTTTGGCAACGCAAGGTACAATTCAAAGCAAGAAAACCTCTCGAAGTTAGGAGCACAAGATTGTTATTTTTTGCTTTAACCAAGCACAGTGATTGATTTACTTCATTATTGTGCAGAGGCAGATACAGTACTGCCCAAATATAGGCCAATTATTTTAAGTACCTCGACTAAGCTCTGAAATCTGAACAGAGGTATGTCCTAGAGATGTTTTTCTTTCATGCCTAGCCTCCTTATTCTGTAACCCTAAATACATTTAGTACAGTAATATAATGTATTACTTTTAATATGCATCTATTGACATTTTCATGCACAGCTGGGCCAAATCACAAAGAACTAGATTAATAAACTGACATAAATCACAATGCCACTATGCACTTCTTACTTAAATTCATACTGCAGTGTACTATCTATGGATCTTTAATACGCAAATAGCATTTGATTATTTTATTTAACTTTATTTCCTGGCCTTGTGGTATTTATCTCTGTTGACCTTTTTGTTTTTAGTTGGTTTAGGTTGTCCTTTATTTGCGAGGAACATCAAGCAAATGTACATCTGGTTTAGATTTCCATTCTGCTTGGTGCTGTAGGTTACAGTATATCAGAGGGCTCAGACTATGAAAGAACAGAAGGCCAGATGGCTAATTTTGCATTTTGACTTTAATTAGAGCAAAACAGCCCACAACAGGCATTTCATAAATTCAGGGTATGCATTCAAAATGTTGCACAGGAAATATGACAGGGAAGACTAAGGGGTTGATCTAATTCAGATATACATATTTGCTGCCCATTACTTCATTTGATTACAGATGATAAAAGTCAGTTCATTTTGCCATTATTTCATTTGAGTACAGATGATAAAAGTTAATTTTTGTGTAAGAAGGCAGTGAGATGCATTGCTTTGTTTTCCTCGCAGTAGGGGTACTTCAATCAATACCGATCGATATCAGCCGATATCCATTACAAATGACTGAACTGGCGGTCTTAAGAGTAGCTCATATAAAACAAACAATAAAATAGGCGAAACAGAGCATCGTCACTCCAACATATTCGATCCACGATAGCCCTAGATCCCCTTTTCAGAGTGGTCGGAGGCAGCTTATGGTCTCCTCTAACCACACACAGACTTGAGATGGCCTTGCTGACCACTGCTGGAGCGCGTCCATGTGGGACTCCAGTCCTCTCGCCCCTGTCGGCTACAGAATAGGCTGGTAGTGCTCAGTGAGCACTGGGGACCATTTTATGACCAAACGGTGCTGCTAAGAGAGAATTTCCTATTCTTTTACTAAACAAAGCAGACTTTTCAAAGATAGGAAAGATGCAGTTGCTGAATGTAATGAACGGTGGTGGAAGAAGTACTCAGATCTTTTGCTATACTAAAAGTATTATCAGTAAAATATAAGTATTGAAAGTTGAAGTACTGGCATGTCTGCATGTCCCCTGTGACTGATAACTTATCACAACAGTTACAGGGGATATCATAGCATACATTATAAGATTGCATTTGGCAGTTGTAGCCCGTTGCAGTAAAGCTAGTTTATCTACTTTATATACAGTTAAGTTTATTTGTCCAGTGTTTTCCAACCAAGGGGTCGGGCCCCTCCTAAGGGTCATAAGACGAATCCGAGGGGTCGTGAGTTGACGAATGGAAAAGGACAGAAGGAAAAACAAAGTTCTGCTACACAAAATCTGTTTTCATTTTTTAGACTTTTCTCTAGTCTTTGCCTTTTTAAAAAAAAATGATGGATAATTTTACCTCTTTGGGCTTCAAAGAGTTGTTTAAATGAAACCAGGTGAGAAGTTAAGTGGGGAAATGGCAAAGGGCCCCAGCCAGACAATGCCTTTTTTTCCCCTCTTTTTTTTTATTTGTAGGTGGTAGCTATCCAAATGTTTAGGAACCACTGGTTTAGTTTATTTTGCACAATGTGTTGTATTTTATAAGCTTATCACATGTTTTGTTTTTTTTGTTTTTAGCGCTTGATGGTTTCTTTTGTTGCAGCTTTCTCTGAAAAATTTAGGAACCAATCGCTGATCGGTATCAGATCAGAAGATCCTAATTATATTGGTAACAGCCCTAAACAGCCTCCAATGTGACCTTTACTCGACAGCTTTGAAGAACTCTTCTCTAATGGTTTCAATCCCATAGTAAATGACACAATGCAATGCATCTCCTTTAGTGTTAATAATTTATGAAGTAATGATAAATGCATCACAGATAAGAGTCACTATATTTGTGCTGTCTTTATTTGTTTTGGCTGGAATTTAAGCTGACAGAAGGCCTTTACTCTATCATTCATAAAAGAACAATGATGACACATTGCTTTTTGTATGCGTGTGGGATTAGACTTGTCACGGTAGAAAATTTTCATACCAGTGTAAGTTCTGCCAGAACACCGCCAAATACTGGTGTTGTCGACTTTGAAATTGCTTCCCTAAGGCAGCGTTTTAAAAAAAGGGCTGAGGCAGAGAAGCCTGGCTTTGCTGTATATTTCATGACACACTGTTAAATCTGCACAGATACACACTTTTCACACAGCATTTTCAGCAAGGCGAAGATTATAAAACACAGGCAGCTATTTTTAAATTGGTTTTTGTATTTAAAAAAAATCTAAATCCATATAGGGTATGCCTAGTCAAAATGGAAAAACATGAAATTTAAATTGCTTATATACCATGAATAAACTTGCTTGCAGAGTGAAGCTGGCTCAAAGCTGAACTGAACTGCTGCCATACTGGGAGCTTTTTATTTTGGCAAAAATTGACCTCAATTTTTTCTTTTTTCATGAATCGGAAAATGTTAAAACTGAATCCCTGTAACTCACAGGTGCTATTTATTTTTCTATATCAATTATTTTTTAGCAGCTTTAATAATTAGAAATTGCTGTATGGCTGCCAGTGTTCAAACATGTGCTTTTTGACTCTGTGGCCAAAGAGACTGGTAGATTTTTACAGCCAAAATGTAAGTGACTGAATGGTTATGATTTTGGCATCTGATAATTGAAAATGCCTGAGAAAAAAACCAAGAAAGTATTGACGAATGAAGGCCTAGGGAAAATAAGAAAAAAACAACAACTTTTGTTGCCATTCTAGTTTAAAGTATAAGGGGTTCACTTAAATGCACCATGATGCTCCCTTTGGTGCTCGTACTCTTTGCTGTACAAAACAATGTCGATTTTTGAGTTGACGAGATACACCTGTGTTGGTGTGTGTCAAACTTTGACACAGACAACAGACAGAAACAGCATGCCCGTAAATGACACCAAAAGGCGATAGAGACTAGAGCATAGTTTTTAATTACATTACTATTTTGGGACAAACATTTACCTGCCAGTTTTGGGGATAGCCTTCCGAGCTTGTTTGCCAAGTGGAAAATCTACCCGCATTTGGCTCTTTGAAGGTGTTAATTTTGGACCCTGTGGTCAGACATCTGATTTTTACAGAACATTTCATGACTGTATGGATGTATGAAATTACATTGATGCAGTATTGTGGACTGCGTTCCACTGGTGAGACTGCCCACTGCACCGAACCGTGTAAGGAGTATTTTCTAGAGATATTTTTAGACAGACATGAGTAAAGCTTAGCTTTTATTATAGGTGTGCTCTGTAATACAATCCTTCATTGATATTTATTAAAGCAGAAAAAAGTACATTTACAGCTTAGACATAAATGCATGAGAAACAAAATATACGTCCTTTCTTAAAACACAATTGATCTAAAATATGAAAATGTTGTTTTTCTGGGCAGCAACATCCTCCCTGAGCATGGCACTTTAAGGAGATTGGGAACCAAACAACACTGACTGTACTTTGTAGCAGGGCAGTTCAGTCCTAAAGCAAGAAAACAGAGAGCTGACCATCTAGTTTATGATGTCACTGGGATGTAAAATTTGGCACTGCTGCGTAGACAATAAATGGGCCACTGACTTTGCTGACCCAAAATATATCTGTGCAAGTTCCTGCATTGAGGTTTAAAATGTGTTACATAAATCTCTTTCTGTAGAATTGCTAAAATGTAGCCTACTTCTCATTTCAGTGTGACAAATGCATTTATAACAACACAAATGTCACATTTTTTTATTAAGAATGATACAGCCATAGATTTTGCCCAAACTCCTCTAGTACATAGACATAGCACACTCAAACCAGTGGTCTGGCTTGCTGAGCCAGAATGGACCAGATTGCTAAATATTGATTAAATAAACACCACATTCTGAATAAATATTCATGAGGTTATAGCTTTGGTCCGTAAATAGACTGCATATTTATGTATATTTGACCTTCTGTGATTTTTAATTGAATTAAATAGTTTTTTTTATATGTAGGGTTGTTTTTAGTGCTGGCGTAGATTATTTCTTAAAATCGTGGTTAATATCACTGCAATCCTGTAGTTACAGTAATCTAGATTAAAATGCTAGATTTGAATTTTGTAATTAAAAACAGTGATTAGCAAATCGCATAAATGTCATTTTTTAACAATAGAACATAGACAAAACATGAAATGATTAATCTTGACAACACATATCAAAAAAGTTAAGATGAGGGCAACAAAAGGCTGGAAAAGTAAGTGATACTAAAAAGAAACAGCTGGAGGAACATTTCGCAGTTGATTAATTTGCAACAGGTCAGTATTATGAATGGGTATAAAAAAAAACATCTTAGAGAAGCTTAGGTTCACCAATCTGCCAATAACTGTGCCAACAAATGTGGAACAATTTCAGAATAATGTCCCTCAGTGTAAAATTGTCAAGACTTTAAATATCCCATCATCTGCTGTACATCATCATACGATTCAGAGAATATGGGGAAATCTCTGTGCGCAACTAATAAGGCTGAACATCAATACTGGTGATCTTTGGGCCCTTAGATGGCACTGGATTAAAAACAGGCATAATGGAAATGACTGCATGGGCTCAGGGACATCGTGGTCTGTGAACATAGTTCGCCATGCCATCTGCAAATGCAGGTTAAAGTACTCTATTACAACAGCAAGGCAGCATGGTAGAAGAGTCCAGGTACTGAACTTGCCTGCCTGCCGTCAGGTCTTTCACTAATTGAAATATTTTGGCGCATCGTGAAATGAAAGATATGCCGAAGAAGACTGAGCATTGTTGAGCGGCGAGAATCCTTGATCAGGCAAAAATAGGACAA
Source organism: Haemulon aurolineatum (assembly GCA_038406115.1). NCBI lineage: Eukaryota > Metazoa > Chordata > Actinopteri > Lutjaniformes > Haemulidae > Haemulon > Haemulon aurolineatum. The sequence continues at coordinate 22,464,968 of JBCAUF010000052.1, read as the reverse complement.
TATTCTTCTTCCAAAACTCAAGCAACTGGTCTCCTCAGTTCCCAGATGTTTGCAGACTGCTGTTAAAATAAGAGGAGATGCCAAACAGTAATTAATACGGCCCTGTGCCTACTTTTTTGGGACCTGTTGCTGCCATCAAAGTCAAAATGACCATGTTTGTTTATAACATTGGTACATTTTTACAGTTCAAACATTTGATGTGTTGGCTACGTTCTGTTGTGAAAAATATTTGGGTTTATGATATGCAAATCATCACATTTGTTTTTTATTCATATTTTACACAGCTTACCTTACCTACCTAACTATATTGGAGTTGGGGTTGTGAATATGAATTGAATTTATTCATTACTGACTATCAACAAAAACTGAACATTATAAACCTCATGATGGTAAACCTTATGGCATAGCAACTGTATTGATTTGCATTAGATTGTACAGGTGTGCCTTGTAAAGTGAACACTGTGCCTAGTACCTTTTCTTCCATTTTCTTCGACTACCATCTTGTGCTGCTTAGCTACTGTCAAATATGAGACAAATGATGACTCAGAAAAACGCATTGTTTACCGTGATTAAGTTTTGTAGGTTTGATGTTCACCAAAGCGTCACTGTATCTTCAGCCTCATATATTCATATGGATCAATAGAGACCAGCTTTTACTGTTGCAAGAAATGTAGTAGATTACTTTTTGTTTCACTTTGACGGGTAATTTGATTATGATTAAATTTAACAAAATGTTTCACACACGTGTTAAGTCCTCCCCAGAATATTGTCAGAAAGGGGTTTTCCCAACTTCCCAAGTGCTTCCCAGAGGCTACAATGAACAAAGCCTTTGACTCAGAGAAGCTTGGCTTTTACCCTGTTTATGTAATGCAGACACCTGTATTGCACATGCAAATCTGTATGAATCCCTTATAAGTCAGTTGGTAGCATTGAGCAGCTGTTCATTTATATAATGAAGTACAGAGACACTTCTCTTCTCTTCTCCAGTATAATTTATTCAGAAGTATTAAAATGCACAACAGGGTCCCATTGATAACCTGTGCATATAAACACAGCTTGTTGGCCAGTTTCTGCTCACACTTTCAGTCCATGGACAGTGTGGATGAAATTACACAGGTGTACACAGTTTCTGTACACCTTATGCCACTGCTGAAAACAAGCCTAAAACCTGAAATGGAAATACCTTCAAATGGGGAATACAGAGGAAAAAACGCTCAAATACAAAATAATGGCAATAGATAGTTGAATAGGAAAGCCCTCTTTAATGAAACTAAAAATGGAAAATGACCATAATGGAAACCCTAAAATGGAAATGAAATTCAATCAAAAGCTTAAATGGCATTAAATGGATGGTTTACCATGAAATCAAGCCCTAAAGGATGAATCTTGTCCGTGGTGAGCCCTTGACCTTTCCCGTAGTGCCACTGGAAGGTCCAATTTCTGCTTGTTGTTCATCACAAGATACAAAAAAATCTGATATGTGAAATGTGCTTTGTGTTTTTATGGTAGACAGAATTTACAATCGTACGAAAAAATCTTCCTTAAAATCTGAGAGCAATGTTCAAGTTTGTTCTATATAAAGGTTGCAGAATGAATTAGGAAATCAACAAAATGCACAACTTGCGCAACCTTCAGACCCGTTAAGTAAGTGTTGCACTTACTGCATGGTAGAGCTGAGAGTACTTTTTATTTATATACAGATGAAGGTCAGCAATTTGAACTGAAAACCTTAAATGTTTGTCCCAGCATTATCCACTTCATGGGCCTGTTTGCGGAAGCTTCATATCCAAAGAAAGGTGTATTTGGGCTATGAAAAGGCTTGTTTTTGCTGTATTGGTGTGCTATTATTAGAAGGCCAATTTTCCCTCTTTCCATAATATCAGTCATCCTGGCATTACTCTGTTTTGCTTGGTTGCATTTTGAGCACATTCTCTTGACAAGGCCTTTTATAGCCCTGTGCTGAAGTGGCAAGTTGTGCAATTTGGATATTTCTGAAATTAGAGCATTTGGGTGTCAAAAGCTGCGGAATTTATGCCATCAAAGGTCACTCATGAACAGTTAAGCCACTCTATTCTTCATGGCTAACAAGAAAATTTTCTCGTTTCTTTTTTTCTGTCCTCAAAATTACCCTGTCACAGATATATACAATGGTACAGTGTTGTATCCTATGCATTTTGGGCTCACATGTCTCTGATGTATTTAGAAAAAGAGGGCTGGTTGTCTCACAATTTGCACTTTTTCTGGGCTTAAAATAGTTGTCAGAAGCAGGCCATCGTTTACTTATGTGCAGCTCGTGCTGAGGTAGATACAAATCAACTGATGATCAGCTGATGTTCGAGATCATGCTTAAATAAAAAGGACAGTAAAGTTAAGTCTTTGTCTTTCTCTCTTTTGTTCATTCTCTTGGTACAGAAGCACAGGCTCAGAGGAGGTGGAGTCATGAGTGCACAAGAGGCACCCAATCCTGGGAAGGAGCAGGCGGATGGTGGGAGTGCGTCCACAGATGGCCCCTCACCAACCTTAGCCCCAAAATCCAAGAGTACTAGTCCACCACCTGTCACAATAAAGAAAGAGCCTGGGACCTCGGAGACGAGTAACGGCAAAGTGGGTGATGCCAACCCTGCTGAGATCTGTGTTGTCATTGGAGGAAATGACGGAGGAGCAAGTGGAGGTGGATCCCGTAGAGCTCAGACCGAGGGTATGTTTGCCCTTGGTACTCCTCCTCCAACGAAGAGCACAGACTCATGCATAGGTGTGTGAATATACATATGGATATGTATACATGCATTTCCTGACTGCAATCATGTCTGGTGTCTCTAGACCCTGACTTTTCTTCCTGACTAGCAAAAAACAACACGTAGAACTGGCACAGCATCAAAAAAGAAAAAAAAAAAAAGAGAGAGGAAAAAAAAAGGAAAAAGAATCGGCAGCAGTGTTTTTTCAGAAACAATGTCCTGGTTACTCAGGATAATCCACATACCTCACTGTTGTTGGAACAGCTTTCTACAGAGGAAATTGCTCTTATGAAAAGTGTGTTGTTGCTGTTTAATTTTTTAATGTAATTTGCCAATCTTGTGAGCATGATTGTGATTCCATTTACCTCCATTTTATGTAGTATTTTGTATTTGGACAGCAGCCAAAATCTTGAAGGCAGATATATCAAAACCTGGATGATTAAAACCAGCACAATGCACAATACATTAAAATTCAAGAACACCTCCGCCCCCCTAAAACAGTTTTTACACAAACATTGTAGCCTAGAGTGCATTGGTTTTAGCTAGGTATATCAAATAAGGAAGTACTTGTGCACGTCTAGATTTTGCAGTTTTAATGAAGCACTATTTAGTATTTAGTTGCACAGCTCTCACAAACAGGCTTCGAAATGGAAGCTAGCTTTATATAGCTGATACTGAGAAGTTAAAAATTACTTTATACCAGCCATGTTTGAATCAATGAATCTATTAGTAGTAATTCTTCCCTTTTTGGCAACAAATGCTGAGAAAAAAATGTACATTTAATCTAATGTACGTATTGTATGGAAAGTGTTGTTTATTCAGAGCGTAGAACAATAACTGATTATCATGCGGTTATACCCAAAAGTATGCTGAACAAAAATGTAAATTTAATTTGTTTTTCACTCCCTTTTTTAATGTGAGCAGTTCTTTGCTGAGATAATTCATCCACCTGACAGGTGTGGTATGACAACATGCTGATTACTGCACGGGATGGGCTGGTTACAATAAAGGGCCATTCTAAAATGGGCAGTATTATCTTGAAATATATACATTTATTCACATGACTGAGGGCTACATACTGCAGGTATACATGGATATTTTGGTCACAAATATCACAAAGAAGGGGGAGGGGGGTCATGGATCAGAAAGTCTGTATCTGGTATGACCATCGTGTGTCCCCAAGGTGCAGGATGTCTCCTTTGCATAGAGCTGATAGGGTGATTGATTTGGGATGCTGGTCTACTCCTTTTCAATTGCTTTTCGGAGTCGCTGGATATCGGCAGGAATCGGAACACACTGTCGTTCACGCTCGATGAGCAACATGCTCAGTGGGTGAGTGTGCATACCATACAAGAACTGGGATGTTATCAGCTTCCAGGAATTGTGTACAGATCTTTACAATGATCATACTGATGATGGATGAATGGCATGAAAATGGGCCTCAGGATCTCAACATGGGATCTCGTGTGCATTCAAACTGCCATTAAATAAAATGCACATTGTCCGTAGCTTATGCTTAGAATCAGCGTGCCAGCCGCTCAGGTGGCTGGTCTCAGATTTTGCAGGTGAAGAAACCGGATGTGGAGGCCCTGTGCTGATCACACATGATCTGCAATTCCGAGGCGAGTTGATTCTCGGAATCAAAATTGGTGTTGAAATTATGGTAGTGAATTGAACATTAAATTGACTGGCAACACCTCTGGTGGACAGTCCTGCAGTCAGTGCGCCAATTACATACTCCTTCAAAACTTGGAGCAGCTGTGGCATTGTTTTGTGTGATAAAACTGCATAATTTTTAAGTGTGCTTTCATTGTGGCCAGCCCGAGGCACACATGTGCAATAATCATGCTGTCTTATCAGCATCTTGACATGCCACATGTCAGGTGGATGGATTATTATGGCAAAGGAGAAGTGCTTACTAATATGGATTCAAACTACTTTGTGAATAAGCTTTGAGAAATAAATTAGCCTTTTGTGTGCACAGAAAAAGTCTCAGATCTTAAATTTCAACTCATGAAAAACGGCAGCAGGAACAATAGCATTGTGTTTGTGTTCAGTACAATTTGGAGGTGGATATGCACAGTTGTAAATTATGTACTCCCAATGATACTATCACTTTGTTTATATGACACTGTTTTTAATTCTCATGCAGGTTCCTATGTATGTGGTGTATGTGGGAAGAAGTACAAGTATTACAACTGCTTTCAGACGCACGTCAGGGCACACAGAGGTAAGACACTTTTTTTTAATGCATCTATTTGATTTTTATGAAAAAGCAAAACAATAACTGACTGCTGGCTATGTTTTCCCTCCCTTGACAGTATGGGCCTAAAATGATTCACTTCCTCTACATGAGTCATGCGTGTCCTGTTTTGGCCAGAAGTTTTAAATTTTTATGTTTTTCTGGCCCCTGAATTGTTTTAATGCGAGTTAGAAGCTGTGAGCAGATGTGAGTACACATTCGTCATTCATTCATTTTTCTAAGGCTGGCTTGTTTTTCCCCTATAGAATCAGAGAGCATGGTTGGAGACGGTCTACCCCCGACACCCAACAGTGAGTACACTTTTGCTTGCTGCATCCAGTGAGCACATTCAAGTTTATTAGCATGCCGACACAAGCTGTTTATTTCATACTTGGCTCATTTAACAGACATTATGTTGTTTTGCCAGATATCTTTTAGATCTTTAGAAAGCTGCAACTTAGCATCCAACTTAACCTCAGCGTTTTCTGGCACAGTCAGGTCATGTGTGGACACAATGTTCTGATTAGCACAGTGATATTTTTGCTGATGAAATTAGCTGAGTTAAAGTTTAACTGAATAATCTCACCGGAACCAATTTAAGACCGTGTCCCTGCAGCCAAAAAAGTCACACACTTGACCCTTACTGTCTGCCACCACCAGTTTCTCTCATGTAACTGAGGTGAGGCTGTAACTACTTTTATAAAAGCATGCGTGTGTTTGGGGATGCTGCACTTTTAATTGCATTGTGTATGTCAGCTGCCAGGGCCTGTGTTTATCAGGCATCTTAAAATCACTGCCAGGAATCACGGTGAAAGTTTGATTAGGACTAAAAATACTCCAACCTCAGTGTAGTACTTGAGTTATTTATAAAGCTTCCTACACACACTCTCAGCAATCATTACATGAATGTGCACATCGCTTAAAGGCAGCGCTATCAACATGGCAGAGAGAAAAGAAAGAGCAATCATCTTTATGCAGACAGAACAACAGCCTTGTTTTTTGGGGCTGTATAGGGAATACAAACACAGTGTAACCAGAAGGTCTGTGACAGTGTTAATAAGTAGGCCAGAGAGGCTGCTTGGCAAAAAAAAGAGAAAAAATCGCTGATAGATTAAATTCTTAAGACGACCGAACATCCTGTAAAGCATTTTGGTTGATGCCGCATATTTAGACTTCATACTTGATAATGACTGGCACGCCAATTTATAAGTGTATTTTAAATATAACTTGCTTCTATGAGCAGTCCAAGTGCCCCAAAAAGAACTTGGCAAGAAGTAAAGATGAAACAAGCCGAAGCCAATTATAACCTGTTTTAGTGGCAGTTAATTTGATATACAGTAAAAAAAAATAAAGTAATTGCCTTAGGTAGAATGACGCTGGTTCTGCATGTCAGTGATCAAAAGAAATTTAAAGCTCCGGTTTAGGGTAGCAAAGTGAAGATCTTACATGATTGTAACATTGGCTTTAAGCCTACTTCTCACCAGACTTGATCTTAATGATTGTTTATATGATGCCCCACCCTCAGGCGGCCCTATTGGGCGAACAACACTCAAGCACAGAAAAACACCATAAAACAACCAAATCCATGAGATTTCTTGACATAAGTACAACAACCCAAGAGACGAAATCAAAACACAGTGACAAAAAAAATCCCCATCAGATGTGGCACACCTGGGCAGAGTGAGAGAGGAGAGGGGAGGAAAAGGGACAAACAGCTCAGGCAACACATACAGCCCTCACGCTTTACTATAGCAACTTACTCTAGATCATCGCAAGCCACTTACATTTTGAAACCAATTGAGGAAAATTAAGCCAGGCCAGTTGATAATAAGCCTGGATTTCCCAGTCAGTATGGTGTGTAAATGATCTCTCTGTTGGAGTGTGGGCATAGGAGAATTTTGAAAAGCAGAAGACAACACAGGCTGTAGTGTTGTGGAGGAGTTCTTGGAGTTGAAGAGTGTATTTCGAGAGCTCAGATAGGACAAACTTTCCGTAGTCCTGACTAAGTGGGCGTCAAGAGCAAAAACAGCCCTGAGTTTTTTTTTTAAAATGCAGGCGTTGGTGGGGGTGTGTTGCTTCTTCAGGTACCGGTGAGACTATAAAATGCGATCCAGGAAGTCTCATTGGATCATGGATCTATTAAAATCAGAAGATGCCGTTGCCCAGAGTTTCATAATACTTAGAATATTAGACAGCTCCAGAAAGTCATCGCACTGTCTTTATCTGTTGTGCTAATTACCAAGTAATGGACAAAATACGGCGTTCACATTACAAAGCAATATACTGTACAAGGAATGTGTGCTTTCACATAAGATGAAGGTGGAGGTTGAGTGTAGTCGGATTAAATTTTCGTTTTTTTTCTTTTTCTTTTTTTTTTTT
>JBCAUF010000052.1:22433717-22445547 GCA_038406115.1 Haemulon aurolineatum | reverse complement strand
CAAAGCAGCTGTACAAGAATTTGTCAAAAAAAGTAGTTTAAAACTAGCAGCATTTAGATTTAAACCAGGAACTCTTGGAGTAAACAAGATTACAGACCAGACATCTGATGCCAACTTTTGGTACTTGTCAGTTCATATATTTGGTACTAAAAACAGTTTTGATGTTCAGTACCTAGCCCTGATAAAGAGAGCCTTGTTAGGTGATAAATGCATATGAGTAATTGGTTTAGGAGAGACTGGCAGTCATTGTAATGCTCCTCTGTCTCTAGGTTGAACGAGCCCACCAGGTAGCCATGGTCCTGGACCCACAGCTCAAGCTGCGTTCAGTGCCAGCCTACCAGCATGAAGACATAATCTCTCGTGCGTGCGAAATGGCCGCTGAATCCAGGGATGGGGGCATGACAGGTGGCGGAGGTTCAGGTGGCGAGGAGCGAGACACCGACGGACCACCGACCCCTAAAATAAGCCGCATAGAGGGAGCAGGAAACAATGGCGGCACATCAAGGGGGACCGCCTCGTCTTGCTCGGTGTCTGGTAACGACGAGAGCCAGAGCCAAGTCAGACAAGAGATTTTTCAATACCTGGCCGAGCCTCTTCTCCAGGGAACACCTGACCTCTTCCAGTACTGGAGCTCGGCGGTGGGTGACAAGTTCCCCAGGCTCGCTCGCCTGGCACTGTGGCTGCTCGCCGTGCCTGCTGTTGGCATACGCAGTGAGTGTGTGACTGTGTGCGAGCAGAGCCTGGCTATGAAGAGGAGGCAGCAGGTAACCGCTGAGGAGATGAACAAACTCATTTTCCTTCGCTCCAACATGGGCTAGGAGAGAAAAACCCAACCAACCAAACCTTCACCTCCAACCAATGACTTAAGACTATTATTTATATACTGTAGGTTTAGATCAACTGTAAAATTAAACGTGTATGGACTTTAAATACTTCTCAAGACAGATATTTACAAGAAACTCACATTGTACAGGTTGCAAACACCCATAAAACAATACGGCTTATTACATGTTTTATACAGAGAAAGAACAGTTGTTTAAGTACTGTGGACAAAATGTAGGGGTGGAACGGTAACTCTCAAAAGATTTTCCTGTTTGGTACGCCAATCTCGGTATGAGATGCACATGTAAGCAGGATGAGTTTCAGTCTTATCGCAGCCAGTGATTTGAATTACTTCAGCCTAATGACTTAACTACTCAAAGGCTATAGTGCTGTTATTCTCACTGGACGGCAACATTTTCAGGTAAAGTCAGCTTTCACTGCTTGAAACTACTGTCATAGACCTCTGAAAACAATCCTACGAGATTATCAAAGAGATATATAGCATCAAGTACTGTAGCATGTACAGTATATCAGAGAATAGTAATTTTCATGGGTGTATGACAAGACATTCACGTGGTGAATCCTCACTGCCATTGCACCTCTGACAATTGAGTGCACCAGGTTTATGATTTACTATCACGTGTCACTGAAAATTATATTTTTTCAACATATTCAGCCACGGGAGATGGGCAGGCAACTGAGCGCTAAATCATTGCAGCTAATTTGATGGTTGCTTCAGTGGCCTAAAAATGTAGCTGTGGATCATTTGCATGCACTGCGCTGCATGCATTTTTCATTTGAAAGGGTAAAAAGAAGCCGATAAAACATTAATAAGGATATGATGCTTTCCTTTTTGTTTATGTTACAAATTGAAAAGAAAACAAGTCATCCAATGGTTTGTGTTTTTTCTTAAGTTAACTCAAGAGGTCTTATGCTGCTAGATATGCAAGTCAAATGGCTAGATTTGCACAGGTGGGCCAGTATTTGAAGTTAATTTGAGAAAAATCAAGCTTTTGGTTGAGTTTTCTTGACACATATTTGTCTTTTTGTACAAAGCGGACAGCATCATATAGCTGGATTGCACCAAGAGGAAATTAAATCACATGATGGATAACTAACATCTTATGTTATCCTTTAATACTTCATTGGTACAACCCAGCTTGTATGTCAGTAACCACACAATGATGACATCTAGAGGCCATTTTGTTTGGCTTGATGATAGTTCTTAGTACTAGTAATTCAGGAATGTCACATCCGTCAGCTCTGTGAAAAGAGACACCTACAGTCTACTAGAAGTTGCCCTCAGATAAACAGCAGTAATGTCATTAGCCATCGGTTTGGTAAACTCGTAGACGAGGATTTAATTCATAATTGCATAAATCCTTGTGTGGTTGCCCACTGTGTGTGTGTGTGTGTGAGTGCGTGTCTGTGTATTTGTTGTTGTTGTTTTTCTTCAAAGTTTAATTAGTAAAGACTCGTTCATAGGAAAGTTATTATTTTATTTATTCCTCTTTCCTCATTTATCATTCTAATATAAACATTGTCTTCCTTATGTAAGCTACTAATTTCCATTTTTATGGCAATAAGCTTTATTATAGGGCATAGTTTCCAACTTCTGCTAAAAACGACTGTTCTCATGACGCTCCTACAGTTAATTATTAATGGTAAATTATTTTTCTGTTTGTGAAATCAACGGGATTTTCTCAGGAATGAGTGCACCCACGCCGGCACCGCCACTTTTTTCCTCACTGTACCGAAAAACACACCAAACTGTGACCTCAATGCCGAGGTATGTACTGAACCGTGACTTTTGTGAAAAAACGTTCCACCCCAAACACGGTTAGTGCCATCCGCAACAAACGAAAAAATGGATCACTGAGGGTTTATTTTTTTCAGGATGAAGCGAATTCTGCCAGTACATTCAACTGAAGTCAACACATGCATACTTATGAAGTCAAGTTATTTATTTTTTTATGGATTCTAGTATACATTTACTCAAGCTGATACCTCCTAAAATGACTTGGATGAATGGAAGTTATACTGTAAATTTGTTTGTTGCCTTTGGTACTAATTAGTCAAGTACTAGTTTGTCATCTCTGTTTTTTGGGCCTTAAGTCTCTTTCATCCGACCACCTTAAACCCTACAGTCAGAGCCAACATCATGCCTTTTTATTGCTGTTAAATGGCCTTCTTTTAACCATCTTTTCTAAAGCTTGTGGTTTCTTTTCTTTCTCACTCATGTAGACTCAAAGGGACTTATGGCTCGTGGTCGGAAACAGTGTCCTCTAGTGGTCAAAAGTGGACCTCTTAAAAATCATGGACATCTGTGGTATTTGACAAGTGCTTTATTCCAAAGTTCCCTAGTATTAAAAGGGTCAAAGTAATCGACCAATGCATGCTTTTTGGAGTCATCTCTTTGTAAAATGAGTCAGGAATTATTTCAACAGTAACACACCCAAGCACAAGTATCTACAGTATAAACTTATACTGAAAACACTCAGTAGTAGATTACAAATCACATTAGCAGGTCTTCAGTGGGAGTCGTACCCGAGCAGGAAGATGTATCAATACTGATACTGCGGTACGAGACTCTCATTTGGATTTTGTTTATTACAATATCTGTGATGCAGCTTCAATACTGTCTTTTGATCCTAAAGGGTGCAGTACAGTTTAATCCTCTACATGAATTAACAGGGAATGTCTCCACCTGCTTGGCTAAAATTAACAGTTTTTTTTTTTCTTCTTTTTGCCCAAGGCGACAACATCTACTGTGTATTCAGATGTTGAACAATTAGTCATAACTGAAATTATAATCCCATTATCAACAGTGAAAAACTATTATTTGATCTCTTTTTGTCATGTTTTCCTGCTTGAGGCCCCAGTATATCTCAAGGTACGGTCACATTGCACATCTGCCAAACTAACCTGTCTGTATGGTGCACAATGGCCAATGAGAACACTGATAAACTGTATTTGGAAATGTAGTCGTCACTATTGTAGCCCTGTGGCAATTTTGTTTAATGTAAGGCTAATGTGACTGTACCTTTAGGTTGCAAGGACACAGGAGGTAGGAAGTCGGTACACTGCACATGGGAAATAAAGGGCATCTGAGTGAACGGTCTAAAGTGTTAAACTGGTCTCACACGAATGAGAATCTTTTCAGTCTACCTGAATGCGGTTGTGTCAGTTTTCAGTCGGATGATACAAACTTTTGCTAGAAATGCGTAACATGTCCAAAATGCTTCTGTCGTGTCGATCAGTCAAAGGTGAATAGCTCTGCATTGCAAACTGTTTCACAACTACACAAGATGTTTGTTTTCTGTGATAGACTCCTTACCTCCATTAACAGCTTTGATTTGAGTGTTTTCATAAGTGTTCTTCTTCTTCTCCTTCAAGAGTAACTTAATACCAGGCTGAAAAGCACTGTTCTGCTGCCCTCCCAAGTTGTAGGTTGTCGAGGCTGTTTCACTACACACAGCATCACTGCTGGGCTCAATCAGAAATGTGCTCTGTTGCACCTACAGTATAAGCACACCCGACAGTGATGTCACTGCAGCCAGGTGAGAAGTTAAACCACTGGAGGTTAGCAAAGGTAACATTTTCAGGGGTGTTAAGTTACAAAAGTTCAGATTTTTTTTTTCCTCTTCACATTATTAAGGTTCTTGAAATGAATTATTATATTATTGTTTGGGTTAATCTGTTTATCCACCTTCTCAACAGTTAATCTGTTTTTCCTCTGTAAGGTTTAGGGATAATGACTTGATTCAGTGTAACCAAGACATACATTTTTTTTTTCTGTTGTGATAATTTGCATTCCTAAAATCAATATGTATACTGCTGTTTTCAAACTGATTTATGTCACACATTTATATTTTGGTAAAAGAAAAAAGAAAATTGCTGTAAATTATATTTTAAATTTAATTTTCTAAGTACCAATCCAATGTTTTACCTCAGTACTCAGAAGGTAATGTTGTAATTTAAAAAAAAGAAGAAAAATTGGAAATGAGCTGTTCATACACTATTTAGCTTTGGTCAAAGATGTAGTCAAAATACTGTACATTGGTTTGCGGTTTTAGCGGCGATCCTCGATTGAACCGTTGAAGGGATTTTTCTTACAGTTTTTAAATAAGTATTTTAAATAGAATATGCTCTGGGACAAAAATGCCATTGTTGACGTAATGATGTCAACTTGATTTTACTTAGAAATAGCGTTCTTTTTGTTGATTAAATGAGAATTATATCTAAGATATGCATGCTTTTAATAAGAGTACTGATATATAAAGTTAGAGGCAACATGATTCACTTGCATCTGATGACAAACACTGGCTTATGAGTAGACGTTACCTTAAGACACTCTATCAAGAGTCAGACGAGCAACCCGGGCTGAGATTGAACCCGTCGAGGTGGGAGTAGCGATGCTGATCATGGGCTTGGTGTTCATGGGTTGACATCATCCATTTTCAGAGGATGTACTATGTAAATACAAGAGAACTGCTGTTTTTACGCCACAAGGGGGAGCCTTCATTTCAGAGATACAGTAGGGAACACCAATAACATTATACCTCTATTTTCTACAGTAGCATTTCAAAAGGTTTTGATATAATAGAAAACTCAACTTAGATACTGTTACTAGAAAACTGAAATCAGCTGTAAGTTTTATTTTGTTTCAGGATTTTAACTTATTCAGATAATAATTGTACACTATGGTATAAGAATGCTAACATGGAGATCTGTTCTGTTCAACTATGGATTATAGTCTGTATTATCAATTCAGGTTAAGAAACTAGTGTTGCTTTCATCCTACTTTACAGGCATTACTTCCTTTTATACTCTGCTAAAATGCAAAAAAAATGTGTTTGATTCTATTCTTTTTTATCGCACTTTGGCAGCAGATTCCTGTGTAGCTTCAGATCTGAGTTGTCTTATTAGTAAGCCTAATTTATACTTTTGTAGCAACACTATTTTTATATAATGGCAAAGAAAGGGTTCAGTGTCTTTTTCTTTTTTTGTTTTTTTTTCCTGTGTCATATGTGGCAGCGCTGTTCAATGTTTCTTGAATACATTACCCACTGTAGTATGTGACGTGTGAATAAACTCCAAATCTGTCAAACTGTGGCGTACGTGCAGTTGGAGGAGTGATAGGCGTTCGTGGATGTGTGTGTGTGCTTTGAGAGAGGAAGGCTCATGAATGACCTGCGTGGTATTTTAACACCGCAAGATCCTGCTTTATCCCCGTGGAAGTGTGCGTTCAAGGGTTAGACTCAAACTAAAAAGGCTTTAAACTCCCCTTGCCCTCATTTCAGATGAAAGAAGTTTCTTTTTCAGTCAGGCGGGTGACGTAAAACGTTTAGAAAACCTGCCTCTGTATTTATGAATCAAGAGAACCTGAGAAAATATTTGACCATCTTCCTGTAAAAATGAGGCCGGTTGCTTATTTTCAGTATGAATGAGGACTCCCACCCAGAGAGAAATGAAGCACAGCTTTCCACAGTGGCTGAGAGGGAGAGACGGAGGGCCTCAAACACATGTAGAGGGGAAAGAGGCCCTAAAAGAGGGCAGAGCGATTGAAGACTCGCACATGGGGAGTGAATATACAGAGGCTGCTTAGAGGTGCGTGCAAGGGGTCCCCAGGGGGGCCACGGGCAGGGCAAAAGAGCAAGGGAGTGAGACAGAGAGAGCGAGCAAGTGTTCATCGCAGCCTGCTGTCTTTCTCCCTCCTTTCGCACCCGGGTCAGTCGGCCCCTGAGGTGCAGCGGTTGCCAGCCATGCAGAAACACCCGCGCTCTTGTCTCCTCGGCTGCTCCCGACACAAGGGCTGCCTACCGGAGGCCTAATTTGCAGCACATGCGTCCAAGTTTGCCCGCCCCCGCAACCCCCTCACCCACACACACACACACACACACACACACAATACGACCTCCTCCCTTCCTCCACACCCCACTGCTGAAGGTGACGTTTTTCCACAAGCCATTACTACAGTGACATGCTAAGTTTGTTTTCGCTTACAGCAGCAAGTGTTTGCGAGCCGGCCCCTCGTTTCTTTCTTTTCTCTTGCAAAATGTGGGGAAAGCAACCCGCCCGGTGGACAATTGCTTCCGTTTCGTTCTGGTTTAGGGAAAAGCTGCATATCAGCTCTTTCTCAAGGAAAATAAGGAGGAGTGTGTGAGGCTGTTTGGCAGTCTGCATACATCCACACAAGTCACACAAGCAGAAAATGCGAGTTGTGTGTTTTTCCTGCATGTCATTGTTCTAAAGCTCCAAAGTGATAAATGCAGCAGCAGCTGAACATAAAGGGGGGGTTCCCTCTGTGTGCCACTATGTGAACACTAGGTGGCAGTATCTGGCTTTTTATCAGCTACAGAATGGACACAATGCAAGTAAAAACGTTGCCTTCAATATGAAATCAAACATGTAGCAACACTACAAACTAAGGGCTCAGAAGTTCACATAGATTTGAGACCAAAAATCAAATATTAGGTAATTTTATATTGCATTGTATGGCACAAGTGTAGCTTTTGATGAATGGAAACGCTTGATAACTAGGTAACCCAGGTTAGACTAAGACGGCCAAAAGCTCATTCAATAATCCAAAACTATTATTCTTTTGGCCTCAATACTGTACATGTGTATAGAGACCAAAATCAACTCCCATTACCAAATGAGGGAAGGGCGATCTGGCTCATTTGGATTTTTCAATCTGGAGCATTTACATGTTTTTGGACAGCGAGAGGAATCCAGAGCACCTGAAGAAATCCCCTGATCGCAAAACGTGAACATGACAAAAACACATACAGTGTCAAGTTGATTGTCATGAATCAATGAGCTATGCAGCGCTGAACCTGCACAATTTATGCTTGACCTCCCTTCATGTTCACCATGTGTGCTACTGCACTTCAACTGATTTTTTTTCCCCCAGTTACTGTTTCTTAGCTGTTTCACGCTGATCCATTAAAAAAAGATGCAGCTCATGTTGCTGATTGTTTTGCTTTACCCGGAAAGACACGTGTAGCCGTCCAGCTACATCTACAGTAACAGAGAAAGTTCCGTAGACTTCCCTTTGCCCTTGGCTGTTACACAACCAAAAGAGAGGCATCCAGGTTTCGCTTTCCGAGCCCAAATCAGGCGGTGCCATGCAGCCTTGCTCCCACCTCTGGCATTGACAAGGTTGGCACCTTCACCCCTGCCCAACCAATGGCCATCACAGCTGTCCCTACTTGTCTGCTCAGTGAGCATTGGAGGGACAGGGAAGGACAGGCGGAAGGAAGTGTTCTCATCCTCCTCTCCCTGTCCTGTATGGAGGACCCGGTGGCACCGGCACTGTAGTTTCTCCTGCTCAGCAGGTGCTGACTTTTATCAGTAGTGACATGAATGTACAGAACTGCCAGGGCGCATCCACCCAGTTGCTGTCAGGTGTCGTTCCCGCTAACACTCCACCTAGCCCCTGACCTCACAGGCACCCGGTGCGCCTGTCTGTTCGCCTGCCTGCTCTGCTCCCTCTGCACACCTGCGCATATATACACATGCACGCACATCATACACTGACTCAGATTAAAGTCTTTTCCCACAGTAGGCCAAAAAAAGATGGGAGTTTGTGGCTTCTCGTGCACCTCTCAGAGCCGAGTTCTGCCCGAAGCCACACATGGCACAATATGATGTAAACCGCACAATGATGCCTTCACTGACACGCGTGATGGACGTCCAGGTGTTTCTGCACTCCTCATCTGCACACAGGTGCTGGCGACGACCCCCTCAAAACAAAGAGCGCACAGTCTGTGAGGCTTGTGATGAGGAATTTCACTGCCTATTACAGTAGGCAGAGCAGCATTTGAATATTTCATATCTAAGTCAGAGTTATGAGATGACGGTGAAGTGTGAAAATATGATGTTTGACTCCTGGCTTGAGAAAAGGCAAGTGTGGTCACTGTGGAAAAAAAAGGAGGTCAAGGTTAAATTTGCTCTGTGGATATAAATAGCCCTTCAGTGATGTCCCCCTGATCTCACCGTTATTATTTATTAATCGTTGTCATGATCTGGGGAGCACATCCAGCCTCACCGTGCAATTTCAGACAGCTGAAGACAATGACAAGAGGAGGACAAATACCTAACCTGAATTTGAGGCCGTTACATATTTTGGGGTTTAGCGAAACAGGCCTATTTGTTTTGTACAAGGACGTAATTGCCCTTTTGTTATACTGCCATATTCAGGATTGCTGACGCTGGTCTTTACAGCCATTGTTATTGCCAGGGCATGGACATGTTTCTGCCTTTTGTTAAGTTTTTTTTCTTTTCTTTTTTTTTTTCATTGACATAATTTCTGTATTCTACAATTAATTTGCACCAAGAGAACCTCAGGCTTGACAAGTAACATTGCACATACCAATAAAATTGTGTTATTTGGCCGAGACATTATTATAAATGTCAGAAGTTGAAAGTAATCAACTCCTCTGTCTTGGCTCATTATACAATCTGTTCCTCCTGTCGCCGTTTTTCGTCGCCCCAATGTTGTGTCTGCACAGTTTTCAGCCAGTCGCTCGGTTCACCTTCTGCTGCACCTTCCAAACTTTGTTCCCCGCAAATGAGTTGTTCGACACGGCCCCTTGGGCTGTGTTGACAGCTCACTAAGCTAAAACATACACCATGTACTTGTAACATAGTGAATTTGAATCCAGTTCGTGACCTGTTTGCTCTCCCGTTTCTACGCCCTCCTCCCCATTTCAGCAATCTGTCCCCCATTGAATACAGTTTTCATTTTTTAAATGGCTGTCACAGTTCTGATTCTGCAATGCTTCTTTGATTACTTTTCTGTTCTGTTTTGTCTTCCATCTTTTCTGTTTGTTCCGTTTTTATGTTTTTGCGGTGCCAGGGGACAGACAGGGGATGGGGCAAGTTGATGAATTCACTATTTTATTTTTTTCTATTAGATTATAATTGAGGCATTTGTGTTATATGATCTGGAGGTAACACGGTTGAAAGTAGCTTTGTGAGTGACTTCCTCCTTCTGGCAGTCCAAGTGTCATAACTTAAGTATACTGTCCCGCCTGATTTTAGAGCATTCAAATTGTATTACAAACCTTTTAAATCTGTTTTATTGCTGCATGTCATGACTGTGTTGTTAGGATATTGCCCTTAGTTTTAAAAGAATTATCTTTTACCACAGAACAGCCCAGGCCTGCACGCTCTTTATGCTTGGCTGGCCGCCAACTAATGTCATGTGAGGCGTCGCTCCGGAGCTGAGGTAAAGAAAGTACATTTTTAATGATTTAGCATCGAGTGCCTTTCTATTCTATATTCCATCATCTCATTTCCATGATTTGTAACTACTTGGTGGCTGGAATGATTCCTTTGGGAGAATAATTCCTTGGCACAGAAGCAGACACTCAATTGAAAATACACACTGGGCAATTTTAATTTGAGAGGATACTGAAAAATGACCCATTTATTAAGCCTGTTTGATAATCAAAGCTAATGGATCATTTCAATTTTCTTTACTCTGCAACTGCTAAAAGGAAATGAGAAGAGGCTGCCTGTGTCTGGTAATTTGGATATATGCAATGAGGTGATTTATAATAAAATGAAAGTATGCTTTTGTAATCGTAAAGCTTAATTGTTTGACTTATTTCGTAAAAAGGTTTTTTTTCCCCACTGGAAGGAGATGAGATGACTGTATTCTCCTGCAAATATTAACCTTTTTTGAAAAAAAAGATTATCGCTGCCACTAAAGACGACAGAGATGGCCAGTGCACATGTGCACGTGTGTTACAGCCATAAGGAACTGATCACTATGCAGCTACAGATCTGAATCTCCCACAAGGTGTCTCAGATCTGGAGCAAACACAGAGGGACCCAAGGGCATTACAGGTGCATCACGATGACGCACACCACGCATCAGTGTCCTAGTCCTTGACAATGTCATTCTGAACTGAGGGAAAAAACGAAGCTTCTGGGATCTGTTCAGCGAGGCACACTTGTTTACATTCTCCCTTTTCTTAGTCCTCCTAATTCTTCCTGGCGTTCTCGTTCCTCGCGCTCCTTTGTTTTGATGGAGGCCGGTATCTTATTCGAGGAAGCGAAAAGACAAGTTGATTGATCAGGCCGGGGGGCATTGATCAAGCTGATCCTCTGCCATGACCCTTGACCTTCTGATTGACAGCAACGCTATAATGAGGCCTCAGAACAGAGAGCATAGGACAGGGGGTTTTGGGAAGGGCATCTGGGGGGGGGGAAGAAACCCATGGGGATGAGTAGCGTACATACACACACACACGCACGCACGCACGCAGCCCAGCTCAATCAACTTGGTGCCATTGTTACATTGCGGTGCCCTCGATAACCCCAATTTGCATAATCGGCTTTTGCATTGTTTGGCCCAGACACATTAAGGTGCGGCATTGCATTGTTGACTGCAAATCAGCACGTGCCCATTGTTTGCTCATCTCAGTGTAGCATTATGCATTGTTTACTTATGCTGCAGCATGTGTTTTTCCGCTTACTGACTTTACCATCTCACTAAACGCATTATGTTTCCTTTCCCGGCCACAGTAAAATATACATTACATCTTATGCAACACAGTGTGTCTACAAAAACCACAAGGTTGTTTACGGACTCCACAAACCACTTCGATTATTTACGACACACCCAAACAGAATAAAGTATATATGTTCTTTGCAAAGTCCACTTCGTTCTGTGAAAGTTATTTACCAACCACATTCTAGACATTCCTGCTATCTTTCTCTTGGTTATAGTTGCCTAAGGACTTACACCTCTTTGTATACTTTGGGACATTTGTACCTTGCTTGTAAAGCTCTCCACACAGAGAATTGACTTCTTTCGTTCTGATGAGCACATTCACAGCAACAAACGTAAAACACACTGGCCTAAACACGGGCTCCCTTCTAGTTGGCGTGGCTACTTCCCTTTATGCCTACAGGTAAACGACACCTCCATCAACCATGCGCAATCCATTCAGACGCAGTCATACAGATAAATGCTGGCGTGGTGCAAGTGTGC
>JBCAUF010000052.1:22411986-22422360 GCA_038406115.1 Haemulon aurolineatum | reverse complement strand
GGGGAGGGGAGAGGAGGGAGGTAAAGCGTGGCACAAGGAGGAGAGGAGAGGCGACAGGGCAGAGATTGGGGGGGGGGGGAGAAAACAGCAGATTTTGTGCGAAAATCACGGCGCTGTTCGGCGAGTTTCTAAATTAAGGTACGATCAGATAGTGATGATGCACCTCTGTCCACTGACTGCACGGGGGGAGGACACGCGAACACACACGCACGCACACGCTAGAGAAGATCCCCGTCGTCGGAGGAAAGCTTGACACTCTGTAGCTGTCACTTTGTGCGCGCTACCAGCAGCCATGCGTAAAGCAGCACCAGAAAGGTGTTAAAAAACGGTTCTGCATCATCTGTTTTGACCAATGGCGCTTTTGTGCATTACAGTATAGGACGGGTTTTTTTTTTTTCTCTGTTGCTTTTCTTTGCCGATAGGGAGCGTTGCATACACAACTCATTGCCTGCTACAGTACTTGTGCAGATGGCTGCCTTTGAACTGAACTGAACTGAATTGAACTCCTCAGCCTCTTTGTATGCCAGTCTGCACATTTGGGGACTTTACCAAACCTTATGAGTAAATTTACTCGCTCCTTTATTTTCTATCTGTCAGGCTCTCTCAAAACACCCGCCACAACACACACACACACGCATCACACACACAAAGAATCACTTAGATGATGTGTGTGTGAGTGTGTGTGTGTGTGTATGTGTGTGTGTATTGAGATACAGCACACTTTTAGGTAGTACTAGCCAGTTGGCAGGGAGACGCTCTGCAAAACCAATCCCTTGTAAGAGTCTCAAAGCAAGGGAGAGGGAAGTGAGAGGGTCTGTTGTGACCTGAGTGACTCTTAGTTTTACCAGGGGATGGACACTGTAACATGAACATCTGTACAGTATAGTGTAGTCCAGCACAACAACAAACAGCGATCACAGGGTAGAATAAACATCTCTTGGCAGAAAGAGGCGTTTTGGCCGTACAGATGTGCGTCCCCTTATTTTGTACAGGTGTTGTTGTTGCCCCCACCCCCATCTTGCACCGTCCTCTGTCCGCCAGAGATTACTTCTCACGTATAATCCTGTGTGTTGAATTTTTCAAGATTGACTTCCACCGCGCTCGCATTGGTCATGTGCCAGAGAGGGGGACCTAAAGAGGACAAATAGGATGACCAAACAAATTCAATAAAGCCTAATCTTTTAAATCCAATTCAGACCTCAAAAATCCCAGTGCCTCTAAAAATGCTCCATCCCCTTGTTTTGATCCCGACAGTGTTGTTTGCAGCAGCAGCTGTTTTTTTTTTCCTTTTTTTTTCTGTTGTTTTGACCACCGCTGCTTCTCTTTCATTTTTCATTTGCTCTTTGCTTTCCTTCTTTCCTCCACATTTCAATTCACCTTTTTGTTTGACACACAATGTTTTTTTTTGCCATGCAATTTGTGGAGAGTCATCATGCAGTGGGCACAGTCTTTGCTTTGTCTTTGAAAACTGGAAGCCATGGAGTGGCGTGGCACTTAAGCATCCTTGACCAGCTCTGGTGACTCGTTCCTGTCTTTTTTGAGTCATGCACACACACACACACACACACACACACACACACACACACACACACTCAGTTCTTCCATTTAGTATCAACGGAGGAGTATGAAGGAGAAAGTTCAAGTTACCGACTATTAAAGTTGTATATGTCTTTTCTGGTTAAATAATGTGATGAAATTAAGTTGCTCAAGTGTTGTCAACCAATTTCATTGCAACAGTTCGTTGGAGCAGGACCCCTTTTGGGTGACATAAGAAACTTCAGGTATGAACAGCTGCCACGTCCTACTCCACAGATGACTGGTCACACCATCATCAAGGACATGTGTGGATTGTCTTGTGCCCTTTAAATTGAATCACAAGACTAGGATAAAAAAAAAAAAATAAATCCTGTGCTGTCATTTCCGCAAGTGCGACAGTTACATGTGGTCCAAATTGATCCCAGGTTTAAAGGCTTTTGAGATGTTGAAGAGTTTAGACACACATCCACCCATGCATCCATGCTCACACACATCCAACCACACAATCAGAACATCAAGTTCTGTGTCCAAATGTTATGCAAACTTTGTTGTGCCCTATTAGCCCTTGTATCCGGGTCATGTTGGGTTGTCCCGCATCAAAGGAAGAGGAAAATAAATCACAAGAGGAACGGAGGATCTCTTCCATGACCTGCTGAGTACAATTATTTGCAGACGCTGGCAGATAATTGTGGCGATAACAGATATATTTTGGTCCTAGCTACTATTGTGATGGTGCACACTTTTGTGAGTTGTTTTTACCTGGATACTTAAAAAACTGTATCCTCTTCTTATTCTATCGTAATCAAATGTTACTGGGATACTAGGAGGAATATGAATAATTGTGAGAGCATGACATATTACCTGGGAAGTAGTTCAGCAGTCATTACCTCAACCAGAAACATCTTCACACATTCTTGTTATTAGTTTGAATCATCATCATGGTCATGAGAGCCCTGCTTCGCCTTAATGAGTGTTTGGAAAAGTGTCACAGAATACGCCAAAATCCAGATTAATGCCCTTACATGTAATGGGAGGGCTCTGTGTTGACAGAGTCACAGTATAAGTTACAGTGCAAGAAAAAAAATGGTGTCATCTGATGCACAAAAACATGCTTGAGTGCAGATCATTGGTAGATCATTTATGACTCATTAAAATGCCATTCAGTTGGATTAATTCAGAGTGAAACTTGACAGCCAAGTTAAATGTTTAAAGTCAAGTGTTGTTGAAGTGCTGCAATGACATTTTTAGAATCAATATCCTTGTTTTGTTCATTAAGTTTGTTTTTAAAAGCTTAATGGAATTTTCCATTGTCTCCTCAGGGAGATTGCTGTGGCGGTCACTACAGTATGACTATGAAAAGTGCCTTTCTTTGACCTTTCAGAGCCAGAGCAGCTCAAAAGTAAACGGAGTCTTCATTGTTCCCTTCCTCCCTGCGTTTTATCAAGTCCTTGTGACATTTTTCTTTGTGTGTGTATGAGTGTGTGTGTGTGTTTTTTTTTTTACTTTTTCTTTTTTCCTGAGTGTGTTTTTCTTGGAAGAAGACAAATGGCAAGTGCGAGGAAGGTTGCCTTTGAACCTGACAGGAACAGCTCTCTACCGTAGCGTGTGCACATGCAAATCCCTTTGCGTGTATGAGTGTGTGTGTGTGTGTGTTTCTGAGAGGACACAAATGTGTACTCCTGCTTTTCAATTTGCCCGTGCGCATGGGAGTGTGTGTATTTGTTCATGAGCATGTATATATGCATGTCTGCATAAGTATGAGCATATGTGTGTGTAGGTGTATTTGTGTGAGCCGGAGGAGGCGCAGTGCAGGGTCTGGAAAAGTGTAGTGTGTTAGATTAATTGAGCATGGCAGAATTATGACAGCTGTTTACACTAGGAGCCCTACAAGCATTTTAGCACACCTTTTAGCCTTGAGTGCACTAGCTCACAGATGGAAGGCTTTTTCCTTCCAGTGTAGTGGAAAGCCTGAAAACGTCATCCACCAAAGGACTGACCTTGACGCTGAACCCAACCCTCGCTCTTTGAACATTAGTCCATTGAAATACCAAGTTAATGAATGCATACTGGAGTGTGCATCTAATTAGAAGCAGGTCAAAGTTAGGAAGATGTCCGTGCAATCACCATTAGCCAGCCACTTACTGCAGGCTCAGGTAGCCTAATCGATTGGGAGCAAAGGCATCTGGGTGGACAAGTACGTTGAGGCAAAGATGTCATCGCTATGGTAATCAGCTTATAATTTCAGACCATATGGAAGGTAGCAGAGACAAATATGAAGGGTATTTCCTGGGGTGTGATGCACAGATACCAGAGGCAACTGTAAAGGGCACCCCATGTCTAGAAAGCGAAGCAAATCCGAGGAATGTACTATTGGGACAAGAGTGCTGTCCTGCTCCCTCCCCAGGATCACCTGTGAACATACAGACTTTCTGAGATGGACCTTGTGAGGCATGTCAAGGTGCATTGGAATCTTTGCACACTCTGACCAGGCTGGGTGGATGTATGCACACAGTCACGAACATGCATTAACAAACACACATGCGCGGACGTGAACTGGCGTGCCTGCACACACGTACCTCAACAAGCGCTAAACAAACAAACATTTAACATTCAGAGATCCCCTAAGAAGTGAAAACACATTACCATGCTGAAGCTGACATGCACGGTCCAAGTGAAACAGGAAAAAGGTGTTTTGGTGCCTCTACAAAAACAAGGCTTGAGCAGAAAACTAGCCGTTTCTGGCTACCCCACTGGCAAGAGACGTTTACACGCACAGCTTTAAATGCGCTCAGTGTTCACGAAGAGCCTATACAGAGAGACTTCCATGGGGTCTCCCTTAGCTAAACATGCACTTCAACCCAATTTCCAGGACAACACACACTTAGGTATGAAAAATATATCATATTAAAACATTTTCTCTCTCTAATCTCATCTACATTTTGACTCTCCCTCTGAAATACAGTTTTAAGAATACTTCAGAATAACCTTTGGAGTGTTCAAAATAGAAAATAGAAATCCAAATGGAACAAACACTACAATAAATTAGCATTAAATACACACGTGACTTCAACATCTCAAAAAGAATTCTATGAATGAAAAGAGAAGATGTGTATTTTCAGTGTCAGCCCTCCTACATATGACCGATGAGCAACGTTTTTTTATTACTGCTGTTCATTTTCTCTCATGTTGTCGTCCGTTCATGCCCTGAAATACAGGCAATCACATCTTAACTGGCTTTTTTTCATTCTCTCCTCAGGCCTTTACGACAAATGTTTCTACGCCTCCAGTGACCGAGGCTGGCTGCTTGGCATCCAGGCGGTTAGTGAATACGGGAATCGTGACCCCCGCTTCTTCTTCTCCCTCAAAACTGACCGTGCCCACAAAGTGACCTCCATCCACTCCAACACTCGCTACGTGCCAAACCAATGGGCACATGTGGCGGTCACATATGATGGCGTGTACATGAAGCTCTTTGTCAATGGCGCCCAAGTGGGTGTCAGTCGGGAGCAATCGGGTGACGTCTTCAGCCATTTGACCAAAAAATGCAAAGTGCTCATGATTGGGGGGAATGCACTGAATCACAATTACAGGGGGGCAGTGGAAAGGGTGGGTCTATGGAGGCAGGCCCGAGGGCAGAGGCAGGTTATCAGGGATATGCAGGGCCATGAGGACCCCCAAGATCTACCTCAGCTGGTCATTCGTGAAACATTCGAGCACCCAGGCCGGAAGTGGCTAACTGTAAAAGATGGTAGCTTCCCTCAGCCTGAGCAGGGAGGACGAATAGGTGGTGGTTCTGAGGGAATATTGGACACAACACTAGAGCCTCCGACCTGTGGTCAAACTGTCTGCGACAACGTCGAGGTCATCAAAAACTACAACCACCTTTGGACCTTCCGTCGGCCCAAGAAAGTGCGATATCGTGTCATAAATGTTTGGGACGATGAGCGGATGAGGCCTACTGTATCAGATCACCAGATCAGTCTGCAGCACCAGCAGCTAAATGATGCCTTTAGCCCCTACAACATCACGTGGGAACTTAGCATTCACAATGTGACCAATTCCTCCCTTCGACACCGGTTGATTCTAGCTAACTGTGATATCAGCAAAGTTGGCGATGATGCATGCGACCCAGAATGCAACCATCCGCTGACAGGGTATGATGCAGGTGACTGCATGTCCGGTCACCGCAGCCGTTGCCCTGAGCACAAGCCGGGAAATGGCATATGTGACCCTGAATGTAACTGGGAAAACTTCTTCTACGATCTTGGTGACTGCTGCAACCCCAATGTGACAGACGTGACCAAGACATGCTTCAACCGCTCTTCTCCTCACAAGTAAGACCACTTCCCTCACATTTTGCATGTTATCATGTTTTCAGCACTGGTAATCCTCTTAAGCCGTTGTTTGATAAACAAAAGACTTAAATTTACCAAAAAGCTTTAACGAGCCACAACATTCCTTGCTTAATTTGATACATTTTTCGGTTGGCATGGTTGAATAATTTCGGTAAACCAACTCCACACCATGGTCTCACATGACTAGAGTAAATCAAACAACAAATCTTTCCATACATGTGTCCCTGAAGAGAGGTCTTGATGTCTAGTCCTACTGTTTCCTGACCAGTTGGGCTGAGGCTGAGTGTAACATAACTCCCAGCCTGTGTGGCCTGGGAAATCCTTCGGGAGCTGCTAGTCCAATCTAGCCTTGGCCTGGTTCAATCAGTGTTCCACACTTAAGCAGGGCAAAACAAACGCAACCGGATGACTTTCCTGGTAGCAAAAGTGCAGGCCAGACGGCTCATTTTTGTATCAATTTTTCAACAACTCTCTCCACCTTCTTCTCCTCTCCTATACCCAGTGGTACTAATTAAGCTGGCTTGATTGGAGAAAGGAGTTGGTTTGGAAAGAGTGACATTCTAAACAGAGCGTAAGGGCAATTAGAGGTCAGAAAAGAGAGTTCAGTGTGGCTTTTGCTTGTAGCAATGGAAACAATTTCAAAGACATACCGCTCTCTCCAGGAAACCACTGAAAGACATGTTTCCTGGGGAGGCAGGTATGGGTCCCTAAACGTGGGTGCCTGAAAGAATTTTCCAGGAAAAACAGGGAATAAAGTTCACTTCACTTGCACGTGAATACCAGTATTACAGAATCTCCTAGGTGTACTGTTCATCATGCGAGAGATGTGGTTTCATGCGGTTCCTCGAGGAGAATACAGAGGCCTTTGCAAATGCATGCATTTCTTTGTTTTTGTGGTTTGTAGATGATGAGTAAAAGCTGGCAAAGAGAATACATCTCAGGAATTCACTGTAATAAGGTTTGTGCCAGACCTCCAATAGCAGGATTGTTTGTTTCTTGGTACACTGAAACTCAACACAGTAGACAGAGACATTTTTGTGGACAATGCAGGGGGTCTCTATGGTTAAACCAGAAAGAGAGACAAATATGACCGAAATTCAGATGCTTGGCAGTATTACTTGCCACTGTCATGTGGGGACGAGCGAAAGGGAGAAAAACTAGGAGACCTAGTGTGTGGGATTGTTTGGGTCTTTCTGATAGCATGAATTGAGGAACCAGACTGTTTTCAATCACAGTTAAGCTGGAAGCATTGTCTGCTTGGCACTATCCTGTTGTTTAAAATGACCGCTAAATAGCTAAATAATGACATCTAATTAACAACATCAGAGGGGGAAAGCAGGTGGGTTTGCAGTTACTTCCATCTCTCAATCCCCACCGCATCCCTTCCAGCTTAGTCATCATTAGGAGCTCATTCATCAAGTGGCAGGCAAACTACTCCATTTAGACATCAGCCATTGGCAACAAAACGCTTGCCGTTGCAATGTTCAAACCTCCCTGCGGGCGTTTGAAGGATGGGCTCGTGAAAGGAAGGTTACCAGCAAGAGGGAGAAAGGAGACAGACAGAGAGAGGACAAGAGTATTCTCAGTCTAAAAAAAAAAAGTAGATATAATCTCCTCAAGTGGTTGCTTATTTTGCTTTGATTATGGTATGTCTGGAGAGACTTGCAGAGAGCTGCACTACAAACAGTTTGACATTCCTCCTTAATTATGGAATTCTGGATGAACAATGTACTGCGTATGCAGGGGAACAATGGCTGTGAGGTCCTGCATTTATTTTTGCAGCGTTTGCGCCTGTTACCACTTACATGTAGTGTTTTCAAAAAAAAAAAAAAAAAGATCTGGCTAACACAGGACACAGGCAGCTCTGTGGTCCCGCAACAGTCTCTCCTCTGAAAATACCATTGATAATACCCCCCCCCTCCCCACATTTGGCTGAGGGAAATATTTTGCATTGTTTTCACAGCCCTTGGTTCTGACACTTCTTATGGTTTTGGTGGTATTCGATGTTATCTGACAACATGCATTGTAAGGCATAACATTC
Organism: Haemulon aurolineatum; assembly: GCA_038406115.1. Taxonomy (NCBI): domain Eukaryota; kingdom Metazoa; phylum Chordata; class Actinopteri; order Lutjaniformes; family Haemulidae; genus Haemulon; species Haemulon aurolineatum. The sequence goes on along the minus strand of JBCAUF010000052.1, from coordinate 22,414,428 downwards.
TTATGTCTGGAGCTAGGGACGTCTGAATTTGTGGCTGTAATTTATATACTCAGAATTTACATTTTGTGTGAAGAAACAAAACAAATGGCACTCCGAATAAGTTGCTTGAGAAGCTGATGTGTGTTTTGACGGTCGATGATAGATGAATGAATTATCTGAGAAGCTGGATAGAAGATCAATCCCTTGGTATCAGAACTCATCAGAGTCAGAAGGACTTTGCGAGCACCTGAAATTAAACTCAGTTTTTCCCAAACTAAAGCAAGATGGATACACAAACTTTGCAAGGTGGATATTAAGACCATTTCGGACTCAATATGTTTTGGGGAAATGAAGTTCTGGTCTGGCTTTATCAGAGGCTAATAGGTCATCTGTTTTCCCTTGGCCTCTGTCTCTCTTTCCCTCCTGAGTCAATACCTCTCACTGTGGCAGGTTAATGGATGGACCACTCTTTCTCTCTCCTTCACTCCCTCTCCCTGCCATATTCTAGCCCAGAGCGGGGAGCTAATCCCCAGGGCCCTTGACTTGGGTGTTTTACAGTTGGTCGTCTAAACCTTAAGCCCCCGTCCCATAAAACATAATGGAGTGCTTGGGCGTAAATACCAGGACTTTGCACTTCCCCTTTAAAGCCATAGCACACTTATAAAAGCACCTGTTGCCAAGGTTTCACCTGTGCTCTCATGGGGGCTGATGGACATCTTTATGCTTAACTAGGGGACTCGGGGGAAGTGAAGTCAGCTGGGGCTTTGCTTGGGCCGCTAGGCAGGTAGGGCAATTGCATCTGGCTATGACGGGATAATATGTTGCCAGATACTGTAGGTGGTCTTTTGAAAATATGACACACCGGGGAATTCGTTTGAGAATGCCTTGGCAAGGTCATTGTGGTTCAGAAGTCAAGGAAGGCACTGATGAAGAGGTTCACAAGCTTCTGCCAGGACTGAGAGTGTTTACACCAGAGCTTGAACAAGGAACTGGGAGAGTTGGGGAGCATTTCCACCATCCTATCATCCGTTCCATATGTCTCCACACATCCTGCTTTTTCAAGCTCTGCTCTTAGCAATGAGCAGCCGCAGCAGGATTCTCTGGAATCCGAGCGTTGACACAATTCCTATGCATGTGTCTTCCTTGGAAGGGAAAAAAAATAATCAGAAGAGTAAGTTGGAAGGTTAAAGAGGAGAGTGCAAGTATAGTAATAAAGGCAGAGATGAATGATGGGTTTAGGGGCTGTGGCGTTGACCGACTTGATGACAGGGAAGCGGAGGGCCCCCTCCAATTTTAAAAGTGCTTTTGGCCGTGAGACCGTCATGGCCATGCCAGCTCACCCCAGCTTTCACACTATGCTGCCCCAGACATATGTATACAAGGCAAATTTATGGGCTTATATGAATTATATATGGGTGTAAATGGATGAAGTCATAATCCCCCATTTAATATGTATCAGATATAAAAGCATTAACACGGCAGTTTGAGCCGCCTCGCGCACCCCTGGATCTCACCACAACCAATACCCTGCAGTGATGCTTGAATTCATCTAAGGCACTCACCTTCACTTTCTCTCTTTCCCTCCCTCAACTCTCTCTCTCTCCCATTCTCTTTCTTTGCAAGTCTTTAAAAGTTGCTCTTTTTTTCCCAGGACATGTCTGAAAAGTGGTGTGGTTAAATGCATGGAAAATCCTGTCTTTCCCAAGTGGCTCATCTGAGCTGAAAAAAAAAATGTATGATGAGAGGCAAGAGAGGGGAGCAGGGGCTATGGGATGGGGAAATAGTTGAGGGGTGTGTGAGAGAGGGAGAGCGCGCCGGGGGCGGGGTAAAGCGGGGTAAAGGGTTACTGGTGAGGAGGTTTGAGTAAGATGTGGATGGACAGATAGAAAGTGTTTGAAAAGCCCAAACAGACTGCAGACACCCTTGCGATGAAGTCATAGGGTGCACACTTCCTACAGCGGCAGCTAGCCAAAGCCTCTACCAAATCTTTACCGTAATCATTAGACAGTGGGAAATCCAAAACATACATCTTTGCACGTGGAGACACATAAAGGCCTTTCTTCTGGTCACACTACTGTGTAATCAATCTGCTTTTGCTCCAAAGGTCCCCATGTGCAGCAATCCAGCATGCAATGCACATCATGTTTTTGTAACAGGGCCAAGGGCGTTAGAATAATTGCACTCAAATTAGTTAGGTTTTGACCCTACAGTAAAGTTGCTGCTCGTATTCATTGCTGACTCAATCATTTCAGCATCAAACCTCTCTGACCCCTTTCCCCCTCCATGCATGTCCAAAAACTCTGGACAAATATTTTCAAAGGAAATAATGAAATTCCTGAAATTATTAGGAAGAGGGACCTTATATCATTCTCTCTCTCTCTCTCTCTCTCTCTCTCTCTCTCTCTCTCTCTCTCTCCTTAGACCTGGCCCCAGTGAGTGCCCCCAGTTGCTCTAGCATAGACT
>JBCAUF010000052.1:22382920-22409367 GCA_038406115.1 Haemulon aurolineatum | reverse complement strand
AAAAAACCAAAACACATTTTGTTCTATAGATGCAACCCAAATGTAGTGTTGCTGCAGGGAATGTGTGTAAGACAGCCAATCATAAGGAGCCACTCATTGTTTATTTAATTCAGGAGCCCATTCATTTTACTGTAGTGCACCCTGCAACACCATGTTAAGCAATGTCATAATATTAAAATGTCCAGAAATCCCTGATTATTTTCCCTCTCACTTTATTCCCACTAGCACCTGTTTGGTACTTATGTGGCTTACCATGACATCTCTTACTGCATGTCAAAATGAACTAGGAGCACACTCAAGGGAATTGTCAAAAACAGTCAAAATAATGGTGAAAAAACAATGTTTTATTGTACTGGTTATTGCATGATTCACTGTCTTTTGACCTAAAACATCCGACATCATCGTGCACATAAAAACACTGTGGCTTGGCATTTCGTGTCTCCACAAGCGACAATTCAGCGCTAAAAACACTACACGCCCATAGCTGCATATTTGGGGTATTGTACTGTTTATTGCCTTCTGCACTCCCTGGACAACAACATCAACAACATGGTCTGTAATCACCCTTCTGTTCCACAAGTGTAAGTGAGCAGGAACTGCAATGAAATTGAGTGGTGAGAAGAAATGACTTCAATTGATACCAGCCCGATTCGCAGTTCTTTAACCGTATCTGACACCATTTATACCCACCATTTGTCCACCCTGCAGGTGCACAATCACTGTCCCAGGCTGTCTAGACACAAATTTACCAAAAATTGTTGTTTTTGTCCAAGTGAGCAAAGGATGTCATGTGTCAAAAGAAACTAAAGCATAAATTGTTGTGGCATTATCAAACTACAAGATGGTTTGTAGTGAGGTCAGCATTCATTCTGATCATAGAATGGAAAACCTACTTCAGGCACTCTCAGGCAGAACAAGGAGAGAAGTTATATTAAAAGTCTTTATTTATTTGGGCATATTGGTTAAAGGGCCAGCTGTTCCAACCTCACAGGGTCAATTATTCCTATTCAACCTTCATGCTCGTGGTTTAAGGGCCATTGCAATTGCCAATACACTTTAACAAAATATATAAATTCAACAGGGACCTAATTCTGAGTTCTGTTTTCCTGAAAGATAACACCACATAAACTGCTTTTTGGCTAGGAACACTGTTGCTATTTGTAAAACTCTACCTTGGTTAAATCTGCATTCTCTAGGAAGAGACTAACCTCATTGTAGCGCAATTAACATAATGTGAAATATTCTTTTTTTCTTCATCTTTAAAAATATTTTCCAGAGCCTATTTGGATGTGAAAGAGCTGAAAGAGATTCTGCATTTGGATGGCTCGACTCACCTGAATGTCTTCTTTGCCAATTCTTCTGATGAAGATCTGGCGGGGGTTGCCACTTGGCCCTGGGACAAAGAGGCCCTCACACATTTGGGTAGAAGACAAATAACACACATACATACATGACATGCGTGCATGCACACTCACATGCACACCTCCCACCCAGATTGTTGATTTTGAGTAATTACAGCTCAAGCCTCAAGCAGTCTTCATCACAGTTCTAACAGGGAATAATGTGATAATGAAGCTGAGGAGGCCCATTAATAATGCATTGTCTGAATCTTACTAGAGTTCCACAATTACTTTGCACCACACAAGGAATAGGGTTTTTAATTGTGTGCAAAATGTAGTGTATAATCATGTGTATGTGTGTCTTCTGCTCTGTTTTCTCAGGTGGAATTGTGCTGAACCCTTCCTTCTACGGTACATTTGGTCACACTGACACAATGGTCCATGAGATCGGCCACAGTCTTGGGCTCTACCACGTGTTTCGAGGTATATCAGAGATCGAGTCATGTAATGATGCATGTTTGGAGACCGAGCCCTCAATGGAGACTGGAGATCTGTGCGCGGACACCAACCCCACTCCCAAATATAAAGGCTGCCATGACCCTGAACCAGGCAATGAAACGTGCGGCTGTAGGGATTTCTCACACACGCCATTCAACAACTACATGAGTTATGCAGGTGAGATGGAGTGTCCATGGGTGTTTTGCTGCTCACCTGGGCAAAACAGTTACAGTTGTACCTCTCACGTGCAAAAACTTACTTGAGGAATTTGTTGACTCAGTGTGCATACTGAGATAAGTGTGGAATTTAGCAGGGGTATTTCATGGGAAGAACATAGCAGGGGGCACATCCTTTCATTGCTCCTCTTGTGCAAAAGTTCAGCATTTTTTGTCACGCCTAAATGAAAAGAAGGAAATGCTAAATATGAACTAGTGGTTTATTTTATTCATGCGATTTTGACCCATGATATGATTTAATAAATCCTTTTCCTGTCACTGAGATATCCAAAATCCCTACTCCTAACACTGACCAACCACTGCACCTTTGTTACCTGCAGACGATGCCTGCACAGACTCCTTCACGCTGAACCAGGTGGCTAGGATGCACTGCTACTTGGACCTTATCTACCAGACCTGGCAACCCGCCTCCAAACCTCCTCCAGTGCCAATGGCACCTCAAGTGGTTGAGCAGCATCATAATTCCATCACCCTGGAATGGTTTCCACCGATTTCTGGACACTTTTACGACAGGTGAAATGAGCTACATAGGTTTCCAAACAGATGCGGGTGTGTATGGTAATAAAGCTGATGGAGATTAATTACATTATTGATTATTGTTTGAGTTTTTTTAATGATAGTGTATTTAAATGATTTGTTCATAGGCTAAAACACCGAAAAGTGAGCCAAATGATTGGAGGCACAGTCTTAAATCATTGTTAAACTCTCATCATTTGTCATATCTTTTTATGTTATTGTCATTACTGTATGTTTATATATCACTTGAGTTATGTGTATTTGGCCTGTATCTAAGTTGGTTGCTGTGCCTGTCTGTTGGTTTCCTAGAGAAGTGGGATCAGTGTGTGATAAATGCACTGAGGGTAGAGTTCTACTGCAGTATGCCTCCAATTCCTCCTCCCCAAGACCGTGTGCCCCTTCTGGACACTGGTCCCCCCGAGAAGCTGAAGGTACAGTATGATTCTATGCACTATATCTAGTGATTGTTAGGTTTCATGGCATTGAATGCTGACATTGTGAGGTTTTTGTGGCTCAAATGTACTTTCACTGACATAATAAATGTAAAAACATTTCCCTTCTTATCCTTCCCTCTGCACGGAATGTCAGTTTTCTTGATTATAATGAGCTGTTTCTGCTTAAAGCAAATTTAATAGAAAAGCAAAGCCACATCCACCTTTCATCCGCAGTTTACAGTATGAAGACATTATTTGAGGTTTGCCTTTTGTTGATTTTCTGAGTCAATACTTCAAAATGCAAAACATTTTAGTGACTGACTCAACCTCAAAACATGCAAATGACTCACTGGATTCATGACACATGGGCCGTGGGACAGCATGGAGGGATCAAGGAGGTCACTTCCCAATGGATGGTGCTGTATGGTACCACAATTCCCACATGAGAGCTCAGGCCCAAACCAAGGTTAAAGTTCATGTCTTTGCTGTGTCCCCCCCTTATCCAGTTTAGGGGTATTTGAGTGCAATAAATGCTGTAATTAGTGGAATTTTAGGGGAAAAAGCTGTTTTCTCCCTTTAGTTTTTCTATTTTTGTCCTGCCAGTGAATCCATATTAGAACAACCATACAGGGACAAACATTAGGAATGAGGTATTTCTATAATTGTTGTTCCATCTGTGGACATCTGATTACTCTGTGATTCTGGCAATGTCAGCATGAAGCATACTCTGCAATTTAGATTAAAGTCAGTTGCACTAGACAACATGCCTTGCAAGGTTATGATTAGTCAAATACATCAGGTGTAGTAGTGATTCCTGCTTGCCAAAAACTACTTGATGTGTGCTGTAGAGGTCTGAATTAAGGACATTTGTTTTCTGAAACAGCAGATGTTCACTTTAAATGGAGAATGCTAGTACCAGCTGTGTTACCGAGCGAGCCTGTTCCTTTAAGAGCATGATGCATTATGGATTGTTTGTAGTCTTAATGTTGCTAAGCTAGTGAGTTTATCCCCATCTGTCTACATTAGTACAAATAATAAAACTGTCAAATTATAAAAATGGGGGAATGGCACATAAAGGTGAGAACAATCATTGTGAATGTGGTTTAGTTTGTTTAACTTTGACAAGAGAAAATGCTTCAATAAGGTCTAACCCATGAATTTCACAAATGTATCTTGTGTCAACATGCCTAACTCCAATAATGTTAGAGTGAGACAAAGCTAGCCAACTAACCCAACAGTGCTGTGTAAAATGGGCTATCTAAATTAACATTATCATATTATCAACAGCTGACTCCACTTATTAATGTGCATTATTTGTGAGACAACAAAATGTAAAATAATTAAAAGAGATTTGTTGTTTTTTTTGGTAAAAAGAACTTGTGACAGTTTTTAAGTAACAGAACTAATAAGGCTGTGCATGGTATACCATATTGCATCACTTTACATTACAGAAAGGTCATGTAGCTCGTCAGTCTAAGGTCTATTATCCATCCATTACTGCGCCTTTTAAATCGAAAAGCCGACAGGGCTTTCATTGTTTTGGCCCTTCCACCCTGGATCCTTCTTCCACCATATATCAGATCAGCTAAATCTGTCAGCTCCTTCACGCAGGATCAAAATTCTTTTTTATTAGTGATATTTTTTTTGTCTGGGAATGTCATGTTGGCATGATATGCTTGTATCTATTGTACCACAAATCTGTTTTTTAGTTTTATATGTAATTGTACATTTTGTACAGTATCTGTAGTTTCTGTTATGTTGAAGTGTAATAGTGAGTTTTTTTTCTAAGTTAATTTATAATTGCAATTCAAGTAAGAACATATAAATAAGTAAACATATAAACAAAAAGCGGATGCTATGATTATTAATGATGACTGCAAATAGCACCTGGCACTAATGATGTGCACATACATATACATGTTTCTTATTAAAAACTGACCCCAACAAAACAAAACTGTACTTTCAATCGCCATATTCTGGGTTACAAGAGTAATAAGTTGATGAAAATCAAGATACATTTAAGTTAATTAATTTCAATATGAATATTAATTTCAACATAGACATAGATATATGTACATACACACACACACACACACACACACACACACACACTGATGGACTGAAATCACTCACATAAAATAAGATCAAAAACACCAACAACAATACAGTGGCAATAATAATACTAGGCTACTACTACGAATAGGAAAAGGAATAGGAATATGAATACAAAACCGAATACGAATTATATTATTAATTCCCAAGGGGAAATTCATTTGTCTGTAAACTCATCTACCATTTGTAGAAACACTAATAGGTATAAAAGATCTTCTGTATCTCTCTATCCTGCAACGAAGAGAGAGGAGCCTTCCACCACCGTTAATTCTTTGGTCCGTCAAAGTGTTATGAAGTGGATGATCAATGTTGTTCAGGATGGTATCCACCATCCTCATTGTGTATCTCTCCACCACTTCCCCCAGAGAGTTCATGCTTACTCCGATCACAGAGCCAAACTTCTTAACAAGCTATCCAGCCTCCATGCCTGCTTTTTCCCCAAACTTCCTCCACAGCAGACAGCAAAATAAAATAAAATACTCGCCACAATAGACTGATCAAACTAAATCTGCAGCATCTTACTGTATGACAGATGTTTAGAGATCTGACCTTCCTTAGGAAAAAGAGGTGGCTCTGTCCCTTTTTGTTGAGTGCATCTGTGTTAAGGGACCAGTCCAACTTCACACGTTATCCAGGTGTACACCAAGATATTTATAGGTTGTCACCACCTCGATGTCCACTCCTCAAGTGTTCATAGGCTGAAGAGGGGCCTGGACCTGCAGAAATCCATGACCATTTCTTTTGTCTTTGAGGTGTTCAGTATGAGGCAGTTTTTGTGACTCAAGTCAGTGAAGGATTTTATCAAATCCCTATATTCGGATTCCTGTCCAGTCCTTATACAAGCTACAATAGCAGTGTCATCCAAGTATTTCTAGATGTGTCAGGACTCAGAGTTATATTCGTCCGCTGTATACAATGTGAACAGGAATGGAGCAAGGACAGTCCCTTGTGGAACCCCGTGTTGCTCATTAATGTCCCAGAAAAACAGTTCCCCAACCTGATAAATAATACTAATAATAATGATAATGATGTATGGAAATTTTCATTTTCAGTATTTTTGTGTCTATTTATGTTTGTCTCCTTGTTTGTGTGTGTGTGTGTGTGGATGCTCTATAGATTCTAAAGTCACTGAACCGTGCCCTCACACTGGCCATAGTGTGTGTGTACCAGAGGCAAGTCTGGGCTTGTCTAACGTGCTGTGTGTGTAAACTGTACTCTATTTTCCCTCTTGGAAGGGGTCCCTGTTTGTAGCAGCTCCCCATTCCCTGTTAAGTCTGTTTGGGCCAGCTTCTCACTGGATACCACAGCTGCCGTTTCCTGCTGTGATGGTGCATATGTGTCCAGCAGTTACTAACTTGCAACAGACATTCTGGGAAACTACTTACTGTAAGATACTGTAAATGAAAATATTGGAATATGGACTGTTGGCAGAAATCCTTATATTGGAGGATAAGCGTGTTAACGTGTGCACTTGTGTGACAGAGCATCAGCAGTCATGCATACACATGGCACCTGTTATCTATAGACTTGTAGGCTTTGCCCTCACACTACTTGACTGGGAAACACTGGGGTGGTCAGACAGAGCCCGAGTACCTCTCATAAATCTTTAGTACTCTGTGCCCCAGAGAAATATGACTAGAGGAAAAAAAGCAAGAATGAAAAAAAGGCAAAAACACACATGGATATGGATTCAGGAAAGGGGTAAGAGAGGTTGGGTGGGGTGGAAACCACCCAAGATAGTTAGGAGAATTGCATGTGGTTAGTGACATTCACAAGGGAGGATCCTGGGTTGATTGAAAACAGCAGTGTGCATGAAAAGAAGTGAAAGGTCCAGGATGTGTATGTTCACTATCATATGTGTGTTAGAATTTGTGTGTCTAGCTCTAAGCAAATACACATTGCTGCTGTTTTGTAACATGCACTTAGAAAATAATGCTCTTCATATGCATTTACAAAATACGGAATGTACAAAATGTTTGCTTGTGTGTAAATATGAATGGATTTACTCAACAAGTCTTAACAGCAAACATATGTGTGTGTGTGTGTGTACGTAGGTCCAAGACATTATTAGAAGTCTAGAAGAAGTACAGTGTCAGGCCTTGCTGGATTATATGATGGCACACAGGGTTTGTCTGTCTGATATTATTTAAGAAAGTTAATTTCATGCCATGGTCCAGATCCATGATCCAAACAATGTAACCAACCAAGACCTCGTTAAGTGTTACATAGTATGCGAGACCATTTAAAATGTCAAAGCTCATCCAGTGGTGTCAACAGACTGGGTTTCAAAAATAAATTGATTTTCAGATCCAAATCAGTCTTCATTTGAATGATCCAATGTCAGTTCATAAAATCCTGCGATCAAGATCTTTAGAAGTAGTTCTCTTCTTGTAAATGCATGACAAGGTCTGAAATTTAGCAAGAAATGCAGGCAGATTTTCTGTCAGGGAAGTAGAAATCTCCACCACACTGGTGGGTAAATAATTGCATCAAAATGGTCATAGGAACTCCATGCTGCATTCAGGTGCACATCATAAAATCAGTAGGTAATCTGTACTTGAATGGTCAGGAAGGTTGTTTAACACAGGAAACGTTTTCTATTTTACTTCTTATTTTTCTTTGTTGATAAACAAAGGCCTAGATGGGCAGAACTGTACTTAATCTCCAAAGCCATTCCACTCAGTTTTTTAATTTTAACATTCACTTTTTCCAACAATGCACCAGGTTAGAGAGTTATTTGTACAATTTACAGTTGTCTCAGAATTTCAAGCAAATTTGGTTTTGTTACATTGTTACAGTAACATCTATTTGCGAAATTAGTGACAACACCCAGCTTTATTCAAGAATGACATTTGCCTTTGTAATTCCCTGGTAGTAGTAGACTTATATCATGTTCAGAGTGTCATGATCTTATTCCTTTTCATATCTTGCATAACAGGTACACCCCAAGAAAAAAATCTTTCCAACAAAACAACGACATGCTCATTTCTTGATTTTGAACAGATAAATCTGGGACAGACAAAAAAAGAATATGCACGTTTTGACAAAAGTCCTTGACATTCTGATGGGATTTCCTTAGTTAAGGTATCACTCATTGTGACCGATTGGTATATTGCATGATTAGATGGATGGATTATTTATTTTAATATAGATTTAATCCCTGGTGAACATGAACTCTTTATTCTCTCTTAACTCTTTCTTTTTTATTCTATTCTAAACATTTACCAATTTGCTCTTAATCCTGCTTTCTTCTGCTAAACTTTTTATTTAAAGTAAAGTGAGTTTTAATTAAGGAAACATCCATCTTCAATTTTTGGCAATGTCATGTGACATTGGTTCCCAAGCCGAAGAGTGTCTATTGGCTTCATAAAGTGTGTCTGTGAAGTGTCTCTCTGTTTGTGTGTGTCAGGGCAGAAGGGTTGGAGGGGGTTGATGTCTGCCTTCTGAGTGAGGAAGTGTGTAACAGTGTGTGACAGTGAGTCATCGATAGTGAGAGCCAGAGCCAGACACTTCTTAGAAAGCATAAAGCGTGCATGCCCGGACATATCCCTGTCTGTTTATTCATCCGGCTCTCTGGACTTTTTGTGGATCAGTATGATTCTCAAGAGCAGAAGGATTATGGCTGGAGAGTGGGCAGACATCAACATCTATCAAGTTAAATTCGCCAGCTAGTCATTTATTAGCTTATTGCCATAAGTTGTATCAAATATTGACCATCTGCCCTTCAGAACAGTAACTTATTTCTTAACAGGTAAAGAAAATAGCAAACTCCAACCAAAAATGCAGGCAAAATGCAGGCAAAAATCAGCAAGCAGTGCATAACTTTTTCCAACAGTGAACTGCATTGGCCAGTCAAATTTGTGCAAGAGCATAGTCGTAGTAGATTAATTTGTAATGTGAATGCTGCGTTTCTTCTGTTTACCCAAAGACCATTGCAATGAAAGATAAATGATTGTTAACGAGCTGTAAGATCCTGTCTCAGTATTATAAACTGCTGCTCAGTCTGATAAGCCCTGAAACCCATGGATCTATTTCTCAAGCTAGACTTCCTAGATCATTTTCCATCTTTTCACTGATATCTGACCGGTATCAACACAGCCACATACATTTTTTTCCTCCTTAACTCAGGCCTGTTTTTGGAGTGCAGCGCCATATCCCAAACCACCAGGAACAGTGCTGGGTTGTACGTTAATTTGGCCAGTTGAAATTGTAGGTCTTTGGCCCAATAAGACTTGCCATACATAACCATTACCATCTACTCTGATGTCATTATCAGAATATAAAACCATTCAAACAAGAGATTTGTAATGGAATCAGTTATTTTTCCATCACTACTATTTAATCTATTACAGTCGGGGGACTTGGAGGCCTGCTGAACACCTTATTTTCCACAACAGAGTTGTAATCATTGTACTCTGGAAGCAGCTGTGAGCTTCTTTTCCATAACGGATACCAATAATGATCCTCAAAATTCCAACGAGATGCAACCTTGTTGATTTCAGCCGCATTTGTCCAGGCCTCTACCCACATTCATGGCATGCTGAAGAGCATTGAGAACACAGCCACAATGGCTTATGTTGAACCTGTCACTCACTTTCCCCAGAATGGGTGTTTTTCGTCGACAGAGTAATACCCAGATGGGATCAGCTCATCAACAGAGAATGAATGGCTCATATTGAAAGCTTAGGCCTGGATGGTTCAGTCACCTTGAGGCCCCCTCTACCCTCTCAAAGGGAATTATAGGTCAAACACTGCAGAGCTGGACTGTTTATGTAGTGGCAGGCATGTGATATACATTTTTTGTATCCTGCTGTGAAGTCTGTAGGGCCGAGACATTGGCATGAAATATAGTATTTATCTTTTCATTGTGAATTTTTAACCTGTTGCAGGTAGTTGCTTCATGCTTTATAATCAAGCAAGTCATTAAATATGAACCATTATGGTTTTGATGTTGGATTTCTAACCCTTTGCATGCACACGTTCTACTGCCAATCATGAATACATCTTTGCAACTTTGCAGTGCAGTTTACATTGCCGCAGGTTACACAGTGGATGACACCCCTATTCTGTCTCCTCTTAAATCTCCAACCACATTAGCAACAGCGCCAGACCAGGAGTAGGGCCCATCATAACAGCTGACATTACAAAATATTTTCAGTGGCTACAGCTCCTTTCCTTGCAAACTCAATGAAAATGTACCCAGAAAGCCAGGACTACATGAGCCGAGCAAAGCCAAGCTCTTGGAGTATCTTAGTTCATTCTCTCCCAGCTTACCCCCCCTCTTTCTCTTTCTCTCTGTCTCTCTTTCTCTTTTTCTTTAATTCACCTCCACTCTGGCCACACACACACTTACAGTACAATAATAAATGTGTTGAGATAATGTGGCTTGGAAACCGTATTCAGTCCTCACTTGATTAAACACTGGAATTTTGCACGGTGCCCAGAAATGAGGTTAGCAAATGGCTTCGTTGGTTGCCAGCTTGGAAATGCACAAAAGGAAATCGAGGGAGAACATAGTGTCTGCTGCTTGCTGGCTTCTAAAAGTGCTTGATGAATGTTAGTGTACGTCACTTGGGATAATGCGAGTTAGCTGTGTGTGGACTCCAAATATGGCTGGAGTGTGACTGTTAGAGGTTGTAATGACTGTGCTGAAGTGAGAACCCTGCACAGGCCCCTCTCAGAAGGTACACACCTCAGCTCTGCCTTTCCTCTGCAGATGGACTCACAATGAACTCTCAGTTTCACCTCTGTATTGATGTTGCAAGCAATGTAGATACAGTAATATCACTGGTGAAAATGATTGCTGTTTCAGCGCTTTCAGCTTTACAATTTTGTTAAAATTACTATCTCACCTGTATTCTTTTCTTTTCTACATCCTTTGAGGAATTCAAGGACATGTTTGCAACGCAAATGATTTATATTAAACAGTATACGTCTTTATGTAATTTAACAATCATTTGTTATATCAGTGTAGGAAATGACCAAGCGGCTTTTGCTTATTGTATCTCTTTTTGTTATTTAATCCCACAGGCCCTCCAGATGTGGAGCAGGCTTGTGAGCCAAGTGTTCGCACCTGGAGCCCCAATGCAGGGATTGAGCAAGGTGTTGTGGGGCTGTCGGAGTGCCCTCTCCAGGGCTGCATGCTTCAGCTAGAGTTCCCTTATCCGCTGGTACCAGATTCCCTGACTGTGTGGGTCACCTTCTTCAGCCCAGAGGAAACAGCACTGCCAGCTATCCACAACATATTATTACTGACTGTCAGCGGGAACAACATTTCACTGGGCCCCAGTAATGTCTTCTGTGACACCCCCCTGACTCTGAAGTTGGACATAGAAGAAGAGGTGTATGGGGTACAGTTTTTCACTATGGAGCAACACCTAGAGATCGATGCCACCCTCTTGGCATCCAAGCCAGAATGCACACTTTGTAGGCATTGCCAACCACTACACTACCGCCTGTTGCGCCAGCCACCCTTTACCCATGCACCCCATGGTCTGATGTTGAATGAACCTACCCGCCGATATACAGACAGGTGAGTGATCTGGTAGGTGAATACGAGCACACAAAGTTCTACCTCAGTCATCAATGACTGGCTATGTCAGCAACCTGAATAAAATTCAGTATGTTCTCCCTGACATGCCTGACTTAAGATAGAATAAAAGTTTGTTTTTTGTCACGATTTGGTTTGAGAAAGACCAGTCTTTCCTCCTTGCAGGAAAAGAAAACCACACACTACATTGGACATGCTTGGGTCTGAAGCAATTGTTTTTACCTAAAGTATTTTCTTTCACAAGTCAAGAATTGCTGATTCTCTGATTGTCATTTAGCTTCCTGCTTCATTGTGATGTAATTAGGGGTATTTGGAAACACCAGTAAGAAGGTGTTTATCTATCTGTGGAAACTATCCATGAAAATATGTTCTTGTAATACCAGATATCCTTTTCAATACCCCCAGGAGCACTAGCAAGCCACCACTGCTTCTGCAGTTTCAAATCTGCAGCCCAACATTTGTTTCCTAAGTCACAGGTCAATCGTTGCCCACATTTGTTTTTTCCCATGTTCCATGAAGCAAAGGCAAACAGATGGCTTGTTAAAGGTATTATCTGCACACTGTGGTGAGAGTTTAGTGCTTTGCTTTCATGGAATGTGCTGACTCGATAAAGATTGTACTATACATGGCACTGCTGCGTGTTATGCCATCTCACTATCATGCTGTCAGCGCGGTTCACATGAGAAGGAAAGTGCTTGATAAGAGGCGAAAGGGTGAGTATGCATGTTATGCAAGATGGAGCGATGATACCTCAGTTGCATATCCGTACACAGCTTCCTGGTTGAATTTCAGTGTCTGTGGAAGGCTGTCTGCAGTGGGGATGTATTTATTTGGGGGTTTTGGCACACTTCAGTGATTATTGATGTACTGTAGGTAGTTTCGCTGCTGTGGTATATTTCACTAGCTGTGGTTGCATTCCAGTGGTAGTGGTCAGTGGCACTGGCTGACTATTTTCTGTTGTGAGAGCATATGGGATCCTGTCTCCGTAAGATGGTCAGAGTTTTGTAGTGAGTAAGTATGCAAGTTTTAGCCTTAAAAATCTTTAACTCATTCACGTGAATAAGTGACACCAAAAAATATATGTTAAGTTAAGTTTAAGTATTCACCTTAAAACTGCTTGGAAACAACCCCAACCTCACAACAATTTAGAGAAAACATGCTAAAGGGATATTTTGCCCTTTTCTCACAAGTTACTCTTGGTTATTGATCAATGCATGGACATTTGCTCTGTATCTAATTTCACTCTCAGAGTGAACTTTGCTCTTTACTCCACCATGTCAAAGGCTATGTTCACTCAGATGTTTTGGCATGCCACAAATCCAATGTAAAGTGCTCTGTGGGTTGCCTTGGTCCAGCTGCTGAAATGCTTTTGTTGACCACACAGTAAGCTGCTTCTTCTTGCAATATGTTTCCATGGGTTTAGTTAGAGCAGAGGAGCTCTTGACGAGGGGGGTGATTGACCTCCCACTGTCAGGCCACTGGCCTTCACCTGAGCTGGGGCAAACTGAGCAAGAGGACAACTGACATCTTGGCTCCTTTGGCTTCATCCATGGGTGGTGGTTTATTTGGAATGGCTAAGGCCTGGGGGGTCAAGGTGACAGAGTAAATTATGGTGGGAAGTTAGAAGGGCGAAGAAGAGACGCAGGGGTGGAAGGTTGGACCAGTTGGGGGTAAATCATTGCTAGGCTCAAGGGGGCCAATAGGTGATAGAGGAGAGCATTAGGGGGTCGAGAAAGTATGAAGAGAGGGTAGGAGGATTGGTTTGGTTTGACCCCATCCCTCTGAGGTACCCCAGCCCCATGGGCTAATCCTCTATTTGACTTGGGCGTCAGAGCTGTCATTCAGTCAAAGCCTATCTCAGAGCTGATTTGAAGAGACCTCCCAGCCAAAAGAGAGAGGGCAGCTCCCCCAGCATCACTACTGCCCCACAACCCCCCTGTAATCGGACTCTACCCTAGTTCTGCACAACTCTTTTCTTTTATATTGCCCATCCATCCCTTGGCTTCTCTGCTGACAAGTCCGCTGCTCTTAAAAATAGATGCAAGATTTGCTTGTTTTATGTCTTCATGCAATACACACTTTCTGGCTTCTTGTAAAAAATTGTTCTGCGCTTCTGCCGTCAGTATTGTGAGTATCCTCTTTGTATACCAGAAAAGGCAACAAAACACAGACACCACTGTGTTGTCCAATTTCTGAAACTTTCTGAATCTGACAATCTGACTTTCATATCCACCGCACACTATGATTGGTAAAATGTTTGAACTTCTTTTGCAAGCTGTCTTCTCATTAATTCATGTGTACATATGAGTAAAACAATATGAGTGCCCACATCCCTGAATCAGCAAGCCTTCAGTTTATGAGTCTCTTCTTCATGCTCCAACATTTCTTTTATTTTGAAATGCAAAGGGTCAGAGCCTTAGCCAATCACGCTCAGTTTTGAGCATTTCTGCCAAGCAACTGGTGAGTGATTGCTTGTTGCTATGGTGATTGAGGCTACCACAGATACACAAACAGAACTGTGTGACAGCTCAGTTAATTTAATACAAAAACACCTCTCAAACCGCTGCTTCTAGCTCAAAGAGTGTAACTGTTATTGACTGAATGTTCATGTCATGAGAGACAGAAGACTCCACTTTACGCGTTGATGGATTTTTAATTCTTGTGGTACCAAAAATGTGAGAGTTACAGTGAGTTACAAAACTCGCACTGTCACTCTTCTCTGGAATTGCTGGTTTCAGTTAACATTGGGGCTTATGAGACAGTTGGTTGGCACTCTTGTTGCTTAAAGGCTCTTATTTTTTTTCGGGTGTGCAGTTACATTCCACGCCTGGCACAATTTTTCTAGGGGTTTGATGTATAAATTATGTATGTGGAGTGAAATTTATGGTTGTGAGAGCAAATTTTAAATTTTTTGGGGGGGAATATTTTACAGCCATATTTCACTCTAGCAATGATGTCATCCACTGTTGGTGTGAACATTCCATCAAATACACATTATGAAATCTGAAATGGATAAAAAATCTAAACTGCAATTTTGTGAAAACTGTGCAAGCTATCAAAATGCCCATTTAGCCCAGTGAAGTCCCAAGTCTTGTGACCCTTTCAAACTTTGAATCACATTGCTACGTCAAGGTAAATGGATTCAACATGGTTCCAAAGAAGGGTGGGTTTGAGGTTGTTTGCAATGATTTCACATTCATTTCTTATTGTGAAGATGCATTTTTTGTGGATTGACAATGCTGGGGGTCATCAGGCACACTAAGTATGGCAAATTTTAGTTAGTGTACGAATGTGCTTTTCACACCAGGCACACTAAATAAGAGGCCATTCACAACAGCTATAAACACTACATATTACAGAGTCGTTAAATCACGTGTTGTACAAAGTAAATCTTTTTGAGCATAGTATGGCCTTAAGTATAGAACAGACTTAATACTTGGCAGGTACAGTTTGCAATTGGGAAAAAACATATATATTTCCTGAAATTTTGGTTAAATGTCAGAAATGACCCTAGTCTATTTCTATTTAAACTGTAGACTAACTTTTAGAGTCGTTGTTGTTTAACTGCGAAGGTTTTGGCAACAGTTTTTATTTCCCCATAAATTTTAATTCCCTCTCATCACTCATTGATTTTACTTCTTAACAAGTTCTTCTTTTCATATCAAGCTAAGCCCCCCCCCCCAACCCCTCCTCCACCCCCATGTCCCTATAGGATGTTGGCATTGCGTAATACTCCTAATATGAACCATTCATGAGTTGCAGACAGAGTGAATAGTGTAGTCCTCATGGGGAGTCATGGGATGTCTGGTGCACTCACTAGGATTTCTCCAGCACTCTCTATTCCAGGATAGGAAATAGACATATTATATAGGAATAAATCAGGGCTACTCTGAGAAATAGGATATCAGAACTGGTTCGACAGGTTTGTTAGGGATGTTCAAGAAGAAAGTGTAATTTCTTGGAAAGAGTCTGTATTGGTGATTTCTGTATCTTTTTAATGTAAAAACAAATATAATCTATAGCTGCAATTTAGGTGCTTAGCAGACATTACAATTATCTCCTCTCTCTCTTTTAAAATACCTCCTTTAGGTCTAAATATTTAGTAGTAAAAACCTCAAATTCGTGTCAGTTGCCACAGTGACAAAAGGAGTATTGCCCTGTTTATTGTTCTTGCAGGCTCAATCTAAGATATTTTCTCAACTTCCTTAAATTTATCTGCTTTTCTCATCTGTGAACTCTCAGCCAAAAACAACAAGCCACTACAGTACGGAAACACATCCATATGCATGCTCACACATAAGCCCAGTGCACACACAAGCAAAGGCAGGAACACACACAGATGAACACAGACACACACACCAACACACTTCTTGCTCTCAGTAGCAGGTACATACATTAGCGCATGCTTCCACGTGTAATCACCTGGTGCTATCAAAACACCTTTGAAAGGCATATTACAGTGCCTTGTGTCTGACTTTGAGCGCGAGCCAAGATAAAACCTCTATTCCTACAGGGGTCTTGGGAAGAATGTCTGGATGCGCAAAAAGGCACCAACGATGAAATCTTATCACGTGACACCTTGTCTGCAACTGGAGTAATGTCCTTTGTAGTATGAGTAGCATATCAGATCAGTTACATATCATATCTAATCAGTTACAGATGAAAGTGTGGTTTTATGATGTCTGGATGGCTGCCAGAAGCCATGTCTATCACTAGATATTATCCATCACATACGCACACGTGTCAAATGATTGTACCACATCAAACAAGACCTAGCCATGATGCTGGCCATAAACTCTTTCACTAATTTTATGTTTATTATTGTCCCCGTCATTCTTAAATGTTGTTTTTATATGTTCCACTCACCAAGTTCTAAGGGATGGATAATTCGTGGAACTGTTACATCTGCACCACCTGTTCTGTTTCATTCTTCCCTGCCTAACACGGCATGGCTATTAGTAGTGAGGTCAGGGGGAATAAAGCACGCACCTAATTGGGAACAGGATGAAAGCCATGTTTACACAGTTGTTATCACGCTATGAGGAGTAGCACTATTTAACCTATAGAATTACACCCAGATAACACATATTGCCATGTCCAGCACAAGATGTAGGAACACAACTGGTGGAGTAGATCATGGATTTGTCCTTGGATCTGCATATATCTACAACAATCTCCTCAGCCTGTTTAGAAATAATTTGATTTACCGCGTCTTGACCTTTTTAAACTCTGTAACAAACAAAATAAAAAAAAAAGAAAGGACCATTAGTGAAAGGACTTTTGTGCACAACTTTGGAAGCTGCTCAATTGGGACCTAATGATTTAACAACTTTTTACAGGGGAAAGTTATGGGGTCTGGTTAAAAAAGTATTTGCAGTTTACAGTTCTTAGCCTAGATAGACTTGCAAAAGAAAATCAACGTTGACTGTGGACGCAAACCACAGCCTGTGGTCTGAGAGACCGTGGTTGGGCTCAGCCATCCACCTCGACTTTCTGTGGCGGTGCACCAAAATCATGCTACTTTACACCTAAATGCTGATGAAAGAGGATATCATTAATTCCAGGATTGCAAGACAATGCTGTTATTTTTCAGGTGTCTTTAGTTTCCAAATCTCCAGTAAGTGCCTACAGCATGAGTAACTGAACATCAGCTGACTCAAAGCTATTGGGAGAGCACTATCTTGATTCTAACTACCCGTGGGAAGATGGATGGAATAAACCCGAATAGTGCAGAATAGATGACAGTTGCTTCATCATATTTTCCACAGAAATCCCCCAGCCCTATATATGTACAAGTAGACAACCAGACCCTATTTTAGAAATCACCATTCACTCCTCCCTTTTCCTCTTCTTTCTTTTGATTTTTCTCTTATATTTGCTCTTTGTATTTTCCCGTTCCCCTCCCGTTTATCTCCTTCTCATTCGGATCTAGCAACTTGTCTCTTTGTTCTTGCTTGTTTTTGCATGACCAAGCGTCGGCCAGACCAAGCTGCACAATTACTCTTCTGCGCATTGGATTACTCACAGTATAGTATGATAGCCAGAACCTTTCATAATCCACAAAAAGAAAATTCATGTGCAGCCTCGCTGCAAAGCCATATCGGTTCCTCTCTTCTTTCCGTCTATTCTGTGTATTTGCTCTCCTCAAAGATAAAGTCTCCCACAGCTTGACTTTTCCAGGGGCTAAACTAATTCAATTAGAGGGGGCATGTCTGAGTGTAGCCTGGAGTTGCACCAGCGTGAGCCAGCATTGCAGAACAGGACAAACTGTAATATAAAAGAGAGTCTGTCAGGTCAAACATTCTGTGTTGATAATAATAAAGCCAACATAAATATCTCATCCTAGGCACACATTTTGCTGTGGGGAAATTCATTTTGTTACTTGATCTTTAGGTCCATCACTCACAGCTAACTTGAACTTGGTCTACTTTCATCTTCTGGGAATATGATGAACAAACACCGGAGAGATGAAGCAATGAAGATGAGGGAGAGAAACAAAACCAACAGACTATAGTCAGAAATGTCATGAAGAAAATACTCTTTCCATTTATAAACCTTTTGTTGTTGTTGTTGTTGTTTTTTTTTTTAACTTAAATCACTTAAGAGAGCATACAATATATCATACATACAAGAAAACACACATTTGTACACCTCTTATGCAGTGCATTTATTTGTATCTTTGGTATGTTTGTCCATGGGTGTGCTGAATACGTGACTCTTTCATTAAACATGTCTTTGGGAACATTCTGGTATTCTTGGCCTGCACTTATGGTAAATGGGATGTACTTATGTAGTGCTTTTCTACCTTAATGTAGCCTACAAAGTGCTTTGCAATTTGCCTCTCATTTACCCATTCACACACTCTCACACACCAATGGCAAAGGCGCTGCCATGCAAGCAACTTGGGAGTGAGTTTGTTGCCCAAGGACACTTCAATATGTTTAAAGCGATTAGTTGCCCTCTCATTCACTATTTGCCTCATCATAAACATTAAACTGAATGGTTTAGCTTGGAGCTAATCAAAGGTTATGGCTTCCCTGCACATCACTCAAACACTTTCTTGGTTTGATTGCTGACTTTAGCTTTGGCCTTGGGTGAAACCTTTGTGGTACCAGAGCAATGTTTTCTGCTGGTGTTGCGTTGCACTCACACTGGGGGTTATATGGCAGCGGTGGGAATAGCGGTTCATGCCTGTGCACTCATTTTTAAGTTTAAAGCCCGTAGTTGGCTGGCAGCATGTTACTAATAACAAAGGTATTGTGTATGTATGTGCCAGCATGTGTGTGTGTGTGTGTGTGTGTGTGTGTGTGTGTGTGCGTGCGTGTGTGTGAGTTACTTTGTGTAATGGGCACATGAATCCACATATGCCCCGGTGCTCATTTGAGCAGTAGGCTATAGTATGCCTGCATGCTTGTCAGTGCATTTACAGTATTGCAAAGGGCATTCCAAAATTAGGTCTATGATACTTGATGGTCCACATGAAATGATCTATGGCTAACATATTTACCCTCATTTACTGATGTCGTTCCCAACCCATAACAATTTTTTTGTCATGCATTTAACCAATACTAGCCATGATTATACACAACAATTATGCATTCCCATCCTCTTATGCACTGGATAACATGGGGCGCATATAGAATCCATTACACTCCCTTATTTTCTCTTGTGCCATCATACTCAAACGTACAAATAATGAAACTGCAGTGGTTTTTGGAACATTTAAACTCTATACCTTTTTGTCTGAGTCAATATTAGTCCATATTATCATTGAATTCAAAGAACCTCATTGTCAATACAGCAGATATTTGTTTCTTTAGTTTTTAGAACATCTTTTTTGCAGTCTATCAATCAAAGCTTTTCCAAGACCCAAAGGTCACATGAGCGCATCATGTCTTTAAAAATATCAATCTAATAATCAGTATGATCAACATAAAAAAAATATAATACCTGCCATTCAGTCAAAACAAAACTGCAACTACACCAAAACATAACAGTGAATGGAATGGTGATGTGTGGAGGGCAATCAGACAACAGTCAATGCATATAATATAGAATTCACAAAATAATAAAGGACATTTATATAGTGTAACTCAGTGGGACAAGTCTGAACCAAAATTAGAATGATTTGAAGAAATGTCTTAACCTTGGTCCTCAGTCTTGTTAACATACAAAGTCACAAACACACACGGGCGCGCATGAGTTTATTGTGAGTAAAACTCTGAAAGAAAAAAAAAAACATGAAGGAGAAACCATAACCATAAGCGACAAATCAAAACTAGAAATGAGAAACCAAAACTATAAGCAAAAGGACAAAAATAAGTCAAAACTGAAAGAAAACTGTAAACAATACTGATGCAAATGAGAGTGCTGATATGAAAATCAGTTTAGCTATTCAAAATAGTAACAATACATTAAGTCTCTTCTTTGCTTGCCTTTACATGTTTTACCTTACTTTCTAGTTCTGTTTCTTGTTAAGAAAGTTGTTAACATGAAACAGCATATATTATGCATTCAGAAAACCGGAGATTCCTTGTTTTATCTGAAGAGACCCATGATGTGTGTCATTCACTTCATGAGGGGTTCACAGGAACCAGTAGGCTGGCCCATTGATAAAATAGGGCCAGAGACTATTAAACCTTATGGTAATACAAGTAATATGTAAAGGCAAACAACAGATGTGAGAGAAAGAATAATAGATAAAACTACTGACTATTGTCATGACAGCACCCTCACTTGCGCTTTTGTTGTTACTCGGTTACAGTTTTCTTTCGCCAAGTTTTGTTTTGTTGCTTTGCTTATGGCTTTGGTTTCTCATTTACAGCTTTGATTTTCTTCTTTTTTTTGTTTATGGTTTTGGTTTTCTCATTTATGTTTTTTTTCCTTTCAGACTTTTATTTCAGACTTCCTTATCATGGTGACTCAAGAAACCATCATGGCGACTTACACCGGCAAAGTGAGTAGTCCCCCAATATTTCTCCTGTCCATTGTGCATTCATCATGATGGTTCCTCCAATCACGATGATAAGGAAACAAAACAAAGCTGGACCCAAAGCGGGTAAACATAGCCAATGAGCGTATGACTGGATACGTAGACGTGTGGAAGAGGTGTGTGCTGAGATAGATGTTTTTATTTGTGTTTGGCTGCCGTTACTTCAGCTACGAAAGGGTTGCTTCAGCAACACACACACGATAAGTAGCAAAGTCCAATCGACCCGTTCTCCACAGGCCTGGTCAGAACCTTTTACTCTTTCTCCTTTCCTCATGAATGATTTGTGATGATATATTCATTCAAGCCGTCACATTAACTGAAATATGTGGACTTACTGTGATTTTTGCCTCTGTCTGTGCAGGGATGTGTTGCCACATGCTGTATATACCTACCAGGTCCAAACTATCTCCGGTCGGAGCGAGAGTGAACCCTCCCCGCCTCTGGTGCATGAACTGGGGGCACACTACTGTGGGGATGGACGCATCCAGAGGTAACAGGCAGCCACACTCACAGGATCAAAAGTCAGATATCAAAATGCATGTATACAGAAGTGCAATGAAACATTTCAGCAAAAAAACAAAACAAAACAAAGAAATGAAGAGCTGAAAACACTCTGTTCCTCCCTCTGCTATTTTAGTTCCAAAGGAGAAGAATGTGATGATATGAACTCTGTCAATGGGGATGGCTGCTCCAGTCAATGCAAGAAAGAGCCATTCTTCAACTGTATTGGTAAGTCATGTATAGTAGAAATGCTTGCTCTGTGGTTCATTTTTATGGATTGCTGTAGAGGATAATCCGGACAGTAAGGTTATCCAACTGGTAGATTGAAGCATATCTGCTGTATTGCCATTTGTAGAACATATGGGTAGCTATGTGACATTGACGTGAACTAACTCGGACGAACGCAGTTTGGAAAGAGCACTACAGTAGGCTAGTACAGATTTTTTTTATTATTCAAAATAAGAAAGAAATAAAAACTATAAGGTTTTATTACACAATCCAGCACATTTTTTCACACAAATGTGATGCATTAATATGCTAGATTGCTTATTTTAAAAATGTTGACCAATAAGCTTCTAAATATATTTTACCGGCCAAAAGTGCCGCATATACTATGTACATGAAGAGCACCAGTTTCTTGTCTAAAATGTAGGTTCCGGGCTCTTCTGTGCTGTGAAATAATTGTCTGATTTACAGTAATGGAAAGACTGCAATGAAAGTTGCAGATGAGAACCACAGGCGAACTTTGTCAATGAGCAGAATTTACATCTGGGCGTCTTTTATCCAAGTTCTTCATGCCTCTCTCAAAAGATAGAAATCGTAATCACTTTGACCCCCTGTTAGAAAAAAAAAAAAAAAAAAAAATCTGGAAATCATTATTTATCAAAAGGGTGAGTCATCTTATTTTACATACTTCAGTGACTGGCATCTTCCTTTTTTAATGAATAGATGGATGGTTTCCTGTCCAGTTCTCCTGCTGTCTGTCTGAAAACCATTTTGCCCCCCCGTTGTGAATGTGTGTGTGCGTGTACAGCACAATACATGCATGCATACACACACATGTGTGAGCCTCTGTGAAGTGGCCACTTAATCCCTGTCAGATTGCTGGATGACTGCATTGGCTGTGCTGTTTTTCCACCAACTGCAGTGCTCAGGGGTGTGTGTGTGTGTGTGTGTGTGTGTGTGTGTGTGTGTGTGTGTGTCTGACACTGTCTGACATAGTTGTAGTTTTGCACAGAAATCTGACACTATAATGATGGGACCTTCTGTCCATCTGTCTGTGTGTGTAAGAGAGTGCCTGCTTGTCAGTGTTTTGGATAGTGAAAGAGAGACTTGGATGGAGAATCGACACTAAGTATACAACAGGGCCAGGGTGCTACAGTCCGGATTAGCTTTAATAGGCTATTCACACGATTGAGCCGAATTATATCTGGAATCGACAAAATCGACAAGTTCTTTTCACATGACCCCACCTGGCGTCACAGTCCCAATGGCCTTGTCTCAACAGGGCTCAAAGCCACAGTAAACACAGGTGCAGTTAAATCATAAAGGAGATGCAGTCTGGTTTTCTTGCCATGTTCACATATTCCGGCTATCACAAAAATTATGGTTTTGGAAGATTTGCCCCGTTCTAACATGAAAAAAAAAAAAGCCACGTATAGTTTGTTTTGACAGCCTCTGGACCTGTCTATTCTCTCTCTATCCATCTATGTTCATCTCATCACTCTCTCTCTTTCTCCAACTCTGTTCTTCTTGCACTTGCACTCAATCACCTTTCCACTTTTTTCCGTTATCTGTTTATTCTATCCCCGTCCAAATTCAAATACTGTAGCCACGCTTCTTCTCTTCCTCCTTTTCCATCCCTTTCACCCCTCTCCTCTCTTTAGCTCGTGCTCTACCTATTACTTCTGCAGCTTTCACAAGCCACTGTTTGAGCTTCCCTTCTGTCTCGGTCTCGCTCCTTCCCTTCTTCCTTGCCTCTGTTCCCGCTGAGTGAGTGGCGGGAGCGTATTCTGTATGCCCCCTCAGTAGCCCCTCGTTTCACCATTGCCAGAGCACAGAACTGACTTGAGTTTTTGGCTGTGCTGGAGAGGGCTGGAATTTCGAGGAGGAGGCCCCGGCCAACTTGGCACAGAATGCCGCCTTTCCCCCTAACTGGAACCCCACCGGCTGACACTGCTTTAGCTGAGAGCTGAGAGCAATGAGGCCCAGGCAACCTCCCTGCTCCGCTCCCCTCTCCTCCAGTCCATAAGCTTCCAGTTCCAGACCTTAGCTCCGGATGGGATGTCTGTAAAAATTACGGCTGTATCTTTCTTTACCTCTTGACTTTGTCTGGAACCCCCTCACCCCACCAACCCCTTCCTCTTTCTGTGCTCCCCTCGCTCGCTCTCATTTTATCGCTCTCTCCCCCTTTGATTCTTTCATTTTGTTTCTTACCTCCTGATGTTAACATATTCTCTCATCTCTGTTTGCAGATGCACACACACTTAAGAATTTATCCTTTTTCCATGTACCTTTTATCTCTTACCTTTTCCGGCTTTCTTTATCGGTTCCTTTCCCTCTTCACCTTCCAAAATAATAAAGATAAGGACAGAAATGGTATCCCATGGCGGGGGCTATGTAGATCCGACTGATATTTTAGCTGTACTCAATCCTCACTTTACTAGAAAAGTCATTTGTATTATACAGATAAAACACAGATAATAACTTATTTGAGATTACAACCTTTTTTTCTTTTCTCTTGTCTCTTTACTTGCAGAGGAGCCAAGCATGTGTTACTACTACGATGGTGATGGGGTGTGCGAGGACTTTGAGCGAGAGACGGGCGTGAGAGACTGTGGTCTCTACACCCCCAATGGTTTCCTTGACCAGTGGGCCTCCAGTGTCGAAGTTTCTCATGAGCAGAAGCCGTACTGCTCGGGTGAGGTGGCCGCTGGATACCCTGCTGTTACTAAGGTAAGGCCATACACACTGTGTCATGGTGAGGAATTTGTAATGCATTTATGGTACGATTGTTCTTTTATATGCGAGATTGTCACACATTACATTTGGTCTCAGTTAAGTCAAGCAAAACAGTTTTGAGGTCAGAGTTTAACAAGCATGTGAAGACATGAAATTATCAATACTTTATCAAAACAACAAATCAATCAATAAGCTGGACCATAGTTGGTTATTATAACCAGACACTCACCTTAATTATTTTGGGTACAGTCTTTGATTCTTTGTCAAATCAATTCACACATCGATGATAATGACGCCTCAATTTTTGCAAAAACCATGTCTTTTGCTTGTTTGCCAGTCAAGTCATTTCAAAGATTGGGACATTTAATTAGATGTGTCCTAGGGTGTGTGCAGAAGTTTGCTGCTCTCATTAAAGTAATGCTTATTGAGGACGAAAGAAGACGCCATTGATTCTAACTAAGCCCGGTGGAGGCATTGATCCGTTGCTGTAGCAGCGCAGAAAGGGGCTGATTACCCAAAACATTAGGGGCATACGTTCATGTATGTACACAAACATACACACACCCACACAAGTGTGCACACACACACACACACACACTCAAAGCTTTGGAGACATAAAAGTGCATTAAATTCAATGCTTTTTAATCCCCTCTCCCAAATATGGATGGTCAAAGTTAAGGCATGAGTAAAAGTATACTGTCTCTTTTAAAGCCCTATTTAGTATTTCAATTCATCATTGTCCAGTTCCTTAACAGATTGGCTTGAACATACTGCCGTATCTTGCTTTGAGTGGCATCAACATGCATTGTTAAATTGTCTCCAACAAAGGAGAGACTTTGTGTTAAATCTGTTGCTTCACACCTCTGCACGGACAGCACTGTCTCTTCAGAGGCATGTGTGTGATGTTGGAAGTGTGTGATGTTGGCTGCGAAGCTTGTTCTCACTGCTGATGACGCATTTTACAAGGCCAGTGAACTAGGAATTCTTGAACAGCTGTGGTCAGGTGCCTTGCTCAAGAACACTTTGGCAAGGTCTTGCGAAAAAACAAAGGTAGGAGATTAACCGCTGCCATTTAATGCATTTGATATTTATATGGCACCACTTCTGTCTGAGCGAAAAAGCGGAGCGCGTTCCAACCAACAACATTGCAGATGGTTTATTCTCTGAGAGGAATGAGACACCAGTGGAACATGTCCACATAGCCATAAAGAAAGGATTTCTGCTGTGAAGGACACATTGTTCATTCAAAAAGCACTTTTACTGTGGAGAACACACTGTTCCCCAAGGGTCACATGCGATTAGATCACCTCATTACAAGGCCACTGACTGTATACTCTATGTGGACACACAAGTGCATGTGCAGGTGTGGAAAATATGCAAACACAGGTTAACAAAACACAACAGTCCTGTCACTATCTCTGTCTGCCTCTCCGGCTCCCCTTTTCACTCTCTGTAAGTCCTCATGTACTCCACCATCTATCCAGTAAATTGTGAGCTCGTAGGTACACTGTTGCATCCAAAATTGTGCCCTTAAAGCCCATTCTTCTCACCAATATAGTACATGTTCATGTAATCACTAACATTTATTTTTCCACTCCAGTAATATGCACTATAACAGAATCAAATGCCATCCCTTCAACTCCAAATTAACTTTGATTACACTGTGCCCTTGCAGTTTCAAGCATATGCAGACACAAACAAAAAAAAACCCTGCTTGCAAGCCATGCACACACAATCGTGCACACTTGTTTGCTTATGGTAGTCCCTCTTGGAAAACAAAGATAACATAACAAGGCCTCAAATAACTGAGATGAAATCCTCATTCAGACAACGCTCCTAAGCAATTGTGCAATTGCATGCATGTGGCGAGGGTGACTGTCCTGGAGGCTCATGCCACAGATGAAGCATATGAGGATTGGTTCTGGAGATGAGGACCAGGCAGGAGGCTTGCTTTTGTTCATGGATCCAGTTTAAATGTGGCCACTTTAGAACAACATATGAAATACCGCAGTGGCTAATCGGTAGCAAAACAAAGTTATTGAAGATGTTACCTATTTTGAAAGAGCTTTTAGTGATGTCTCCCAGCTGGTATTTTAATTGCTGTTTTTGCCAACAATCGGTCTTGATGCCAGCCAAGAATCAGCCATAGAGTGCAGAATGAATACTCATTTTTCAGGCATCTGGATCACATTCCCTATCTAGAGAACTTTGCTGCAGTTTTCTCAGTTTGTTGGTGTTTGTTTACATAAGGGGTTTGATTTTCCTGGGCGACTTTGAAGATCTTTTGGTGGAAAGGGGTGCGAAAGG
>JBCAUF010000052.1:22319189-22359021 GCA_038406115.1 Haemulon aurolineatum | reverse complement strand
AGAGGATGTCACACTTCCACCAAAGTCAATCTGTTTTATGTTAGGGCTGATTGTGCAGTTGTTGGATATCAGTTGTCTGAGTGGCATGACTTGACCTTACAAACGCTATCAGCAGTTACTTGAGCCGCTGGGTTGCCCTGCGAGGCTTACTGACATACAGTAAACTAAGCCTGATCAAGCTTTGTTGGGTTACACACTGATTAGAGCGTGAGTGCTGAATCGCTGTAGTCATTTTTAGCGAGGTAAACATTCATAGGATGTGTGTGGGACATCAATTTGTCACATCACTGCACAAATGAATGTCCATGTCAGAGCATACTTGTGTGTATAACCAACTTAAGAATAGGTCTGTAGTCCAGGTATCTGACGCTTGCTTCATACCTTATCTTGTTTTCCAGTCGGACTCTTCAGTGACTATAACCTGTGCGAATGGGAAGTGGAACAAACAGGTGTCATGTGAGCCTGTGGATTGTGGCCTGCCGGACAAATACCACGTACATCCTGCCCATTTCGACTTCCCAGAGGGCACGACCTACGGCAAGAAGAGCACCTTTCGGTGTCGAGAGCCTGCCCAGCTCGTAGGTGAGATGCATAGCAGAGTGGCCACACATGGATGCTCTTCAGTACATGTATTTTTTTCCTGTTTCCTTTTGACCTCACGCTCCCAAATTTGCTGACCAGCAACTGAATCTTCTTTTCTCGTTCATCCCTTTCTCCATTTTTTTCCCCCCTCAGGTACAAACAACACTCTTACGTGCCTAGAGGACGGCCTGTGGTCCTTCCCGGAGGCTCTTTGCGAGCTCCGCTGCCCGGCCCCTCCTCCCGTGCCCAATGCCGTGCTCCAGACCAAGCGCTGCAACGAGACAGGCCTCAAAGTGGGCACGCTGTGCAAGTACAAGTGCAAGCCGGGCTACCACGTCACCAACAAACCTAAGAGGTAATAGAAAGAAACAGAAGCAGTTGCTTGGGGTTTTTTTTAGCTCCATTTGAAGACTATTTAATACAAACCTGTATATAAGGTCACACAAAACACACAACTCTAAATATCGACACTCTCCTCTCCCTTTAGGCGCGCATTTAAGCGGCAGTGCACGGAGGATGGCAGCTGGCTAGAGGGGGCATGTGAGCCGGTGACTTGTGACCCCCCGCCTCCCATCTTCCACGACTCCTACCACTGCACCGACGGCTTCCGCTTTGACAGCGTCTGCAGGCTCAACTGCTCCGATCCTGCCGGTAATACTGCTATCGCCGCCACAGGAGGCTCCGCCCATACGGTGAGGCTGCTGCACGCTCCATGCAAGCAGGTCTGTCCATCTCTTCCCTTTCTTTCTATTCTTGCTTTACTTATGTGTGTCTCCTTTTTGTCACGTGTATGAAAAGCGGACATTCTCTCTTTTTCCTCCCCTCTTTGCATCCTTACTCTTTGTCACTTTTAGGCTCGACATGGCCCCGAAATATACATTAGTAATATTAGCAAAATAAATACTTTATAATCTATCAGAAGCATTGGTGTTTGTTGAATCTTTAGCACCCAGACCCGTCAGACACAGTATGCTACAGATTACATGATTGTTGACATACTCTAATACTATATAGGTATAATATATTCACGATATGTGATGATAAGATGCAGAATTAATGAGTAAAAATACACCCACTATCCTCGTCGTCTTTTATTTGATACTCCTTACACTGCCCCCACTGTCTGAACGCTTCTCACTCTCTCTCCGCCTGTCTCTCTCCCTGTCTCCCTTAGCCCTACTCAATTTGACGCCATGCTAATTAGATTGCTATTGATTTCCAGAATAGTCCTGCTGCCACAGACTTTTGAAATGTATACACCTTTTAATCTGTTCTGCCTCTCAGGCGTTGTGGGTTGGATGCTTGATAAAAATTGGATTGTATTTCCCCCTTTGCAACGGGATGCCATCTCGGTGTCCTTGGCCCGTCGGTGTTTGTGTGTCAGTGTGTGTGTGTGTGTGTGTGTGAGTTGTTTGTTAGTCAATATGTGTGTCACTTTCAGGGCGCAGGTTCCAATGTGATCCGCTGTAGGAAGGATGGAAACTGGACAGGGTCATTCCGCCTATGCCCACACAGCAAAGGCCAGTGTTCTTTACCTCAAAACCTCCATTTCAGCCTACAGTACTCATGCAAGCGAGGACACGGCATAGGTCTGTATGCACATTTTTTTACTGTTTTACAATAGCACAACTGAGTTTTCTTACTGTTGATGTCATTGTTCATTGTTTGTGTTACTCATGGCTTTTGTTAAGTTCGCTTTCATTCGTCATTGTTTGCATTACTCATTCCTTTTGTTTTTACTGTTCATATTCATTTCAATTTGTTCTTGATTATGTGACTTCACACTTTGAACATCGCACAACATCGCAATCAATCGAAAGCGAATGGGGAAGGGTCAAGGATGTGTCATGTTGTCTGTTTATTGGTTTTCCTGTTTGTCACACACGCACACACAGGTGAGGAGTGCGAGCTGATGTGCAGAGAGAGTAACAGCGACGTGGTGATCCTCCCCAGCAACATGACAGTCGAAAGTGTACTTAAAGAGCACTGGAGGAACCCGCACAAAGTCAAGGTAGGTTCATGCGCCGGAGCTCTGACAGACGCACTTCACAGAGCCCCGTGATCCGCAACCCTCCTGTAGGGAATTTCGCGCGCGACGTCGACATCCTGACTCTTATCGCCCACAACGCAAAACGCCAGCTTGTGCCCTGCCGTTCGCGCCCGGTGCCCGTGCAAATGTTTGTCTTAGGAGCACGGCAACCCCTCAAACATTTCTGTTCTGTTTTTGATTGCCAGTGTGAAAACATGCCGCTGCCCTCTTGCATCCCCGCCCTCAATGTGAGATGTCAACTGGCTCCGTGAAGGAATAAAAAGCTGCACAACATGATTTGTAGCATTTCGTTTCCAACGTATTTGTCTTCACCAGACGAAAAAACCCTGCAGAATTCTTACGAGGCCTGGGGTCCCCACTACCGCTGTGGCCAAGTTGTAAAACCTTATCAAATTATCAAATGGCTAGTCATCAGTAATCACTGTAATTTTCCAAAATAAACCCATGACGTTCACTAGTTAATGACCTCATTTGATTTAGATATACCTCACAGCTACCGACTGCACTGACGAAGTACTGTTGGCTTAAACTGGCAGATAGCAAAACACTGAGGTTAGAGGTTACGGTTTGGGGGGAGGTCGTTACACACAGAACTGTACACCTTGTTCCTGTGGGAGTGCCACTCACACATGAGTGGCACCCCACCCCCCACGGTGTCATTTGGGATTTTTATGAAGGCTGTGGGTGGGGTCAAGAGGCGGTAGGGGGTAGGGCTACGGTTCGTATAAGACTGTGTGTGTGCGTGTGTGTGTGTGTGTGTGCAGTCGGCAAAAAGTACCAGACTACACCTACTCTTCTAATTTTACTCTCCCCATTTAACTTGATTAATGTCAACGATGTGCAATTTGTTTTAAGTGTTTTTGTCAGCTCAATGCCCTTTTAGCTGCAGAGTCAGAGAGAGATCCTACTAAATAGCATCAAGTTTTGTAACTGGAGAAGGAGAGAAGAGAAGCCACGGCCGAGTAAAGGAACACATTGTATTTCTCACTGTATTTTTTTCCCCCTACAACTCCTTTTGTTTTTGTTTCAGAGTCACACTGAGTCAGCAGCTTTTTGCGGTGGATGTTGGGAGAGAGGGGTGGCTCGGGCCACGTGGACACGAAATGATCTTTTTTTCATGGATTTGTGTAACTGATATGATTTGTGCTCAGTGGTAATTTGAGACCTGGGGCCATGCTGCTGGGGGGCAGTGGATAGCATAGTCAGAGAGGTGAGGGTGATGAGGGTTTTCGGAGGGGTAAGTGTGTCGGACGAGCAGCAGGGTTAGGAGGTTGGAGAAGGAAGAGCTTTTGCTGTGTGTCATGTTTTGTCCTCTTTGACCTGTCAAGTGATAGATTCAGAATAGATGCAACTAGATTTCTGTGTTGACTCACATAATGCAAGGGCAGTCACTTTCATCACATATGTACACACACCTGCAACAGAACATACAGTATAGTGGGCCACACCTTGCCTCATAGTAAAACAATTACAAACAAATCCAAATGATGACCAGATAAAAATTGTGCCTATGGCAAAATATAGTAATTTCTAGAGGGTTTACTCTTGCACTCGCGCTAATGTTGGTTTACAGTCCACTGTGAGGGTCCTGCCAGTTAAATTCTACGGGAAATTAAATAAATACCCAAGGCCTAAGCAGAGCAGACACATATGGTCAAGATATAAGATAGAGGAAATGCACGGGGCTGTCACGAAATGGTATTAAGGAACGAGAACAGGAGGAGGCTGCTGTGGTGGAAAAAGAAATCAATCACGACAATGGCTAGCGGTTGTAGTAACAGTAGGAGTGTAGGAAGTAGGAGCGGACATCATAACATACTTCTACACTCCCTTCTTGGACGGGGTTTTTCATGCCGTATCTAAAAGAGAATTCATGTCCCCAAATCCACTTTGTAGTTCTACTTTGCTGAGTTGGAGGTGAACGTTTCCCGCCTTAATTAGTGATGTTGATGTATTACCTTTAAACTAGTTGTATTTCGGTTCTTTGCGTGACCCACTTAGAATTCTCTCCTGCTTCCTTACCTCCACCTCCTCCTCTCCTCTTTCCTGTCCCTCTATCTCTAACAATTCTGCGCCCCCAGCACCCTCCTCCCCCTTTATCAGCAAAATTACCCTGTCGGGCTTGCTGTGGAATTAGTCATTTTCTACATGACATGACCTCGTCTGTGGTGGCGCTGAGATAGGGATCTATTTTTATGTGGTATCAGCGCCCCGGGGAGGCTTCAGAGGGTGAGGATCCTATACGTAGTGAGGGGTGAGGCCAGGCCACGATCATGGATTATCATGATTTACGGCCTTGCTGAGAGAAGGAAAAAAAAAAGAGTGAGAGAGAGAGAGAAAATGAGAGAGAGGGAGAGGGGGGGAGAGAAGGAGTTTCTGGATGACATCATCATAGCAGAGCATGGGAAAAAAGAGAATAAAAGTACAGAAGTTGCAAAAAGTTTTACCTCTAAGACAAAAAAAAGTGCTTAATCTTCCACCATACAGGGAATAAGCATCATGGCATACGCTGAACACACACGCACAGACATGCCTGCATTCTGCTCTGCAGTACTACATCGCAGTAGTAGAGCAGTTACTCCCGTAGCTCTCAGTTGTCCTCAGATGCTATGTTGTTCTTTCTCTCCACCTTCAACCCCCCATCTTTCTTTCCTTTTTTTTTGCATTGATTTGCTGACAGCACTGAAATGAAAAATACCTTACTTTGCAGCAACAAAAGAAAAGCACGTCAACTTTGCGAGATATTGGGACATGGGGGGTCTGAGAAATGGGCCATCTGAGGTCAGCCAGTCCTTTGCTGTGGATGGCACTTTTGATCATGCAGACTACTATCCGAGTCTGGGGTCACGCGTGCTGTAAACAAAAACCCTTCTCAACCTGCCGGCTCGAGTAGACTCGCATGCACAACTGGCCCGTGTGCCTGACAAACACTTTCTATGAGGGTGCAGACACAAGAAGGCTCACATGCCCATCCAGGGTCTTGTGAACATTTGTAGTCTCATTTGTCTGCATGAATGCATTTGCACGCGTATAGCATGTACAGTGCTGCCCAACTCCCCTGAGCACAAATGTTTTCTGTTGCATTTCAATGAAGAGCACAGTGGGAGAACAGGATGGGATTCCACACATTCTGCAAAGATATTTGAGAACATGGTACTCTTTAACTCCTTCCCCTTCTCTCTTTTGCGCTCTCGACTCTTCACCCTCCTGAGGCCACAACTTAGTTACGAAAAAACATTTTATACCGTGTCAAAATCAACTGATTCAGCTTTGTTCTGAGGTGGAAAAGGGTCAGTGCAAATCAAAGGATTTATAATCAATGCCTGCATGTGTGGCACATGAGCCCTTTTGATAACTTCCATGCTTTACTGGGTTAGGTGTTTGTGTGTGTCTGTGTTCAGCTAGAAAATGCCCAGGGACTTCAGTCAGGATTAGAGTTATGTGGACTGAAATGCAGGTAGAAAGAACAAAGTTTTGGCAAACCTGTTCAAATACTCCTCATGAGGGAAATAACCCAAACCTTTGAAAGCACCAGTATTTCTCACCTCATCTTTTGTCTTATCTTTCAGAATATTATCTGTACAATGGGGCTGAAATGGTATCCACACCCGGAGTTGCTCCACTGCATCAAAGGATGTGAGGTAAGGGCTTGAGTTGAATTCGATTTATTTTCTTTTTCTTTTATTTTCTTTTTTCTTTTTTGTATTTCTGGAGTAATAGTATCATCTATCATACAAGACTTCAATACTTCAGACCTTCCCCCTTGCGTAATCACAAACCAAACGAAGTGATGATAAATTTGATATAACATGTTTCCAGATTTGAGTATAGACACACTAGACACACCAGTGGACAATCAGATGGCATATCCTGAACAGGTAAAAGACCCCAACCTGTGCTGGTGGTGGAGACTGAGAATATTTTATTTATATGTCTAAACTTCAAATTAAGGTTGAGATCAATGGCTATTTTTTCCTACAGACTCACTGATAAAGGGTGAAGTCAGGGTAATACAGTAATTTAATGCACTGGCAAATAATTTACTACATTTAAGTTTTTTTTTCTGATGCCAATTGCTGAAGACAGCCACCTGCACAGGGTATGCAGGTAGTCACAAGCAGAAGCCATTAAAGCATATGTAAGCCAGTTAAAACACCATTGTTACATGGGTATCTGGTATCACACCAATTGATGCGGCTCATTGATGCTCATTAACGTGCTGCAATCTGATGTATTACCTGTTACAACGTCAGCTTCACATGCGACCATGTACCCACATGTTAAACCTGTCTTTCCTCTAAAAATGGTGCATTCACATGTGAACCCAACATGTGAAAGAATTCCACTTCACTTCACGGAAGGATGATATCATCTACTCAGTTTAGGCCAATTGGATAACCTGATTGGTAACCCAAGTGGAGAGGGTGGGGCCAACCCAATAAATCACCTTATTGGAGTGTTTTGTGCAGGGAATAGTTTATGGTGTCCTCAGTTTGATTTACGGGTCAGGCCCACTAAGGGCTTCAAAAGTCACAGTGAAAGATGAGGGAAATTTAATGTAATCAGATTCATCAGCAAATTTGTCTAGAGACCTCTAAAGGGCCTGAAATCTTCTAAAGGAACCCTAGAACTAAAGGCTTCTTCTTCTACAATCTACCTTTTAACCATTATCAACCAGTTTAAAGACAAGACTTTCCTTGCTCTGTGTTCTTGTCTGTCTGACACATCTCTTTGGTGCAGCCATTCATGGGAGACAACTACTGTGATGCGGTCAACAACAGAGCCTTCTGCAACTATGACGGAGGAGACTGCTGCCAATCCACTGTCAAGACCAAGAAGGTTAGTGGCACTCTTGTACGTCAGCGTCAACCTCTCGCTTCAGACAAAGAGCTGATGTTGGATTTGGTCCTGGTCACACTAGTCAACAGTCAGTGTTTGTTCCCCCAACTCTGTAGTCATACATAGCTCAAGAATAAATCCCACCTCCTGCATGTGAGTGTTTTTTTGTTTCCTCCTTCTCCCTTTGCCTAACCCACTTGGACTTTCTCAACACCATGCATCCAGTGGAGATTGCATGTCAAAA
The DNA here is from genome assembly GCA_038406115.1 of Haemulon aurolineatum. NCBI lineage: Eukaryota > Metazoa > Chordata > Actinopteri > Lutjaniformes > Haemulidae > Haemulon > Haemulon aurolineatum. Next base: position 22,351,306 of record JBCAUF010000052.1, on the reverse strand, counting down.
GTTTTGACATTTATAAACGATCATTTCTATCAACACAAGGTTAGTATAATGGAAACCACAACTGAATATACTCTTGAAGATTGCTGTATTTCACCTCTTGGAACATCTCTAAACAGATTCTTCCTTCCTTTGCTTCGTGTCCAACCTTAGATTACTGGTAGACAGATTACTGATCCCACATCCAAGGGAGTGGGAGTTTTCAGACTTCATCAACAGTCTTTGTTTTTCTGTGGTATTTGGTTTCCTAATGTGTAAAACGTCTATATTTGTCTTTGTATGCCTGTATTCATGTGAAGTTTACACGCCATCCAAAATATAGGGAGTAATTTTAAATGTAGTTATTACAAAAAAGTAAACATCATGCCTTTAAGAACTCCTCCTTTGGTTAATAAAAACTAAACAAAAAAACCCACCTTTTTTTTTTGTCAGCACTCAATCAGCTGGGCTGTATTTCAGCAGTAAGCTGAGTATGACAAAAAGTTCGGTCATCTTTGTGGTAGCAACTCTTTTAATTCAGGGAGGTACTTTGTCTGGATCACTCTAGCCAGCTGCTGGCAAGGGATCTGATTGGAAGTGTATTGTAGCTTCTGTGCTGCAGCATCTGCTTCTCTGGCCTGGTCTGTTTCTGTGAATCTGGCGAGGGACTTTAGTTGTGCTCCTGGCATATCCATCTGTATGTCTGGCTGGATTTATATTGCAGTCTATGTGTCTCACTGGCTGTGTCAGTGTGTTTGACTGGAGAGCCTCTTCATTTCCTCTTTTGGGACGAAAGGACATGCAAGGGAGATCTAGCCATCTTCCACAGTACAGTCGAAGTTCCCATGATTGCTTCCGGTCCACCTTCCCACAGTCCTTCATCTACATTTTGGCCACTCACTCGAGGACAGAAATGCTCATGTTTCTTTCCTGGGTAACAGCATTTTACAGAGAGCTTCTGCAGTGTTTATTATTTGTTCCTTATTTGACCGTGGCATGACCTGCACTGGAGGAACCGGGTTTTCAAGCATCAGTGTTGCATCATTTTTAAACGGGTACATCCACCTTCTAGTGCCCTAGAGGAGGGGTGGTACACATCATGACCCCGCACATGTACAAGTGGCGCACATGTATCATTTTCAGTCCAATTGAAAATTTCATTCTGCCCTGTCAGTCATTTGAGATAAAAAAACAAATCAGAAACCACAAAGGGGAAATTGATGCTTTACAGTATATTCTTATGGTTTAATGATGGTGCCTCCTATTTTTTGCATGAATTCAAAGAATACCATTATCCATCTATGTAATACATCTAATTTCAATATAGCCAATCAAATCTTGCATAAAGCAGTAACGTCAGTGTCAACGTCAGAGCGAACGTCACACTGAGCCAGGCAGCAGCTTGCTACATTACACAAGAGCTGCAGACTCTCAACAACAACCACATTAGCTTTGCTGCTCATCTTCTACTTATCTTACTTACATACACACATCTTGTCCTGTGTCTTAGCAAGCCTGGATTATTCCTGGTCAGTGGATGTTAGGAATTTGTACAAAAATAAGACAATATAATTCCTGTGCACAGCAGCTTGTTGTTCAATGAAGCAACAACAATCAATCTACCATGGGTCTGGTAAATTGAGAGCAAGTAATGAACTAGATGGCAAAATTAGTTCATGCAATCCACATCGGGTTTAAGAGCCCCAAAAAACTACTCTTCAAAGTCATCATTTCGATTGCACTGTGCCACAAGGCTATGAACATACACAACCTACCTCTGGCTATAAGGTTTGTTTTTGTCCTTTATTCATGACTTCAGTATCAGATATAAGGTATTGTATCCTAAGTTCAATAGCAGCAGGAAAGTCTGTGAGCAGCCCGCTGGGAAGTGACCTCACTCCTGAAGTGGTTTCAGCACTGTTGATTGACGCTATCTCATCTCTACATCTTCTGGCCCCAGTCCAGTGCAGGGGCTCAGCCAGAACTTGCATAACTCACTTTTTACTGACAGAACCCAAAGGGAGGATAGACTCCATTGAATGATTGCAGCAACAAGAGGTTTAGCTGGGCGAGACGCTTGTGAACTAAGCATCTGAGTGTCAAGTAAGAAATCTTTCGTTTAAACATGAAATAAAAATAAAATTATATGAGGGCTTTCATATTTTGGTTCACTTCCCAAAAAGGGGTTTCGACTAATCCAAGACTAAAGACAAATTCTAATTTTTTTTTCCTACACTGTATATTATGTGTCCTCTGGAGGTAAAAAAAACAAGACTGAAAAATTTATGTTTTATTTTAATTTTTAGATTTTTTTTTTTTTTTTTTGCTGACATGCTAGCGAACTTGTTTTGATACAGCCAATCAAATACCTTCAAAGCAACCAAACAAACATTTACCAGAAAAAGGTGCACATGCTGGCTAGATGGCTAATTAGCTGCTCAGCTGCAGCACATTAAACACCAAACATACCTGCAAATATTACTTCTTCTATGACCTCCATGGCTTGTTACAGAGAGTTTGTCTCTTCTTCCCACCCGGGGCTCTGCCTGCCAGCACTTGTCAATCAATCAGGGACACACAACTCGAGTGGATGACACCTTTTTTGCCTTCTTTTCAATTAAAGTGGTTGATAATGAATTAAAAAATAACATACTGACATTATTTTTTGACTGTATTAAGGGATGACAAAATGTGATTTCAGTTAGACTTTAATGCTTGTAGAGGAATCTGGCCTAGGTTTACTGCCAAGGATGCTACATGCCAATGGTCAATAGTAGTGTCTGCAAAACAGGTGTTACCAGTTCGCTGAAATAATAAGGAGGATCAAATTACTTACTTGGTATTAACTTCTGTCACACCAGCAAAGACAAATTGGGTGAAGAGTGGTTCTATTCCAACCACTGAAACATTGTTATTTCTGTGGGCTTCTAGAGTATGATACTGTAAGTGGATTACCTGGGCTGAAAAACTCCAGGCTGCTTGTCCAAAGTGTATTTGAATGCATTTTGCCTTGGCATTGTTTGAGGAAAACAGTCTGCCTGGTGTTTTCCACTAGCAGGTCCCCTGGAAACTATTCGGAAAGATACGAAAAATTGCTCTGCAATAACCAATCATAATTTGATTTATCGGCTGCCAGGAGCACGGGGCGAGGAAGGTTACTGTGGGTGAGAAGCAGAAAGGAAACACTAAGGAATGAAGTTGATATGAGAAATTGATATGGGAACAGAGGGAAGCCAGATGTTTGATATAATCCCTTTTGCTTGTTAGTTTGCAAGCCCACTGCCTAATTGATTCTGCCTGCTTGCATACACATGTTGCTTGATGGCCCGGCTAATATAAGCATACCTTATTTACATGAAACTCAAATTAACATCAATGTGAGGTTTAAATTAGTAGCCAGACAACCTTCCTGAGAACTTCAACTTGTTGTTTTATTAGTTTGATATTTTTTTTCATCCACGTTTAAATTTCCTCTGTATTTATTAGCGTTTTGGTACTTGCGTTCAGTCAGGCATTTGGATTTAGTTGTTTATTCCTCTTGGGCAAAGCTAATCCTCATAGTCATCCCCATTTGATCAGCTCAGTCAAAACAGAAACAGGGAACTTTGCACCTGATTCTGATTTTCCCCAAACTGAACACATGCATGGCAGGCGACCAAGGACGGAGTTGCATAAAAACCTCAAAAAACAAAACAAAATGACACAATATGACAAAAGGAATCTGTAACTCATTTATGACGGTTTCTCTCCTCTGAGCTGCTGAATAACACACTTGCTGGGTGACAAAGACAGCCAGTGTTTTTCTTCTTTAGCGGGAATCAATGTTCTTCTCCAGACCACAAGTAAAGGCTTTGTCCCAACTTGTTTAATTGTTCCTCGACACAGATTTTTTTTAAAAATTCTTTTGTCTGTGTCACAGTGGAGATCATTTGATGTCAGTGATGAATTATCCTGGTATTTAACACACAGACAAGTAATGCATTGTGTTATTACTGTGTGTTTAATAGATCTGCTGCTCGACTGAAGCAAAAATAGATTTACAGAAAGTATAAATAATGCATTCAGTTATGGCTGCCACAGCTTGTTCCTCTGTGACATAGATGTCATTGGTTGTCCAAGAAAATACACCAATTGGCAACAATGTTGCAATCGGTGAGATATTAATTACATTTATTAATCATTGTAGTTTATTTTGAGTCAATATGCCTTATCCCTCTAACTAAGTACTATAAACTACTGATGAATATTAACTCATGGACCAAATGTCTACCAATCTAAGTTGACAATTTACATTTTCAATAGAATCGAATGGGCTTGGCCCCACAGACGTGGTACTGCATTGCACAGAGAGGGGTTCTGTTATTATGCCACCCTAACTGATGTAAATTTTGTGGACTGCAATTCTAGAAGAAAAAACATGTATTTTTATAAATATTCGCCTTCAAAGTTTCACACTCCCAGAACAGCAGGTGTTACATTTTGTGATTTTTTTGGACATTATGGTTTACCATGGTGTCTAAGACCAATGAAGGACTATTGAAAAAAACACATACAGTATGTACCATCTGTCCATCTTTCACTCTCTTAATTTTCATTCAGTCTTTCTCCTACTCATTCACTTTCAGATACTCATTCATATCCTCTCTCTCTCGCTCTCTCTCTCTCTCTCTCTCCCTCTCTCTCTCTCTCTGTCTGTTAGTCTCCCTCACAGTCTCTCTTTCTCCCACACACAGACACACACACACACACACATACAGCACATAAACAGACACACCAGCCATCAGTTGTTATGCACAAGAGGTCTGGTGACTCAGTGGGAATCTAGCTCAGTGCTGTTGTCCCCAGTGTGTTGTGACACAGCACATTAGAACAATGATATGACCCCTCTCATACAACCACACACACACACACACACACACACACACACACACACCTCATATTCATTCATCTGCCAAAACTGTTTAGCTAATTATCGAAGATCTGAGGGAAATAGTAGATGTAAAGGGAAAATAACATGATAAAAACAAAATTTTACACCAGACGGTCATATATCTTTTTGTCTTTTAAGTCCGTCCAAAGAGTCCAAAGGTTAAGAAACCCTCATCTGCCTCTCGTGTTTACTCTGTGACCTTAAACAGAATGTTCCTAACCAGTACTGTGTCTGCAGTCCATTGATGGAGAAGATACAACACACTGGTGAAAACATCTGCTCACCTCTCCTTGGCAGAAGATGCTCAAGTGACTTCTTTACGGCATTTGCATGATTGTTTATTATTGTGCTCCCCCACATGCCTCTTGAATCTGAAATGATTTAGCAGTTCAATATGAAAAATGACAATTTTTGGAAAGCAGTACAATTTTTTCCAGATACAACAATTGGGCAATTTTATTTCTTTCCAAACAAGCTCAAAACGCTATTGTGGGAATTAGGTTATTATCAATTATTAAAGTTTTCCAGATTCCCTCTCTTTCTTCTTATCAGCGCAGCGATTCATCCTGATAAGAGCTGAATCACAGAGGGTGGAGAAAACAGAGCAAAAGGGCACAGTATTCTGAAAAGCAATGGAACTCAGCTGCCCAATTGCTTTTTACTCCCCTTCCCAGCACATGCCTTTGCCGTCTTTTATTTTGGTAGAGATTTGTGTATTAAGGAGTTCTGGATGACTTGCTGTGTATTATTCCACCCCAGGAGCTTTGAAGGTGCAAGGACTGGCTGCACGTAAGGTCACCACAGGATCTCCCCTTAATAGTTGCAAGCTGTTGGCTGGATTTGGAGAGGCAGGGAGGAGAGGAGGCAAGGGTATGGAGTATGCCTTTTTAGAGGGTTGCCTGCGCAAGACCCTTTTTGTAGGTCCCCCCCCCCCCCACCTCCAAACCCCCCTCAGTTTGGAAGGAATTCCTTTCTTGGATGCTGGAAGCGGTAAGCAGAGGGCACTGATTATATAGTTATGCGGCTTGGCCTCACTAAAGCGACTCGCCTGTAGGTTTCTCTGTCTGCGTCGATGGTGGGGTCTTGGGTAAGCGCTGAGATCCCTCCCAGTCACTCACCCCTGTTTACAAGTCTCAGTCTGGCACAAGTATGCTCGATACGTGACTTGCTATGTGTCACGACCGATGTTATTGCCTGAGCTGATGATCCGTGGTAGCCGCCACAGCTGACCACTTAACCCCTCCGTTTCCGTTAGTGATTCACGTAGACAAAACTCTCTCAAACGTCTCAAATTGTATTTTCCTCTCTGTTTTTTTTGGCTGTTACGTACCATCCACACAAATCAAATTTCAACAGACCATCTTTGTGAGCTATGATAGATAAATGGAGAGAGTGCGATGTTCATAAATGCTGAATAGCACATTTTAGTCATGTTCTTCATCAAATACTCACATAACTGGATGCCAAAAGCGTATGCCATCAACAGCTCTTTATTTTTTAAATGTCTGAGGGCAGCTAAGGTGACTTTATTTCCCCTGTTGCCAAATCTCTGCCAGGGCAGTTTTAGGGGAGGAAAGGGCCTCGGCACACGTAGAAGTTGCTTCCCTACCTTGTTGCGCTCTCTGTTTTAGTCAAGCCACTGCAGTGCTTATGGCAAATCGTTAAATAAGCAGTAGCATGCCATAACCTCCCTTGTTCCAAAATGCATCTGAGTGGGAGGTGAAGGGATGGATAATGCGGAAGGAGGAGCAGGGCTTTTCTACACAGCTGAGCAAAGGTAGTTACACACCAGCGGGAGGGGGTGGGGAGCGGAGGGGCACACACACAGACGCACTCCCCATGGTTTTTAGGAGTTCTGGCCGTTTGCTGATGCCAAGCACTCGCACTTACTTTGCCAAACTCAGTTATGTGTTCTTTTGCTCTTAAGTTGCTCTTTCTCCTTCTCATCCGCTGAAAGTCTCTCTTCTCACTTACTTTCTTTCTGCCTCTCTCATTTAGATGTTTTTGTTCGGGTTTTGCACATGCAGCAAATATTTTTTTCCACAAAAACTTGAGATTTTTTTTGACAGATGCCACACTTGGTTCTGTGGTTCCAGTGGCTGATTCATCTGATGATTGATTTTAACTTTAACTTGTCACTTGACAACGCCATTGTGTGAGGTTGTTTGAGAGGTGCATTTCTGCTTTGCAGTGCATTGTATGGTATGGTTTGTTCCCTGACTCTTGTTGACAGAGAATATTATAACTTATTTTAGATGGATATATAGGTATGTATATATATATATGTATGTATATATATATATATATATATGAACCCTTATATTAAAAAAACATTTCAGGGAGTACAGTGTAACTTACAATTTTTTCTTAAATGTTGCATAATAATGCTATACAATAATGCAACTATAACTCACTCCACTTGCAACTGTTACTTGCTAATGAACAGCGTGTTATGCATCCCTAGATCAGCCAGTTCCCCTTTCCCCAAGCTGGTGCCCCTTGCACACCTTCTTCACTTTAAGCACAGGCTGACAACCACGTACTGCACACACAGAAATAAGAGGAACTCTGTGTTATTTTGACCTGTTCCTGAGATGGAAGGATGGGGCTCTGACAAGGTCCACGTTCTTCAGAAGGGCTTTCATGTTGCTGTTGGTGGGTGGGGGGGGGGGGGGGGGGGGGGGGGGGTTCGGAAAAGGTCCACGTTTTTAAGAAGGGTTTTCAGGTGGCTGGGGGGGAGGGAACCCCCCCCCCCCCCCCCACCACCCTCCCAGCCCTCTTCCAGCCCTCCTCCAGCCCTGGGACACGGGGCCGCGTGAGGGCCCCCAGGCCCACAAGGCCAGCCAGTCCCATTTCCCAGCCACCCTGCGAGAACCTCAAGTCAGGGCCAGATGTGGCAGCTGGCCCAGCCACCCTTGAGGTCAAGGTCAAAGGAAACCATGTCAAATTTGCCACCCACCATCATTTTCTAGATGGAGAGATAAACAGAAGTGGCCTTGGAGGGGACGTGAAGTGTGCAAGGGGAATGGGAGGCACTCTTAACGGAGACGAGGTGAAAGTGTGAGAGCAAGAGACAGTGCAATTAAACTGAGAAAGAGTCAGGTGGGAGTGCGGAGCGCCATATTCTTGGCCCCAGAATGCGACAGAGGAAACACTGCTCACGCGGCTGACAGCTGTTCCTGAAGTGTGTCCGGCCCTGGGCTTGTAAAGTCGTCACATGCAGGCCTCATTTTCTCAGAGGAGTCTGGGCACTGCCCACCTGGCCCTCACATTAGGAGCACCCCCCCACACAAACAACTTACTTTATACTCTATTTCAAAGAGAAGCCTGCGTCACTGCTCCTCAGTGACTAGCATGCTCCCCCATGTCATTCCACAGACCTGCTGTCTACAAATCACCGACTCTCGCAAACTGTTGGTGGTGTTTCCTGTGTGCTGCATTTACCACCAACTATAACATTTTACACTATAACTATAACACTGATACCGTGACTAATGTCATGACATACTTTTGTAGCACAGCACTCTGTAGAACCTTGAATTGCCGTGCTGTTGAAAGGTGCTATACAAAAAAACCTTACTTGACTTAAACAATGAATTCTTTAGAAACAGTCTTAAGAGAGCCTGCTTCTCTTCACATTCTGTTATTGGAAGGTTTTCTGAACTGAGGAACTTGTTTAATGGTGGTCAGAGTCTTCTTGTAGAGGGACTAACAGCGACCTTCAGGCACATGGGAATGTTAATCCCTCAAAATCAGTTTAAATGGATCTGCTAATTTTTGGGTTTTTTTTTGTGAAAATCAGTTTACAAAAAAACCCCTAAAACAAATAAGCCTTTGTAATAATCAGCCATCCCAAAACACACAGTTGATCGATCTCATACGACCTCGTCTTTTCCTTTTGCATCCTTTTGCTCCAGTGTCAGGTCAAGGCAAGGCAACAGCGATCCGCTCAAGACCTGCATGTCTGATCAACGCAGGCTCTGCCTGCCATCAGGGGGTTAGCAGGTCTAGTTAGTATTTAGCATATTGTGTTTGGATTTACATGCATAGTCACGGTGGGGTTTGAAACTGACTCAGGAAGCTTCACAGTCCCAAACTTTGACAATGATGTGCAATTTAATGGACACTACTGTTATGAATGAATCTTTTAGTGAATGTAAAATTCTAATTTCTTTGTCATTCTTCGCTAATGCATTTAGTAATTACCTGACCAACCCTCACAGATAGTATGAGCTCATGATGTAATTTGTTTGATGGCATTACACTAATAGTCTGAGTAATTATGCAGCAGCTACTCCATATTCAGATAAAAGCACCATGACCCTCCCCTGGAAACTGCTCCTTCCATAGCAGGCACACAGCTTTCACTAATAGCATTGAACTAATAACCGTCTTTGGCATACTGTCAACTAAGTATCTGTGTTGGTTACAGTGGCCAGTATTGTTGTTACATTTACATTGTATGCAGAGACCTATTGTGCAAAAATGGCAATACCACTCAGCCCTAACAAGAAAAGGCGACACTGGCCGCAGGCCCCCACAGATTGATCTGATAAGCCACCAGGACACAAACGCAGACATGCCCTTGGTCTGCTGCCTGACTTCTATGACTTGGACCACATGTGTTCCTTGTTTGGCCTGGAGAGGGGGGACACATTTTGTGTACCCAAACAGCTGAAGCAGGCCCCCCGAGAGGCAAGCAGACAAGGCAGCAGCAGCAGCAGCTGGTGCTGGTGACGCATTGCCAACGTTATCCAGTGACGTCAAACGCCGGGGGCAATGGCCACTGATCTTCCGGTTCTATTTTCACCTACACTACTTCGCTTTGACATCAGACCATCAGAGAAACTGAGATATCAATGTCTATGATATTCTGAGATTGTCATGTATTATGGGTCTTCTATGAATGCGAACCAAAACATTTCGTAACATGACGAGACCTGTCACTTCTGGCTGGCAGGTGTCCATTATTTTCTTGTAACTGCGCACATCTGACTTGTTAAATTGATGCAAGAGTATTGAACTTTTGAGATGCCAACACTATGGACACTATGAACCATTTAGCTCTGAGTTTAGGTACACTTTGTTCACTGAGTTTGTGTACCCATTACAAAATGGCCTAATGAGAACCACACCAATTTAATTTCAAACCTGTTTGATATTTGCAAGAATCTGGTCTACATCAACTATGAGAAGAGAGAAGTGAATGAGCTAGCTTGCGTATGTGCATTTGTATCTGTGTATGAATACATCTGACAAAGAGAGAGATAGGGGACGCTGGGTGATGCACATGTCAACTGGAAATACTATATAATTACAAGTGCAGTAAAACAGCAAGACAAAATGAGTGATAATAAGTAACAGTTCACATGTTTTAAAAGTTTTGATCTTCTTGTTATCGACTTGCCACCACATGGAAAAATTATGGATTTTATGAGACAACAGAATCAGACTAACATCAAGCGCTCTAAAATGACATAATTTTTTACATTCATGCGACAAAGGCTACTAATTACAAGAGTGAAAGAAGTCTTCATCAATTATAGATTGATGAAGTCCATACAGGGAGGACAATAGGGTGGATGGAGTCAAAGAAGCATTTCATTCGTTCATCACACCAGTGGTGTTTTTTTTCAATTTTTTTTTCAATTATGACCACAATCTAACCAAAACCAAGTGGTTATTGGTGTAACCTTGGCAACAAAAGTCCCCCAACCTTCGTGAAGAATTAATTTTAAATCAAACCATGTATTTTCTTTAACCCAAAGTTGTTTTTGTGCTTAGGCCTAGCCAAACATTAACCATGCTGTAGATCTGTATGGTCAGAAAATCGGGTATTATGTAAACACTGTCATCCTATTGATAATCAGAAATCAGATCTTTCTTGACAGCATTGACTAACAATTTATTTTTATGCATTTCCCGAGGATTAAGCATGACATATTTGTTGTTTCTGGACACATGGAATCTTGACTGGAATTTGACATCATTACGATGTGTTTGAGCCAATGAGCCACTTATTAAGGTTAAAGAGTTATTAAGGCTCTTACACTTTGTGAATATGTCTCTTTCTTTCCCACCCAGGTTATTCCATTCCCAATGTCCTGCGACATACGGGATGAGTGCTCCTGTCGGGATCCCAACGCTATAGAGAACAGAAAGGATGAACATGTCCATTCCCTGGGGTGACCAACCTGAGCGGGGACCTCTGTTCAACGTCCCAGGACCCTTGCTCCAACACAACACAGCCAGAGTGGCCGAGGCAGACCCCTCCTTCATCCTCCTCTCGGCCTCCAATTTCCTGCACATGCTGCTTAACAGGCATACCTCTCCATCCTTACTGCAACCCCAACCAGCTGAAATGCCTCTGCCTCCACATCACAGAAAGATCTAGAATAGAGGCTGGGACTCATGAGACTCCACAGAAACCTTCATTTCTCAGCTAAAAGGAAAGTAACCCTGCAATATCATCATTTAAAAAAAAACATATATAGCAAGGAGAACAAAAAAGATTACATGAAACAGACTTTTTTTTTTTTTTGAAATAATAAGAAAACAAATGAACAAAAAAACCTAAACAAAAACATAACCAAGCCTAGGTAGCATGCCTTTTGTTCAGTTTTGTGCTGGCTTCAGTGTCTATTTTAGTGACCTTGCTCTACAATCACATGATTGAACCAAAGGTAAATCAAAATGTGCAAGTGGGAGATCGTGTTGATGTTGGCTCTTTGTTTTGCAAATATGAAGGAAATCAAAACAAATGTTAAAAATAATCCTCTGACACTTTGAAGGCATGTATAACACCATTTTGAGGGACTAGAAGTTTATACTCATATCATTCCTGGTTTCAAACTGGTTAGACATTCTGTATCTCTATGTCCTTTTCAGTAAAGTGCGCTTCTTCATATAGGCACATCAGAGGCTATAGAGGTTATTCCTAGCTTGGTGGGGAATGAGACAGCCATATTGTTAAGTTTCAAGCCACAGATTCAACACAAAAGCCAAAATAAAATGCACAAACACACACAAAATGTCAACTAATTGTTGACCAACCATAGACACAATTTCATAAGATGATTTTATACTCAGAGCAAAATCCTGAATGCATAATTAAAACAATTTTAGCATGGCTTCTGCTACTATGTTTGCTGCTACTTGCCATCTTCACGTCATAATATCTAATGGGGTCAGACATCTTTGTCTGCCTTGCTGCTTCCAGTACCTCTTTATAGCATTCACTCATGCTTGCATGTTAGTCCACACAACTTTCAGAGAAATACACATTGACAACACCACATATGAAATGCACTAAGAACTTAAAAAAAAGAAAAAAAAGCAAAAACCCAGAACCTCACTTGTCATTCCCTTTTAACCTAACTGCCCAAGAAAAATACTACATACATTGACCACGACTTAAAGAATGTCATCGATAACACCTCACTTCGGGTTGGGGTTATTTCAGTTTCAGTTTGAACTCCTCCCTCATGGTGCTTGATAAGAACTTTTGTGACCTCAAGCACTGATTCAAAAAGTTTAAACTGAAAGTAGAATGATCCCAGCCCCGCTCAGAATGTAGTCAATGCTTGTCAGGAGTCTGTGGCTTTTTTTTTTCTTCTGATCGCACAGTTCTACATAGCACAGGCACACACAAGTGTACAGAAATAAAGGGCTGGATATAGGCCATGGTTCTTGGTGAGAATGAGCATAGATGGAAGAAGACCATCTGAAATGTACACATACACACACACACACACACACACGTGTGAACGAATGCATACACACATATCTCTTATTCGCTCCCCTCCGAGTAGTATTGGACTCTTAGCTGTAGCTCTGCAGGCAACAACGACGTACCTGAAAATGACATTTGGATGTATATGTCAACACAGCATTTGCAGTCACAATATGATCAAAAGTCCCTAAGATTCTCTGCTGGGTCTCATGTTTAAGTAATTAATTTAAACATTGTGTTTGTCTCTGCAGTAAAAAGTGCACTTGGTTGTTCTGATCAGCACTTTTCAGTATTGTGAACTCAAGTGTCCGGCCCCATCAGATAACTTCTTTAGATAATATGGCTGCTACAGTAGCTTTGTATTTTCTTATTCTTCATTCCAGATACACACACTCTAGTTCTTTGTCATGCACATTTGATAATGAAGGCTGCTCGGCATATTGGTCCAAATTTTGCTGCTCTTATTTGGCTGCAACCATAGTCATGGTTACAATCAGCATGATTGTGCCTTTTCATTTCATTTTGGGCCAATGGCACAGTCCCTTTGACTCATATTAGGCTGCTATAGCATTCCAGATCATTCTCATAAATCATTGTGCACAAGGAAACTGCACAAGTGGCAACGTGAGACCAATTTCGTGTCATTTTAAAACCAATGTTAGAAGAACCAAGACGATACCACAACATGCAGAGAAAGTGAGAAGGTATTATTTTCCACCAAATACAAAGAACAAAAGAAAAACAAAACAAAAATATGTAAATATTACTTTATGTTCTTGATGGACGGGAGCGTTGAAAAATGTTTTTAGGTTTTTGTTTTCATGTATTTCATTTTTTTCTTTCTTTCTTTCTTTTCTTTCTTTCTTTTTTTTTTTTTTTTTTTTTACAAAATGTCATATTTAATCAGTGTTTGTATTATTGACCTCAGTTACTGCACTTTTTAGTTTCCATGTAAGAAGAAAAAGTATATCTTTCAAAAATGTTTAGAAGCTGCTATTGTCAGAATGGTGATCTGAAAAAAACTGTATGATATTCGGTCGTTTGACTCCCTGTGTTGCTATTAGCTTTCCTGTCATACGTTTTATTCGTATCTGGCCGTAGATACTCCTCTCCAAACTAAGCTGACTTTGCATTCAATGTAATCAATGATGTAGGGAGGTATTGTCGCTATGAACCATATATACACATCCATCCGTCTATCCATCCATCCATCTATCTATACAGGCCCCAGTGCCACCCCCCCAAAATAGGGTACACACAAAGACATTATGTTTTGAAATATATTGTCACATATTCAAGGTGTTTCACCCTGATGTCCTGATACGTGTGTAGTACATCATCTTAGGTTAAAGGTGTACATTTTGGCAGAGAAACCAAGAGATGTCAAAGGGGGAAGGAAGAGCTTAAATGAAGGAGACTTTGTAACTTTTGTGAAAATATGAAACTTTGTAAGGACGCTGTAAAGGCTACATCATCTGCAAAGATTGCATTTAACACTTTATATGAAAAAATATATAGCCCTGGTTAAAAAAAAGACTTGTATTATGTTGATATTATCAAATTATATCTAATGTTAGTACTCCAGATACTGCTGCGTTACATAGAACTGTTACTAGTGGGGAGAGACTGACCTGAAATCACTACACTATGCCGACGACATGCAGTACTGTGTTTCAACATATGCCATTGAGGTCACTGGAAAGCCATTCTAGCCGCTTGAATGGATGAATCCGAAATCCGTCATTGGATCCTCCCCTTCATTGTATAAACTGAGATAACATCGCTCGTCGTTGCTTCCGCATACTTTGACTAACTTTTAAGAAAAATCCTCCTCGACTATTACTTGTATCATTGGTCAATGTCTGGATACCAAAACAACTGATCCATCAGAAAGGCTACAGAATGTGACTTGAAAAAAGAAAAAAGATATATTCTTAATATTGGAGAAGGTACCCATAAGCCATAGCTAACAGAGATATTCATGGAAGGAAGTATAAGATTACGCATTGGATGAGGACATCACCTCTCTACTGTAGTCATCACAGGATCCCTTGCTGTACCTCATGCCTGTAATGTTTGCTGCTTCTATATTTTTGGTATTTTAGTGACATTTTTGCGTCTCATAACAATGGTGTAAATAGTAGAACTATTTATTGAGAGTGTTATACTTTTTTAAGTTATATTTAATGTCCATGTAAGTTATTTTTTACATTGTTCTTATAAACAAAAAAAAAAAAAAAAACATTATCGGATGTGAGTCAAAACTGTCATTTTGTCTCTGTCGTCACACTCTGTCGTGATCAACGCTGCCAAGCAGTGATCAGACACACAGTACACTTCAGGCCCACAACCACACAAGAACTTGTCTCATTGGTCATTGAGTGTAGATGGACACTACTTGCATCCAATGAGGATTCACCACATGTTAAAATTTTACTGAGTGCAGTGTATATTTCTTTTCCTTTAAAACCAGAATGTAAAGTTTATTTTTTTCTTTATTTGCTTTTTGTTTTAAATGCACACATTAGCCATACATACAAGGAGTTGTGAAAAGTGAACCAAGTATATAATGGTCAAGTACATACATCCATAATATAGCAAATAATGTTTTGAGAGACCAGTGTAAGGCACACAGAATACATGTACACAGCCAGCTGAGGGCAGGAGGAAATGGGCAAGTGGCAAAGAGAGGGCTCAAAAATGAAGGCAAAGAAGGACTGGAGGTCAGAAGGCAGCCGATGGTGCCCCAGATAGAGTGCTTTTGGATTGGAGTGGGGGGGTGGGGGCAGAAGGTGGGCAGGGAGAGAGGTAGGGATGGGTGGGCTGCTTTTCCTGGCCTGTGTCGCTATTTGTCCAGGTGTGAAAATGTGTACTCACAGAGGCTGCCCCTGGGCCAGGGGTGGCCGGTGCTGACTGGCAACAAGCCGAGGCCAATGAGTCAGAGTTTCTCCCGGGGGTGGCAGCCATCCCTCTCTGGGACTCCCACCACCCCCTCCCTCACATCCCCCCTCCTACCTCCACCTCCCCACTCCTCGACACACTGCCTCATCTGTCACTGTCAGGTATGCCTGCGCGGGGCTGCCAGGGTCAAGCTGGCCCTGTGAAAATGAGAGAGGATGTTTGCCCAGCTTACAGAGCCTTTTGAAGTTAGGCTGAAGGAACACAGTTCTCCTCACCTAGAGCCTATGCTTATCACATAATATGATTTGTATAGCAGTCTTTTTTGACAGGCTTTGATACCTCTCCACATTTTCCACCAACAGCCGCTCCTTTGTTTCTAATTTAACACCTGGTTGTTGTATTGCTCGTCTAAAAATGGCAGAAATTTTGTAGTGTCTAACTCATTACAAAGCGATGGGAAGTGCAAGAAAGAGTGTCTGAAGCCCTGATTCTTTTCTCTTTTTTTTCTCGCTCAGATCATTGTGGAGAAAAATACTGATGTGCCATCTTGTTGTAAGACATTTTCTTTGTGTATTGTAACACATGAAGTACCTCTCACAGGCCTCTGGTTATAGAATGGTCCACTTATGTCTGTTTCCTAATCCCTCAATAAATAAAAAAAAGGTGAATTGTCCTTTTTTCTAAGTGGGAAGTACAAAAAAAGTGTATTTACATATTATATGGATATCTAGTGGTATTACTGCGATGTTTCGTACCCGATTGCTCAACAAATATATTTTAAGATGTAAATAATAATATTATATGATGATTGTATTTGCAAACCATGTACTAACTGTTTGGGAGTAGCTCTTGGATTGATTTTTATCATAACTATTATACAAAGAGATGAACCGTGAATATGTTGTGCATTGTGTCAAAGTATCACCTGCAAGACAGAAAAAAAGGAAAAAAAAAAAAAGACCTGTGATGCTTTACCACACCACTCGCTGTCAGCATTTATTTGTTCATAATGGCTTAGTACAAGCACTGTTGTCAGTTGTCTAAACCATGAATTTATCCATTGAGTCATGAATTATTTATTTGTTGTCAAGATGAATAAAATAATAATGGTCATTTCTGGGTCTTAGGAGTCTGTTGAAATTGATCCTCATAATCAAACTTGACTGATCTTTGTTATGCATTGAGAAGTTCATTTCAAATTTGTCTGAGTTGACTGGCACCAACCAACAGCTTTCTTTTTTTTCACTCACTCCATACTGTATATTGTTGAGTCTTATCCCAATGCCTTTGTGTTTGCTGAGAATTTCACCAACACTGTAAAGGTAGCCATCAGACTCAGTAGTCCCTCCCTCCCTCTGATGGCCTCCTCTCTCTTTGGTTCTTACACAGTATGCACTTTTTCAGGCACATATACAACAGATTGGACTTTTATGTTTCAGTTGATGTTTCTCTCTGTTTTCACAGTTGCAATTATATATATTTTTGGTGCTCTGGTACATGGCAAAACATGTCTGATGTGTACTATATTTTCATAAGGAAGAGTCATAAAGATGAGTATCATGTTCATTTTGCTGTCATTTATTGTGTAGAAATAAAACACTGGTTAAAGTGAACATAATCTGGAGGGGTGTGGTCAGTTCTTTGAAAGTTTTTCTTCGTCACTGCTGAGAACGTCATATGAAAGTGTGTCCAGGTTCATTTTGGATCTGCTTTATAATGTATTTTTAACTCCTCTGGAAGTAGCAAAAGATCCATAGTGACCCTTTTCAAAAAAAAAGAAAAAAAAAAGGCTGAGGTGGTTATAAAAGAGGAACTCATTCTTTAAGCCTTCATTGATACATTGGCATCAAAATGTGAGTGCTGTTCCTGGCACACCAATGACGTTAATGGCCTAATTTGTGAGAATGAACATCAAGCTACTGATTTTTAAAGTGCAGTTAATGTTGCATGACTGGAAAGAAACTGGATCTGAGCTTAAAGGAATAGTTTGTTGAGGGGGATGGAAAAAGAAAATGCTTCCCAGCAGCTCACATGCAGAGAGGCATAGCCACCTTCAGTTAATGATATAAATTAGAGTAATTCATAGGGGATAGCTGTCTGTTAGTTCAGTGACTGATTTCCCCCACTTTCCAGCTCAATGTAAATATTTTTCAGCTGAATCATGCAATAAATTGGGTAAAACTTGGGAAATAACAGTATTGCACTGCATTCTACAAGTTAAAATCTGATTACAGCTATTTTCATCTGAGTCTCATTTCACCATTTTGCCATCATGCTAACTAATTCTGATCCAAACATTGTGATATTGTGCAACTTCACTGTAGTGGTTTGTGCCCGAGGGGTTTTTCTCCACCGAGGTCTGTGTCAGTTCAGGCAGCACACATGTGCACCACATCAGCTGATCAAAAACATCTCTGAATAAGTTTGACCTCCTAACAAGACAGATCAGTGGAGTCAACACCACATTATTCTCTATGTTGCTACATGCTGGCGTTGATGGCCTTAGCTGCTCCGATAGCAATGTCAAACAAACTATTCAACCAAAAAGCTCTCAACACAGTAGTTTGAGAGCAATGAGATGCATGCCTTTGTGCACTTGTCCAGTCATAAATGACTTGTTGCACCAGACATACATATTAAGAAGTCCATGCAACTAGCATCTATGTGAGGCTGCACTGAGACACAGTGGTGCTTTGCTGACAGCTAACTGATATGCAGCAGTCCATCAATTGGTTGGATAGAAAATGTCAAACATAACCCTTAACTAGTGCTTGAGGAAAAATGCAAGGATAAGAAAAGATCAGCGGCTCACATGAATAGCTTTTCTGGAACCAGCAGACCAGACTAACATTGCCATCCTTGGAGCTGCTTGTATGGAACCTCTCAGATACCATATACAAATAGTATTTTAATCATTTTGTTTGTGGGGACTTTTTCCATATAGTATGAGACAAGATAGAGATACTAAAAACAGATAGACACAATACAAAAGGTAACAGTATTCTGGGGGCATGACATGTGGGAAAATTCAGCAAGATTCAGTATTTTCTAGCAATAATCATCATATATGGATGTATTTCTACAGTGTGCATTGACATTATAATCATATATCGAAGTTATTGAAACATTTGTTTTTTTTTGTTTGATGAATACATGTATTAATATTTAGTGAATATGTGCAACAGTTTATTGATTTTGCAACCATGAATACGATTGGTTTTGGATGTGGGTGTTCCAACATGTGTTAACACTTTCGAGTTGTGGCAAGAACATCCCGGTCTTTGGTTTCTTCTGATATGACGTAAACACACCACAAGACGAGCAGTCAAGATTAAACAAGGAAGTGTGGGAGTATCAAGTACCAGAGTATCAAATGGGCTATTAACTAACACGCTATGACAAATTTTCAGGCAGTGTGAGTGTTATGTATTGAAAAGTCACTGAGTCACTCTTTGGTGTAGTTTTCTGAATTTTGTAATATTGAAAAATGTTACTGTGATTAACTAAACAAGGCCTTTTCATGACATTTTCTGTGTTTAAACAACATTTGTGCAACATGATATTGTTCCCAATTTGTAAATACAAGAAAACCATTGCTTTGATTTATGAAAATGAAATTAGCTCACTCATAAACATTTCCAATAAGTAGCTAAATGAGAGTGGGTTCAATTAAAACTATTTACTAACAAATTATTTAATGTTCCTTGGAATTTAAATGAAACACAAATATGAAGAAAAATATAATATCAAAGCATGTCTTACAAATGAAACAATGAGTGAAATGCGATATCTCAACAATACTTTGTCTTCTTGTTGAAGTTGTTGCTTCTCTTCCTCCTGTCCTCATTCTCTCAGTCTCTTTGAATCGCTGAGAAGCATCAACTCTTTTTGTTGTAGTGCATCCCTAAAAGACAAACAATGACATTTTAAGCAACTATCCACAATACAATAGTGTCACTTAGAATTGATTTGACTTTCGATTATTAATCATGTGCAAGTTATGTAGAAAACTCCCAGCATTCTCAAAAGAGGTGAGATCACACAGATTCAATTGTACTGTTGTTGTTGACGATACTGTTAACGTGAATCCATCCTGGCGGTGACCTGATAATAATGTTAGTTGCATCATTTTTTAAACTTTTTTTAACCTAAGCAAACTAGACCATTATTGATTGCTCCCCAACAGATCACCTTAACATCATATTATCATCATGGACCAGTTTACCAAGACAATGCTGATTTGAGGTGATCTAACATTCCCTTAATTAAAAGATAATAACTTACCTCCTTCTCCTCGGGATGGTGAAAGATGATAGCTAAAGATTTCTGTCATTGAAAGGGCCTTATAATCCTTCATTTTTCAATTTCCCTCTAAAAGTGTCTGCTAGATGTTTTCACCATTGCATATAAATTATACTTTTCTTTTTCACCTAAAACCAAAAAAGCTGCAAGCATCACAATGAAGAAGTGCTTTATTGAAAATATGCCCAAAATTGGTTGCCTGCTCCTGATCCTCATTTAATTGAAAATATTTTGTTTTGTCTGTTAGCACATTAAGACAATATTAATTAATTGTTAGTATTTAAATCTTGAAAACATTACCCCAGTACATTGTTGATTAGCATTTAGTGAGTAGCATTTTCTCAACATGTAAAATGTGGCTGCTGTACAACAGTTGATTAAAAGTCTTTTAACCTCCTATAGAAATCTTTTTTGACCATAACTTAACGCTGAATTAGCAACATTTGCTCTCTGGGTAATGGAATTAATTACCGGGAGGTGGGACTTGGAAAGCTTCACATCCAATTATAAGTACATACATGCCACTTGTAATGGTAAAATACCCTTTCAACAAATGCTTCACAGCTGTACAAGAAAGGTTAATTTAACTTAAATCCTTGTATCATTCCACTGTGGTGATTAAAGAAAAGTCATCAGATTTTATATACATTTTTAATATTTCACATTCTTCAGAAAAAGACAATCAAAGCCACATAATAATACATATGTCTTTTTTTACAATTTAAAATTTACAATAATAATTTATTATTACAATTCATATAACATGAGATGAAAGTATTGAAAAAAGGCATTGTTTATCTTCATTAAAACAATATCCATGGCTTTGAAGATATGACATTGGATTAAAAGGACCACAAGAGATCCCTAAAATCATAAATTTGTCACAATTCAGTGGACAGTACCTCACATGTTTACAGCTATTTGGACACTTGAAAATGTTCCTCAAAATGATTATCCTATCCTGCTATATATTCTAGGAGTGCACATAAATATGAGCAAATATCAGATTCTGCTGTGAGGGAGGAACTTTTTAAAGATGCATTTATTTTTTGGTACGTGATCATACCATTACCACATTGTGACTGTAATGTCTAATACTGCACCTCTTATCTATTATGGCAGATCCGTTTTTAATTAGCAGAACTTGTCCTCATAACAGAAGCCACATTCCACTGACAGATTGTAATTTATTAGATTACAAGCATATTATACGGTCTTGCAGATATCATTAAATCTAGCTATAGCATCTGATTTCTGTTTTTTCCCAGCATAAATACCATTGTTGTGTTAAGTACCAGACCAAAACACAACAAAGTATGTAAAGCATTTACTTGAAAGACTTCAGTGTGGCAAAAGCATTGAATTCTTTTTTTTTTTTTTTTTTTTGTCTTGGGTGCATAATCCACTGTGTGAGGGTCCATTTCTAGTCTGAGTAAATTTCCTTGAAATTAATTAATTTTCTATCATATTTATTTTGGGTACTGTAGTATTACAAAGAGAGATGCTGACAAAAGTATTCCTAGATTTAGCAGTGAAAGTAGATTTGATGAATGAATATGATGTTTGAATGGCACCCACTATGTCTTTGCATAATTTCAACAGGCTGATAACCTATTTGTCAATCCTGTTACCACACAAAGCCTTGCTATTTCAGTTGAATCAATCAAATGTAATACAAGACTAACTATATAGTTTCTCACTTGCTGATTTAAAATCCATGAAGCAAAGCTTTATTTTTTTAATCAATGTGAATTAGAAATCAAGAAAATGATTTTCAAATGGCTTTAACATATTTCAATTTCTCCTTTCAAAAGAAGGTAGTAAAGGCAAATAAGTTATGCTATTGATTTTTCCTTTTTTTCTCTCTTTTAAGTGTTCCGGGTAAGCTTCAAAGCACCGAAAAGGAACTACAATATTACATTCAAAAGTATTTAAGCCAACCAGTTTTTCTCTTGGCTGAATGATATTTTACATGTTCACACTGCAGTTTCTTGTTGATATGTGCAATCACTGGCATTTTGCAGTTGAGAAATATGTTGCTCCAGTTTTTTTTTCCCTCCATCTTCTGTCTTATAATAAAAGTAGGCCACACAAAAATATGTTTTTCGGTAGCTTTAACACAATGTCCAGTGAATTCTGAGGTTTTTTAGGCTCTCCTGGTTTCAAAAAGCCACCGGTCACTTGAGAGACACCTGCTGCAGAGTTGGTGACGAGGTACATCAATCACTTGATGTCATTTTGCAGGGGATAAAAAGGCGCAACTCTCGTCTCCAAACCCCTGTCTCATCGGAGTTTGGTGTTGCTGTATGTGTTGCGCTGTACAGAAATGAGCTTTTCCATGCAGTTGGTGCGACGTTCATGTAAAGAGCCATGCCGCGTGTTACTGGGAGGTCGGCCCTCTTCACTCCGGCAATAGACGTAAGCCATGGTGTCGGTGCGGCTCTGGATATGGGTGCTGCGCAGGAGGGACCGGCAGTAGTGGCTTATCTTCTCCACCCTATTTAGTATCAGGTTTGCTTTTCTGTTGTTAAAGACAGGGGAAAAAAATAAACTCAACATCATCACAGAATTGTGAGATTAGATGACATCCAGAATTCAGACATGCAGATCCAGATGAAAAGGTACTTTCCATAAAATAAAGGCAAGTACCAATGAAAACACATTTGGGGTCCAAACGCACATGAATTCAGCAAATTTATTTTAGCAGTTTTGGTGAGCGTGGACACAACAAAATCCTTGTGCAATCGCAAAAAGCCTAGAGCAAGATGATTCATTCAGTAATTAATTTAAGGTACATCCAAAAAATTAGACACCGCAGATTAATGACACATGTTAGTCCTGTTGCTAATTGTCTACAGGGATTCCAAGAACGCTAAAGAAAGTCCTTCATACAACGAAGATTGTATTCTAATCAAGCAGGTACACAGTCTTATTGCCCTAATGATTGAATGTGCATTCAAACATGTACCAGAAGTTACATTCTAATCAGTCATGAAATCATACAGGTAGTCTGGAGAGATGAGTGCTAGTGTGTGCTTAAGAAATGTGTGAGTGTGTTGTTGCCGCTGCTGCTGCTGCTGCTGCAAAAAAAAAAAAAAAAAGTGCAACAAAAATGCCTTTTTCTGTTTGTGATTAGCCACGTTTTGGATGCATGGAGAAAAAAAAAGCTCATACCAAAGAGGGAACCTTAAACCTTAAAATTCACTGTGGCACCTGATCGGCATGAACACAACCTTGGATACCCCAGTCCACCCACCCCTGTGCAAGGGGGGTTTATTTGGTGCCTTAAAGTCAACACAAATATTTTATAAAAGAGGGAAAAAAAAGAAATAAAAAAGACAAATATGGCACTGTGCCTTCATTTCCACATCCACTGGCTTTGTGTCTGAACGAAAGCACAGCTTTAAATGTTACCAGAATTGAAAGAATTGCAATTGTGTCTCTCCTGTCAATCTGATGGGACTGCCAGTCTGGGTCAACACCACCACATAAAATTGCATTTAAAATTCTCGGATACTGATTCTGTTGAACACCACACCAGAGGCAGCTGTCTAGAATGAGTGAAACTAAAAATTGTGTCTCTAGGACCCAAGTCTGCAGCTGCTGTCAGGCCACCTTTAATTTAGAAAAGATGCCAGACAATGCATACACACACACACACACACACACACAAACACGCATCTATTTTGTGTTTGCAAAACAGAACTGCACTTACAGAATACTCTACAACTATAAGCGTTCAAGGTTGTTAAGCTCATATGGATACTAAAATGAGGAAAACACACACGGAGAGGGGCAAAATTCCATTTGTTTTGAAAAGCAGTGTCTGCTGAGCATCAACATCTGTCTTTAGTTAAGCAAGGAGTACAGACATCCTTTTCACTTATTTGCTACAAAGAGGGGGGGTGGGAGGGGGGACATTTTCTCATTTCCCTTAAATTCTTACGTCTGAAACAACAGAATACCAAACACATAATCAGGGGAGGCTTGCAAGCATGTTAGCGGGGCACAAATTAAACACATTAAATGTCATTCATGAAGACAAAACAAAGGAACTACTAAAAAAAGAAAAGAAGAGAGACGGATTTCAAAGGTCGTTTCCACATAACCTTTCAGGTTGCAGCTAAGTCGAAGATCTGGCCTCATGTGATTTGAGCAACTGGATCCCAAGTAATTGATTACGACCCAAACACAGCTTCAAGGAAATGCAGCCGAGAATTAAAAACATCAAATCAAAGAGACTGATGTACGGAAATAGAAAAAGTACATGACAGTACAAGATAATAGTTGCATTTGGAGTGAAGGTAAAATGAAAAAAACAGTAGCTATGTATCTCAGCATGTCCAAAGAACAATACAATTCTTCAAGGAGCTAATGTTGAGCTGTAACCACACCGGTGGACGTTTGGGGGCTCCTGGGATTCTCGGCTCCTGGGGGAGTGCTGACTATGCTTACGTTTCACTTGGCCATTCTGTTACCTTTTAAAAGGCACCGCCAATAGAGCCTGCTTGTAAATTACCCCAACGAGGCTCAACCCTGCCAACTTCAGGCAGTAAATAATCCGTGCTCGCTCATCCAACCCCCGACACACACACATACACACGCGCACACACAGCTGCCCACACACAAACACACCATTCGACCACCCCAATCCCCATATTAAGTCCCAATGGCCAATCCGTGCCTCCCACCCCCCTTCACCAATCAGAGACAAGCATAATCTTCCTACAGACCAAAGTTATTCCACAATTATTATATTATTTATGGCTTGAAAGGAGTGCTTCCAGGCAGTGGGGGTGGACAAACCAAAACATTGGGCCGTAACTTAAGATCTCATGTTGCTATCATCAGTGCTGGACCAACTGCCTTGTCAGACTCTGTTTTTCTTCTATACTTTTTTTGGAAGCATTGTTTACACTTCCTCCCTCGCCGTTATGTTAGCCAGCAAGCTTCTTTTTGTCTCCATGTTGTCGTAATGTCTCAGTGTTCACACAGCAAACCATCAATGGGGGTATCCCTGTTCAGGTCATGGGTGAGGGGATGTCGGGGTGGCATGCTGCAGACATGGAGAACCTTTTTTAATATGAGAGAGAAGAGGAAATAGAGTTGGAAGTCGAGTTAGTGTTAGCTGACTATCAAGTTTAGTGTTTGGCTTGGCTGTCACACACTGTTTTGGCATCGCCATGGTAATGCGAGGAGCAACTGTAACCCCAGAGTTTTCACGGTGACCTTGCCCACTTGCTTTCCAGTAGAAGCACTTTGGAAACGAGAGGGGGGGAGGGGGCAATTGTGCAATAGTGCTCCCGCTTAGAGGGGGTGCAGACAGTGCCATGAGAAATGGCTTAATGGTCTGAATCTGGCAGCACCAGTTCAGGCAGCTTTGGCTTTTGTTATGTAAGAAACCTCAGGATGACTGTAATTGATCCTAAACAACACAACAACGTCATCAAGCAAGATGACAAGGACACTTGGATAAATAGTGGGAGACTGGAGAAAAATAAGGACATTTCTAGACAAGAAAACAACTGCTACAGCCTCATACTAGAAGATAAATGGGCAGATCTAGGGTCTAGATGTTGCCTGCTTGTGTACAGCAGAAACATGGCTGCGAACAGCACAAATGGAAAAGGAGGGCACTTGTGGAACTACAGCAACTGTATGAGTGCTTGTCTAGTGTTTAATCTTTGTTTGGCACACGCAAGTGCAACCAGCTGACAACGACAGCGTTGTTTGCCTTTCTCTGGAGATGCGTTTGATCATGCAAGTTTCTGCGAGATCCCATGTTCCTGGGAACGCCACTCGATAATCTTTGAGTATAAACACCAAGTGCATGGTGCCGTGTCTTGACTGAATCGTGTGGTGAAAGCGCTCTTATGAATACCATATTAAACATCAGCTAAATCTGTCGTTATGTCTATATTATTACGACTATGGTCTCGTACTTTTCGACAGGATTTGAAAATCCCCTAGTGTGTAGGCATTAGAGAACAATTGGAAATATCTGAAGCATCTTGAAGCTTGCAGGAGAAATCTGTGCAATCGGCCAGATCTTCTCACCTGGGGCCCAGCTCATCCTCGCTACGCCAGACGAAGTCTCCAAACTTCTCATAGTGGGAATTGTAGTGGTGCTGGACTCTGTATAGCAGCGGAGGAGTGATCTCCATCAGTGTGTTGTAGGCCATCTGCTGCTCCTTGCCACTGGTATAGCCATTATACAAGTTGTACACCTTGTCTGCTATCTCTGTGAGGGGGTAAGAGGCAGACAGAAGAGAGACACAGACTTGCTGAGGGGGAATAAGGGATTTAACATGAGAGGAAAGCAAATAAGCAGACAAAAGTCTGTAACAACAATTTGATAAAGAACTTCAGTGATTTGGTATTGCACTTTAAATAGGTTGCGGGGATTTGTGAGAGACAGATGGTGAGATATCCGGATTTTTAGCCCATGATATAAGTCAAGCTTTAAATACACTGGATCCTATACTTCCTGTAATGCAACTCGCTGTAGTTTTTCATCAGACCCTCACCGCCTGGCAAACTCTACGTGATTAGTGGATTGAATTTGACATGTGAAATTGTTGGGAGTGCCCCATTACGTTTTACTGCAGCCTGCTTTAATAACCGTAATATGTAATCAAGCATGTGCACATTGTGAGAGAAGTGATCAAACAGAACTTCATGAGATTCTGACTAGTGTATTTATATTTTGATGTAACTGGAAAAATGGCATCATTTTGAGTTAGATGGGAAGGTGTAAAGCCAAAGAAATGTACGTGTACATTGCTGCTTTTAAAAGGAGTAGACATTTTAGTGGTGTCTGAGCGCTGTGGATAAGAACCCATTTTAGTAAATTGTAATTACATGAAAGATGGAAGTAAGAGAAGTTACAGAAGGCACAGACAGAAAAAAGTCAAAAGGTGAGAGTACCTTCAGCTCGGCTGTCATCTACCATTGGGCAAGATGTCCGTACCGAGACGAAGCTTGACTCAGAGTGGCTTCCTCGGCTATCCACTGCATAGAGGGTAAATCTGAAAATGACAAGAAAGCAGCAGCAGTATGTTCATTATTTGTCACCAACCAGGCAACTTAAAACTCCAACTACACAAACAAGACTGTGGATATGCTGGCGCTGCCTTTCAAATGGCTGTGATTTTGTAACCTATAGCTACACCATCTTTGCTATTTGGCTCCAAATGCAATTCATTTAAAAAGTTATGTTTCCAGGATAGTGTGCTTGATGAGATGGTGGTCTTGTTAGGCGAGGTAACATTTGATAATATATAGCCATATACATCACAGACTTTTTCAGAAAATGTCCTGTGAACAAGGAGCCAAGGTTTGCGGGATTTAATTATATCTGAAATTGAGTGCAGCCAGTACCACAACAGCAGAGGAGAAAGGAGTAAAGGGGCATCTGGCCTGACTCGAAGCACTCTAAAAGGACAAAAGTTCCCCTCTCTGAAAATGTCAAATATCTGAATTTTTTGGGTTCCATGACAGACTTCCGGCCCACTCAGTACCCTGATAAGATACAACAGCGAACAGTTCAAGACACTGCAATAGGAGATGAGACACACTGAGAAAATGTAATGCATCTCAAGTAATGTAGGGCCACACGGCTCGGAATAAAAAACAAATGACCTTTACATGTCCTTTTCAAAATGCCAATCTGTGTACTTCTGAATATGAAAAAGTACAAGGAGGAACTGGTCATATTGAAGCTAAAAAAGGATCAAGGGTGGCACAGATTAAGACATCAATATCCTTGTAGTGGCAAGGAGAAGGGTGTGTGTGTGTGTGTGTGTGTGTGTGTGTGTGTGGTGGGGGGGGGGGGGGGGCTGTCGCTCTCATGAGCGTGCATGGCTATTTGCCATTGCCGTCTTGATGATGGTTGAACTTTTAACTCGCCACTGCGGCTCTGGCAGCCACAGAAACCACACCAAGGAAAACACACAATGCTTTTACTGGTCTCGGACTTCCCTGAATTATACACGTCTTATCCAAGCAGTAAACAAACTTGTCATTTAAGAAAGGTTCTTCGAGTAACATTAGCTTTGATGTGTGTTTAGCTAGACTTGCTATATAAACTGTGCCATATCGCTAACTTTTTTTTTTTCTATTTTAAGCTACAACAGGGTATTGGCACACAGAGGACATTTTAACATGTGACAGTAGGAAAAGCAGCGGGGTATATGATTTAAAAATGGCCAACTTTGTTGTCGGGATCCCGGTGTTGTGCCTGAAGGCGAACGGTCACACTGTACTGACGCTCGAAAAGAACGCACTCATCGTTAATGAAATACCTGTGCATTTTATGTCATGAATATGACAACATGTTCTTTATATAACATCAAGCAAGAGCAACCAGCCGGTTAGGTTAGCTGACCATAAACCAGATTCACCCAGAACAAAAGAAACAGGGCCAGCCCTAATGGAAAACCCACACAGGTGATTATTTATGTCCAATTAGACCTCTTTTCAAGACTGTGTAGGCATGTGCAAACTGCAGTAATTGACGTGTCCTCGGGTGTTCTATTAGCTTTGTTTTACCTGTTTGGGCAGGCCAAAATACACCTCAACATCCCTACAAGTACATATAGTCTGGTGGCCTCACATTTCTCAATCAACTTTGCGCAGATCTCTGATCAGAACATCTAAACAGCTGTACGGGTGTGCAAGGCCTTTGATGGAAATTGTTAGTGTGTGTTTGACCTAATTTATGTACATTGGTACTGATGTTGTTTTACAGGTATCCAGTAGTATTTTCACTACTATCATTATTGCTCTGGTTCAAGATTGTATGCTTAATGTAACAGATAAACAGAGTATGCTATAAATAATGCACAATTGAGGTGAAGGTTGTTTCTTGAGTGAAAAAAGAAGCCATCCTTCAGTCCACATGCACTGTTTTTCTTACTTCAGGGGAAGTTTTGAAAAAGTGAATTTAGTATTGAGAAATGTTTGTAACTAGTTATGAAAAACTGTAAGCTTTCAGCAGTATTTCCACAGAGTTACCACTGTAAAAACAACAGAATGACAAAAAGGAAACCACAAAACACAGTGAGACAAAATGAACAACTGAGATGGCATTCCAATGCTAAACACTTTTAGAAATACATGAAAATAAAGAAATTAGGATATTATTGTTTTTACAAAAGTTGCTTTTCTTCCTAAACCCATTTGCCTTTTTTTTCATGTAATGTCTTTTGAGAGCCATCCCAATGCTGTCAAGTGATTGTTTTGTTTGTAACATGACCTGTTTGGACATTGCTCACATAGTTTGTCTGGTCTTGTTATTCAGCAGGGTGGATGCGGTATTCCCCAAGAACCTCACAAAAGACGCACGGGCCTCACTGGCTCCTCTGCCCAGCAAAACAATGCCGGCATGTAACAGTCACACTGTTTAAATTATGTGGCCACATAACGTGCAGATGGATACAATGAGGTAGGAGAGGGGAGGGGAGCAGGAGGACAATGAGGCGGGAGTTTTATCAAGGCAATTTGTTAAAAGTTTTGTTTGGGACCCAGGATGTGAGCAAGCCAGCCTTTTATTGCTGTTTTTGGTTGTTTAAATGGTTGGCATCAATGACAGGTACTGTTTCCCCTTGCACAGCCCCTACAGCAATTACACGATTGTTATGTACTGTAATGAAGCTGTTTCTGCCAGGAGATTGAGCCTCTCAGAGAGTCAGCTGAGGAGATCTGCATTTTGTACGGCTAAAATGCAAGGAACTTTGACATTTCTCCCCAAAAAGTGGGAGAAACTTTACAACTTTGCAATCACAGTCCTTGGACAGGAGTCCATCATACTGTTAGGATCTCAGTGATAGACACAGATAAGAGCGGTAAAGGGGGCTCGATGGACACAGTATGGTGTCTGAGCTCGGTACAGGCACTCGGTGACGATAAAGATCGCCTGGGAGAACAAAGGAAGCAGCCACGGTCTAGCCTGCCACAAGAATGTCAAAACATCAAGTAACAGAATTGGCAAGACACACACAACCACCTCGGCCACCCACCCACACGCACACATGCACACGGATACACTTTCCTTTGTCTCTCTATTTTGCTATCTACATTGCTTGCATATAGCTCAGCTCTGTATATCCCTCTCTCTAATTCCTTGTCTCTCACATCTATTCCAAGGCTGTCTGGCTGCACATGGCTCCTTTGGATGCGGCTCGGTTTTGTCCGTGTGCCATAGTTTTGAAAGCTCAGCAAACAATGAAGTGGACAAATGGCAGATTAATGTTTGTGTAAATTAACAATGTTGCCATTAAAGTAACCATTGTCCTCTAATTTAATGAGACAGTGGAGAGATGGCTGAACAAGAGATGACAAGACAGAAAGCTCAGAGACAGACAGAGCACACGAGAGGAGGAATGAGAGAAAGTGAGAGTGAGAGGATCAATTAGGGCAGTATTTTTGGCATGCTGAGAGAAGCCAGGGCAGTAGGGGATGCCTTTTCCATGACGTCAGCGTTTGGACACACATCAGTTGAGCCAGTCCACAAATCAATCAAGGCCACATAGAATTGTTTCTCACTGTCTGAAGAATTTACGGCAGCATACAGTATGTCATGACTTTGAAATCCTCAGATCTAATTGGCATCACACTGGTGCAACAGCCTTTAAATACTATTGCTTAGCCATTGTAAATTAGGAGAGTTATCTCAGCTCTGCATGATCTCATCGGAGATCACAGTCCAAATGAATGTGACGATGACAACACCTCATTAAAAGTCATTCAGCTGTTTTTAATGTACGTACCAGATATTTCTGGAAACTGAGATATTTTGAGAAAGTCGAAACATCTATCATTCCAACAATACTTTGAACGACATTTGACAAAATCAAGGGCTGGATCATCAAGTTGCCTGAACCCAGTACCAGGATGTGCAGTCATGACTGCCCCTTTTCAATCACATGAAGCTATGAAATGACACTCAAATGATCTGCGGCACTGGACCAGACTCGCTTACTTTCAACTAGGGTTTTCACTCCATTTAGATTTTAGAGCCAGCACCTTCACATACTGTAACTAAGAAACAGGAGAATCAATTTAAAACAAGAAGTGAAAGTAAATTTATCTTAGCTTCAGTCCTCTTTGCTGTTGTCGCCTTTTCTTTTTTCTTTGAATTCATTGGCTAGTTTTAAGTTCTCCAAGCTTTCAGGGCTCTGTCAATATCCATGACTCTACAGGTAAATCAAGTTCCATAATTTTAAAAATTGTATCCCAGCAGCAGCAACAAACTTTAGAGCTTGATATTTCAAAACACTGACACATAAAAACCTGTACTGACCATTTAACCATTACTAATTTACCATGACCACAACATTTTCAGCACAATAACTGGAGCAGATGTTGAAAAAATGGTCATCGCCAGGCATACTGATCACCTTGCACATCAAACGTTCCATATAACAACTGCAACATCCCTGATGTGGTTCTGGCTGAGGACCACCACCTCATTGTCAACTGACTAACTTGTCACGAGGATTTGTTGAATAACTACCACCTCAGAAACTCTGAGCAACATGGTTCCATTTGGGCAATCATGTCTCTGATCGTTCTTGTAGTTTGAGTGAGAAACACTGCCAGGGAAGACTGATATGTGTTTCTGGCTTGAGACTCACGAAAACTGGCTAATGTTAAGCCATACAGAAGAAGACAGCCAGGATATGTTTGAGTCTTAACTGGTAAAAGGCAGCTGGCACACTAATGACACAGAGGGGGGAAAAAAACAGATGAAATAAAACATGAACTCAGGAGGAATTCAGACGAACTAGGTGTCTGGAGACACTGCCTTAAGTGGTCTAGAGCAATTAGAAGCAGCTGAGGAGCAATCAGGAAGATGCGGGGCAGCTGGGACTGAGACAATTGAGGGAAGATTCAGGGTCTGTCAAGTGATGCAGAGAGCCAAGGCTTGATTGTTGTACTGCCTATGGTATAACAAACTGTCATTAAAAGCAGGAAGGAGCAGAAGATCAATCTAATGCAAACCTATAATATCACAGCAGCTTGAATCACAGCAACTATTAGCTTTTTAAACGTACTATTTGGCCAGTTATTGGCTGTGAAGGCAACAGGGTGGTTCCCTAGTTTCTGCTCTCTAATGGTTTGACAACAGTGACGTCAGTGTTAATCTGCACATTTGTGCTCTCTTGTGTATTTGTTGCTATTTTTGTTCATTGCTGTACTTTTCTGTATTTATTATTCATTGACTGTTGTCTGTAAGCCAATTTGCTCCTCAGGGACATTGAAGCTTTACTCTAT
>JBCAUF010000052.1:22296769-22314990 GCA_038406115.1 Haemulon aurolineatum | reverse complement strand
TACACTAACTACAACACAATTTATGACTCATGTTTATGAATATGGTGAAGAAATAAACAGCCACAATAAATCACTTAAGCAACTGACTTGGAAAACCTGGCAAAGGGAAAAGGACTTACTTGTAGAGACTGTCAGGTTCCAGGCACTTGAAGACCACTGAATATACCACAGAATGAGGATGGTCTCCACTCCTCCTCCCAGCAACAACACAGGATGAACCCAAACCAGAGAACAGATCATCCATCAAGCTCAGAACCTCACCTGGAAGAAAATGAAATTAAAGGAAAAGAAGAAAGGAGGAAAGGATAAAATGAAGACATGAGGAAACAAAATCTTTGATATCAGAAAAGGTCACTTTGGAAATGTTTTGTTCTGTTTTATCATCTATCATACTTTTAGCCAAAAAAGAACGAAAAGGGCAAACTTATCTTTCAACATTATCTTTCATCTATTGTTCTTAGTTAAACAAAGAAATGCCGCATGTTTTGGTTCCACCACATGTTTCAACACCAGAAAAATGGCGCACTTGGTCATGGATGGATCTCTACTTTTAGGAAAGCAATTCTTTCCTTCAATCAATGATTGTGCCATTTGATTGGAGGCATGAATTTCACCTCTGCCAGGTCCAGTGGGAACTATTTCACCAGCACCAAGCCCAAGGCTAAATTAAATATAACTTTTTACTGCCAGCAGCCCATACACATTACATTATAGAACTGTAAGAAAACAGGATTTCTTTCCTTTATGGGCACATGGTACTGTTACAATGATATCTCACTGAGCACCCTGGCGTCTCACAAAACACCACTTCACAAGTTGTGAAATATCTTTCATGTCAGCTTACGGGAAAGGGGAGCGACGCACACTTGTTCATTTAGACACACACATACACGACGCCAGTTTCCAGTGCTCATGGGGGTGATGGAAAAAAGAGGGAGCTGTCAAAATAGTTTAAAAGCTCTCAAACGGTTGGATTTCCAACTATTTCTACACGAGGTAAAGGGCAGCTTAGTTTTAGCTTATGATACATGGGCCAACTTATAAACACAGGGAGTAAGTCTGGCTGGTAGGGCACAAGGGGATGGTAAGAAAAGGTTGCAGAAGAGAGGAAAAAGAACTGCACGAATGAATGATTTGACCTTTTCACAGAAAGAGCTCTGTGTATAGGAGGTTTCCCCCAAACACATTCCTGCACTGTTGCAGGGTTGCTCTTTTGAAGGTTTTACCTTTTAAACATGAATCTCAAACTGGACTTATTTATTTTGTTGTTAGAATCTGCTTAGGGCTGCAAAAGAAGTTGTCAATATCAATAGCAGCATGTCTAAATTTGAAATTTTAATGTTTTGTTAAAATGTTGAATGTTGAATCTCCCATGGATATCAGTGAATGATTGTGTTTGACCTATACATCTCATGCTGGAATCCCCATTTGTTACCTTTTACTATAAACAACTTACATCATCACAAAGTTTCATACTTCATTTTTCAACTTTCTCAAACCTCAAGACCACCTGCACACAGTGTTTATATATGTTTTGATAATCTTTGGACGAATTCTTACTCAAAGTGAAAACTATTTATCAAACAGACAGACTATCTTGGCTTGTCAACAGGAAATTAAGAAACCAGACGTTTTACATAATGATCATTCTCGGTACAAATGTCAATTATATGTCATAACATACTAACAAAGTCCATATTTTTTAGTGTTGATAAACTTGAACTTGAGCAACTGCACGATCTTCTGAAACAGTACTGAGATTTAAACCCTTCCCATCAGTTTTCTTCACATTATTATTGATGGGGCAGATCTAGGTTTCATTTGGCTGCCCTCCAACTGTTTACTTCGTTCTTGCTGAGGTTTTGCGTTAGTTTTTATTAATTTGAATAAGTCTGTCTTTCAGTGGTGCCATCTGCTTTATGTTATCTAATGACAAGAGGGAAAGCGAAGATTTACAAGTTTGCAACTGGATAATTTATGATTCCATATACACAATCCTGTTTCCAAGAAATTACACGCACTACCAACTTGCAACAGAAAATATGCTTTTGGAGAAACATAATGCTGCCTCAATAATGTTTTTATCATCACAATGAGGGAACAATTTTAATTAATTTATCTGCAAAGTTGCAAAATGTTCATGCTGAGCATCATCTGAAATCTGAATGTTTGACAACATAATTTCAGTAATTTCTCTCATAATTTCAGCTTGTAACAACTGGGACATGAGTTGTGTATTTATGGTTATGTTTAGGCAATGCAAAGCACTTGATTAAGATTAGGGTAAGATTGTGGTATTGATTAAATATGGAACATTTCTATGCTGAGCACAAGGATGTGAAACCCAGTCTACAGTGTCAATGTCCTTTGCTGCATATGCCAAAGTTTAAACTGTGGCAATGAATAACTGTCTGGACATTTTCCCTCAGTTGCCATAGAGAACATATATGATATATGTCATGTGTCATCCACTTTTCAAGCATGATATGCATACTCAATTTGTGAACACTGGTGAGGGCATCAGTATCAGCAATCTTATTTTGCCATTTGATCTGCACAGGTTTGAACAGTATAAAAAGGTAGGTGGTCCAAGCCTTGCATGCAGCATGAAGATTTCAATTGCTTCATACACCATTAGCTTTGTCCATAACTTTTCTGCTGTTGACCTTCACACTGGTCTGCGCTGTAAGACCAAATTTATACACACTCTGGAGTGTCACTACTGATGTGCATTTCTTGTACTTTGCCAACATTTAGGGCACAATCGTCTGCAAAGAGAAGACCACACACAACTGTTTCTCTGATTTTGGACAACTTTTGTAAAGCTTTCCAACATCACCTAATTATTCACAAGGAAACAGAATTAAATAGGCCACATTGGAAAATGAAATATTGCAAGTAAGCAGACCTCAAAGTGAGAGGCAGATTTATTGCTAAGATGACATTGGATCCAGTATTTATTATCGTCCAGGAGTTGTGCACTACGGTATTTGATTTGTCTCGATGCTCCTGACACTCAAGCTCTCTCTAGCTTATAGCTGGTACTGTGCATGGACAATCAGGTTCGGTGTTTTTAATTAGCTCCACTTTTTTAGACAGCTGTACTGAACCAACCTTATGTGCTGTTGTCTTCTTTGCTTTTTAAAAAGTTCACTGAAGATCATGGACAATACAGATGTATTCAGCTCTCTTAATTTTCTTTCAGTTAGTGTACGGAATGGGCAAAGTATGTTTACACACCAAAATTTGGCGGAACAATAAATTATTCCTGGTAGACCATTTAATCATTCGCAGAAATAATTGGTAATGATCTATTTAAGACTGACTGGTGACCTGATTTGGCCTGCGTTCATAATGCCTTTCAAGTCCATTCCCCCACCTTTTATTGCAAGCAACTACGCAAGGAATGCCAACTGAATGCCAGATTTCTGCTACTTCACAAAGGCTAAAAGTAGAAAGAGACAGCTCCAAATACAAAGGGGAAGCAAAAGGAGGAACGAGAAAAAAAGTCAAGAGGGAAAGAGACAAACAATGAGGGAGGAAAGAAAAAAAGGACGGCGAAGTGCTCTGATGTTTTATGTTTTTGGATGTGGTCATGGAGAGGAATGATGATGTCAATGGGTGTTTTGACAATCAGAATAAATCAAGGAGCTGATGCGTGACTACAGTACAGTTCAGGAGCAACCACTTGTGAGTTATTTAGTAGGGGTGAGTTGATGTATGTGATTATAACATAATCCCGATTTGCAAAAATCAAACAGCAGACATACTTACTCATTCTCGTCTAGCTCTAGAGCATGCCCTTTCATTTTCTCTGACGCATAGGCTAAATATTGATCATCACAACTCCATGTAGCCCACAGACATTGGACAAAAATTGAAAGAACAGTGCACATGTCCAGAAGACTTAGACGACAACAACAAAGATAACTGTAAAAGGACAGGAGGGAAGAAGGGATTATATATATTATAAGATGCGTTCTGCTGCTGCTTTCTGCATGCATGGACAGCTCAAAGTCAAAGGTTTTCAAATGTTTTCACATCGGGTAGTAATGGCATACCTATACTAGATGAGTTCCTTTCTTCCTTCCTGTTTACAGAACTTTGCAGGACCTGCGCCTAAAGGCTTTGCATAACTTCAGGGATGACGTGACAAAGAGGAGATAACTTCAATCACTGAGTCTTTATTTGCATCTTTCTAAAATGTCCCCAAGTGGTATAGTGGTCAAAAACAAAACAACAAGTAAACAAACAAACAAAATAGAACAAACACAAAAACAGTTTACAATACATTTGAATGGCTAATTCATTTATGACTTATTGGGGACACAAATTTCTGAATATGCAATTATCAAATGTGCTGATCATAGTGTTTGTACTGTGGTTAATTTGCAACACTGCTCTCTCACAGTGCGGCTCCTAAACCGCTACTTAAAATAAACTTGGCATGACAATATCCACGTCTACTAACAGTGTTAGAAATATGTTATGTCTCCCAAAAGGCATAAATAGAGAGGGGTAGCATGAGCTCAACTCAGCTTAGTGACACAAGGCAACGTGTCATAATTGGACATTACATGTAGTGTACAGTGCAGTGTTAAATAGACCACTGACAGCACGAGGAAGTGCTTAAGTAACGTTGATCCATCTGGAAGACTAAACAAAAGACAAATGTCTTTGGTCTGGTCTTCAGTGGCTCTTGAGTGCCTTACTGTATAATTATCAATTTAAGGACTCAGCAGGAAAACACAGTGTGTGTTTTAGTTCTTTTAACAATCATATATCCTTACCTAGCAAACTCTACCCACACATTCCATGGGTCAAACCCTCTTTAAACAGAGCCATCTGAAAGCTATAAACTGTTATGCAATTACATAAATATAAGACCAGTATGCAGGCTTTGTAGGGGTACACAATGTACCATCAAGTGAGCACAGTTAAGGGGCTGATATTTGCTTTTCCATCATGTTAAAGTCAGTTTGAAAGTTGTATTTAATGAAAATGAAATCCTAAAACATTCCTTACCAACATCGTGGAAAATAGGACAGCTGGTTTATATGGAAGTGCATAAAATGTCATTTAGAGAACAAAAATGCACATTTGCATTAAATACATGTAAATAATGGGATGTAAAATGCAGCCTTAGTAACTGATTCCAACAACGGCCAAGAAATAGTTAGATCAATTGCCATCCCCTTTCCCCCTGCTGATTTAAGAGACATGAAATACAAGGTGACACCACCTGAAGTTGCAAACTGATCCTACATAAGAACACAGACAGACAGCACTGGCACCGTCAGAATGGTGAAAGCCATCTCGAAATACTGTTCATTGCATGCATCCATTACTGAGCAAAGCAAAGGTTATTTACAAGCATTCATTTCTGGTCAAGGAGAAGCAGTCACTGAAAGGCAGATTTTTGCATCTGATCCTGCAACTGCAGAACCTTGAACACAAGTCCAAATTCATTCTCAAGGTTTGAGCTTAACTACGTGTTAATCTTTTAAAACTTGGCTTTGAGCTTGAAACATATGGCAGTGGTCTCACTCTATATCTCTCCTAATCAAGCCGCTGCCTGATTCAAAGTGGAGAAAGAGGAAATTCCAGCAACACTTGTTGGAGAACAACAGTTTGTGAATCAGCAGCACATGTTCTTGCAGACCCTGACAAAGGCAATATGCACAAACACGGTGGACTTTCTAATAAATATTGTTTTTCTTGTTCCCCAGTGTTAATCATTTATCACTCACTGCCTCAAAACATATGCCTCTGATTTGGCGCCCTGGTTTACTTTAATATTCTCCCTTTATTAACACCTTGGCCCTCCCGCTCACTACAGTCTTCTGTTTGAGAGAGTACAGAAGATGAGCAAACCTGCTTTCATTCAGTATCACAGGAGAGGAGAGGTGAGGAAGAGGGGTGGTCTGTCTGTGTGTTTGCGGCTGAGGGAGTGGAGACTGGGCTCATGAAATGACACGGGGTGATGAATCGGATGTGGAGTGTTCACACATGCAAAATGATGGTATGACTCAACTGCTAATCTGGAAGTGTTTTTACAAGCCATTGGCACACATGTATGACTGTCTCCCTGGAAGTTCGCTCATTTTCTACTGAGGACCTTCAATCATCCGCTGCCTCCAAGGTGGTAGCTTTAAAGTGCTTGCATACCAATCTAGAATTAGTTAATAATACTTAAAATCGTATCCATTAACTGCAGAATAAGATATTTAAACCCACCCAGAAGCAGCATTTATGGTTCTACCCTTCTGAGGGGTTCCTCATGGGTAGGCCTGTGGTCCGTCAACATTTCTGTCAATACCAAAGCCAAAACAGCACACAGCTGGCAAAAATTAAGGCCCCCAAAATTCTATTACGGTAAAAGCCATTTTGCGTGTTCTCCAGCTTACATGGCGATTAAAACCTCATGGTAAATGCCAGGTGACCTTTTTCAGTAAGCAGAGAGGGGAACAAATAATAGCAAATCATGAGAAGATGACGAGACGGGCTGATGGACAGCGTACAGAGAGAACCACTCTGATTCAAACACACAAAAGCCTCGTAGCTATGATGTAGTTGCAAACAAGTCAAGTCAAGTTTATTTGTACAGACCAATATCATACACAACGTCTCAAAGGGCTTTGCTGGCCCACAACAGCAACGGTTCCTGACCCAGACTCACACAAATTCTCTAAGAAGACAAGGAAAACCCCTCACAAAAAATACTGGCATAACAAAACACAAAACAGGGGGTGGAGGGGTGGGTATGGGACAGATACCTCCTCCGTAGGCAGCTTAGAGTGAGTAGTAGCCATGGGCGGGGAAAGGGCTAAAAAAAAAAAAGTGAGCTGAAAGTTGCAACAGTTGTAAAAAATGGAAACCCAACAGGGAGAATATAAACCAAACATGGATACACAATGAACATGTATGTATACAATTTACAATGTACTCTAAGCACACATACATGCAGCCAGACACACAAGCACAGCACCCGTTCACCTTATTTGTCCTTCTGTGGCTGGATGTGGAGACAGGTGTGCACATGGTGACATTTCCTCTGATGTTGGAAGCCAGACTGTTATCCCTCACATATCATTACAATTACACTACTGAATTCAGGCACAGTGTAATTGCTTCATCCATTAGCTGAGCGTGTGTGCAAGTGTGTGCGTATGTGTGTGTGTGTGAGTGAGTTAGAGAGAGCGTGTACGTATAAATCCTCAAGGTCAGTGGGTTCACACATTAGGACATTTTTTTTCCTGCTCAAAGAGGAAATTCGAGGGAAAGTGGCAGAAGGAAAAAACACTGTAGTAAGGCACTGTGTTCATTCACTTTCATAGCCACAAGGTAATTTTAGCATAGTATAAATCTATGCATGCATACATCTATAATGTAAGTTAAGTTCACACTGTAAATTATTTGCCAGTACATAATAATTTAGAAAAATTCTGTATTGTAAAAGTTTTTAGAAAATATATGCTCTGTTAATCATATCAGCTCAAATTCATTTCATTTAATTAAAAAAGTTTGATCTTATATTATGTCTTGGTATAAATAGTGAAATTTTCATACAGAAAATAACCTTTTCTACATTATTTGTAAAAATACAAAATAAATGAAAAGTGTCTACATGCAATAATATTATATAATGCCACATAATAATGAAAAAGAAGTCTCACAGGTTGCTGATTTCTGGAAATTGGGCTTAAGTGTACTTGGAAGAACAAACCTGTATGCATGTGAGTGTAACAAGCTAGTTTCTGTAATTTCATGACCAAAGGTACTTTGTTAGATGATAATTCATTGGCAGTTTAAATAAACATTCACTGCAACAAAAGTACTGCATGGATAAATCAACCAATACTAGCTAGTGCTGCTCATGTGAAGTGTTTTTTTTAATGATCATCTCTCTCTCTCTTTCTGTATGTCCTCAGACTACCCTCTGTTTTTTACTGTGTCTCTCTTTCTATGTCAACCTACCATCAACCCAGGCAACAGCACACTAGACTCTTTTTAAACAAACAAAATACAAGCTTTACATTAACAAACAAATCACAAGCTTTATGTTTCCTGTGGGCTGCCAAACCTGCGAGGGGCCTCTTCTGTTAAACTGTCAGCACTCAGCCTTCCACTCCCCACAGTGAGCCTACACGACGTCACCTTCCTCCCTTCCTCTCTCACACACAGTGGACATTACACAGGTATATCCAAACTGTCACATGGAACCTAATGCCACCTATGGCAGGAAATCCAAAGTAAAAAAAAGGAAAAGAAAGAAAAACAAGACACACATTTAAGTGTGCTTATGTGTAGGAGGGGTTTGCACTTGAGTTGTGGATTAACTAATGGCACCCAAGGCAGATATTCAGAAGTAGGAACAAAGCACTGTGGGAAATAGATTTCTCCAAACTGGTTGAGTTGTGCATAATTGTCCAAGTTTTTTTTTTCTAATCAGGTAGAAGGACATCCCTTTGGACAACCCTGCTGAGGCATTGTGCTGGCAAAAAGATACATCATTTATTCATGAAAACTGTTTTTTCATGGTTTGACAGAGAAGGCTAAAATAGACTGGAATAGAATTATGTGCATGATGCAGAATCATGCATTTAACTGTATTCTGCATTGCCCTGTCCACACACTCTATATGAACTGTCCTTATGCCATTGCAATTCAAGTGTTGTGTAGATATTCTTTGTGTTGGTCTGCAGAATTTAGTGTTGCAATTATCTTGCTGGTTGGTATACATACATAAATACATTTATACAGTCTTTAAAAAAAATGACCAAACAGCAAGGGACAAAAAGAGTACAATCAAAACCTTGACAAGATTTTCAAGATGATCAGTCCCTCCAAGTCACTCCAAAGTCAAGGAGCTGTAAAGTCAAAAGTTTCAATGCCTTTATGCTAAACTCAAACCTTTCTCGTACTTTAGCACACCATCCACTGATCGACATCAACTGTGATACATTCTTTTTGGAAGTGTTTAAGCCTGCAGTGTATTTACAGATGTTTCTTGCACTGGTCAGAACAGCTTGTTCTCCTTGACTGAAAATTACCTCCGCATAACAGCAGAGGCCCTCCACTTGTTCTCTGATTGTGTAACCTAGACGTGGCATATACTTTAACAAAGCTACATCCATGTTAGTGGCTCTGTGAGGTTACATTTAGGCACAGTGGTACTTTGATCATGCTGTTAAAATTGGTATGCTAACATGTTCACAGTGACAATGTTAACATGCTGATGTTTAGCAAGTGTAATGTATATTAACCATTCTGCTTTAGTGAGATAGTGAATAGTCAACATTTGTTAAATGTCAGATCATGTCATTCAAAACCACAAATGTTATCGCCATGGTTGCAATAAAGGAAATGTCAAGAGAACATCAAAATCATTAGGATTAATAGCCTGGGAACCATGAATTCCTATACTCGATTTTGAAGTTTTTTTGTTTTGTTTTTTTTTGGCTTTTATGCCTTTATTGATAGAGACAGCTGAAGAACAGACAGGAAGTGGGAGGCAGAGACTGGGGGAGTGACACGCAGGAAATGACGCCCGGTGCTCCAACCACTACGCCACCGAGCGCCCCCCTATACAAGATTTTGTACCAGTCTATTTAATGAATACGTCACTGAATAAATGAAAACTGTGACCTACTGGTGAAGCTATCGACAAAGTCATGAAAACTCATCCACAGGGTACCATTGATATCTGTACCTAATTTAATCACAGTCACCATATCACCGAAGATCACCAAAATCAGAGGGCTTCATCCTCTGGCAACCACAAATGTCTGTGCAAGATTTCATGGCAAGCCATCCAACAGTTTTTGAGATATTACAGTCTGGATCAAAGTGGCAGACAAACCAATGGCCAGTATAGCCATCTCTGGGGCAATGCTGCTAGTGTTGCTAAAAAATGTATTTGAACCTTTGGTGTATATAATATAACAATATTCTGCCTTGCACTAAGCAACATGAACACCAAGCAGGCATCAGTTTTTGACAGCAAGCTGGGTCCTATTATGTACGGTATATAGTGTCTGAGACAATTGTAAACAAACCCAGTACATCTAAAAAACACAAAAAACATTATTGTAGGTGCCCACATTGGGAATTAAAATCCAAACTCTGGCAGTGTTTTCAAGCAATTCCTCTAAATTTTCCCCAACTATTTGGAAACCATGTGTCATCTTATTGGAACCAATGTCAGTTACAAGAACTGATGCAAGCACTCTACAAACACAATGTTGCTTTCCCGAAGTGAATAAACTCTGCACTTCCACTCGTACCTAGTGTCTGTATCTTTTACAAACTTTTACTATTCAACAAACACATTGTTAACAAGACTTTTACTGA
Source organism: Haemulon aurolineatum (assembly GCA_038406115.1). NCBI lineage: Eukaryota > Metazoa > Chordata > Actinopteri > Lutjaniformes > Haemulidae > Haemulon > Haemulon aurolineatum. The sequence goes on along the minus strand of JBCAUF010000052.1, from coordinate 22,304,637 downwards.
ATGCAATGCCTGACTAGCAGAAGATTGCATGTTGTTGTTGAGCAGTAAGTAATACAATGGACGTTTCAGTGGAACTCTTACATCTTGATAACACGTTAATTTGCAAGAGTAATAAGAGTATTACGTCAGAGCCTTACACTTATCTGAAATTAATCAACTCCCCTCTAGCTAATAATAATTGGGTTTTCATCCAGGTCATGTTATAATCAAAGATAAGATGTGATATTAGAAGCTAAAGTAACATATGGGTCTGAATGAATGATGTAATGGTACAAATTGATTAATTAATTATTTGATCATCCTTTAGGACACATTTGATGTTTAATTTCATTGTTAACCTGTCAATCAACCACAGTACAAAATATTTCTGCAGCTCTGTGGACTGATGTATATTACAGGCATGAGGTCAAATGAGGTCATAGCTGAACACAATTAACCACAAATGGCAAATATGCAGTTTCTCACTGACAGTCACAAATATATCATGCAAACAAGGCTTACTTTTCCCCCTCATCAAATTAAGTAATTGCACGGCCACATTCAACAGCCCCATCACACTTTTGCTACTGTAGATATCCAGTGGCAGCATGGGTGATGCCCTCCCTGTTGGTCAGATTCTTTGTCTCAGACCTTCCTGGGTTCCTCCCCAGAACTGTGTGGCACACTAGCTCTAACAACCTGAGTGTGACGTGCTGTTTGACAACAGGCTGCCCCTGCCCTTTCTGCATAGCAAGAAATTGGGTCAGGTGTGGCGGTTCGTCACGGACTAATGGCCCCCTGGGTCCATGTCTACCATTTTGATGTGACCCGTGTGTGGTCTGTTTTTACTGCCCCTGGCTCCTTTTACTGTGGCTCTGTCTCCCCCTGGCTCTGTACTTAGCACTAAGAATAGACCTGTGGGTGTTGACAGGCTGTTGGCTTGTGTCTTACTGTGATGCTGCACTGTATTGACTGGTCGATGTGCAGTGCCATCCTCCACCCGCTGTACCGCAAGACTGGTGGGCTCTGGTGGCTTCAGCTGGCTCTGTAGAGTACTCTTGCGTAGGGCAAGCAATTGTTGCTTGTCTCTTACACTTTTCAAGTGTACTACTGGCTGGTATATACTTATCCTTAGATACTCTTGCATAGAGAGGCAAAGTTTATGTCAAATAAAACAGTAGTTATTAATTGCAATTGTAGTTCAACGGCTACTGGTGGAGCTCCCTGTGACAGAAAATACAAGCTGAGACAATATTGTAACATGAACATTAGTTTTTGGATTTTGAACAGATACAACTGCTTTTTCTATTTTTTGTCTGTATTGTGGCTAATAGGAGTGCAAATACTGCAGAAGCAAAATGTATCTGGGCAATGATTGCTATAGCTTTAAATAAATATGGGCAGGGTTACTGGTCCATTCCTTTTTAATTAATGCAGAGAGCAATTTTATCATGACCAAATATTTATTTCTACCACTTAAAGTGTTTGCAATGTCCCGAACTGCAAAGTGAGACTAATCAATCCCAATTTAATGCTTAAATGCATTTAAAATCGATTTTTAGCTTATACCAGATTCAACAAACTTCAAGTCCAGACCGCCGTCACTTGTGTCAATGCTTCATAATACAAAAAGATCTCATTAGTATCCCTTTGAGTTATGGAGACAAAACGTCCCACGATTTGAAATGATGAATGAAAAGGAAGGCACTCCTTATCATGTCTTAATTACAATTCCAGCACATATCCATTCATGTGAGTTAGAGACTCTATGAGCACACATTTAGCGTCCATGTCTACATAAGGAACATAGAGGGAGTGTCACAGTTATTGAGAGATGTAGACACAAAAAAAATGAAACCAGGAAAGTCTAGACCTATGGCGAATACAGCGAGAGAGAGAGAGAGAGAGAGAGAGAGAGAGAGAGAGAGATAGAGAGAGAGAGATAGACTAACAATGTGTGTGTGAAGAGGCGAAATGGGAAAGGAAGCAAAAAGGGAAAGGGAATGCAGAAAGCCCTTGGCCCCCTGCCTGCAATCTGCAATCTGCTGATGGCGAGGCTCGTGACGAGGAGGTGCACAGCGTCCATTTTTAGCGATGAGGTCATCTTTAATTAACAAAACAAAGAGAGTCAGCTGTGTCACTCCAATCTGTTATCTGCACCCATGCTCAAGGACACCGTTTATCTCCATATAATTCAATCTCTTTGAATGAGGGCTTATCGACGCATTGGGGGGCATTCTTGGTCTCAACCAATAATGGAGCTGTTACATAAACAGGGGAGGGGGATGCCACTGACCCTGATCGACAGAAGAAAGGGGGACATGAGGAAAGTGGAGAGGTATGAGGTATGTGAGAGAAGCAGAGGAAGATCCACATGTCATGTATCCCTATAAGCTGGCTGCGTGACGTGGGAGGAGAAATGTGGAACTAAAATAAGGGCAAAGATCAAATGGCTAATCTGTTTCTCAGTCCAACAGTGCCAGCATGAGGTGACATCATTGCTGTGTAACCCTCAGTGCTGCTGCTGCTGCTGTCTGCGTCCCTCTTTCACTCGTCCACATTGTGATCTCTTTCCCCTCCTCTTTGTCTTTTCTCCTCTGCCGATTTTCTCTCGCCTAAGTTCTCCTCACTTCAACATGCCCGTCCACATTTACATACAATCAACCATCACGCTCTCAGTCCTGTCACTGCTTGTAGTTCTCCAGCTCCGTCCTGCCCCCGGTTGTTCTCGGTGCCACAAAATCAGGTGTCATACAGCAGTGATGCAACGCAAGAGAGGCTCACAGGTTTTTAATTAGCGTTAAGTGTGTGCATTTGTGCGGGGAGAGGGGGGTTGTGGGAAGCACAGTGCTACGCTGATGAGCGCATTCACAAAAAAGTGTCACCTCAGCATAACTGCGATTTAAGGACAAGCCACCCAAATTAGCAGCTGACGAGACAATGGAGGGATTGTAAAAATGTGATAATGGAACCCAGAAGCATTCTGAATTCAGCCAATGAGGGATACTTTTGGTTAAGCCATTTATTAGACACATTTCATAACATTTCTGGTGCCTTCCTTTTTTTTTTTTTTTTTTTTTTTTCCTGGGAACTCCCAGTGAGATAGCCAGGAAATGAGCTGAGGGACTTCTGACATGATCATGTAGGTAAGTCACTAATTGTTTCCATGCAGACAATACACTCCTGCATCCTTGTGCAAAACAATGTAAAAGGTGTTTGCCCAGCTTTAAAGTAGATGCTTTAATGCAAGACGTTGATTACTCGGCTGTTTTACCCAAGATGACGGATATTTAAATGAAACCAGGTGACTTCCTTATTATTGGCTTAGTTACAAATACCGAGTCAAAGTACCCTTTGAGGGTTGCTTTTGTAATTTGATTCCAGGTTGAAAGCACAGGTTAAAAGGACATGCCCTAAATGTACATTATCATTTACCCAACTTACATCTAATTCACTTATTTTTGGCTGACGCAGGTATTAAAGCTATCTCAAGAGATTTTCTAGCATTTGTCCGTTTTAATGCTCTTATCAAATTTCTTAATATAATCTGTGATCCTCAATATCTCCTTACATATCACAGCTGGTTTGACCTATTGCTGTGGAGGAATGCTGAGCCCCACACTAATACATCAGTACTGCCTTTTCTGAACTGGATTCTCTGCAAATGCTGTCTCTGCCTTGGTGTGCCATCTAGAGGCCTGTGTGAGGCCCAGTGAAGTGGATCACTCATGTCCGTCACTGATGTGACTGAAATTGGAAGTGGAGAGGAGGTTTGTAAAATAAACTGTACAGGGGTCCAAGGCCATTATGGTAGAAGTGAGCAGTCTCAAAGATAAGATAGAGGATGATACACAGAACTCATTCTTACCAATTGTTGTGGAATACATAAAAAAATAGGAATGAGCTAAGACTAAATGTGGGACAATACATGACACTTTACTGTGTGTATACACTCCCTTCTCCTTGGTGCATAATTAAAAAACACTATAATTAACTGTCTTGTCCTATTATTTGATATAAATTGTATATATTGTACTATGGTGAGTCGTTTTGAAGTAGTCATCAAAGTGACCATAAATCAATGAATTTGACATATTTTTATCTGCTTTCCAACTGTGCCCACTGATATGTTTCTGTAGATGCAGCTGTCTGTGACTCAGACAACACACAATTAGATATTGTTTACAGATAAGATTTCCAGAATATGATGCTTTTCCCTATAGTTTTGGTCACTTGGTCGAATCATATTTGCAGGGAGACCACCAGCAGGGTTTCATTTGACTCCGTATCTTGAAACATGAGCAGTGCGACGACAGGAAGGGATAAGATAGACGTAAATGTTTTGCTGAGGAATTAAAATACCAGTGATGATCAGGGTTTCCTTTAATCACGGATCTGTCTCACACAGTCAGTGCCCTCTAACAAGGCCTATAAGCTTAATTACTCTTCTCTGCGAAGCAGGGCACCACAATTTACATTTGAATTTGCCTGCCAATCGGGGTGAGTTATCATGTTTGGAGACTGTGCATGGCCATTAACACTCACCCTTGCATCTGTTTTTTTTCCAGCCCTTGAATACACCCCATTCAGACGATTAACTGCAATCCACGATGACCTCATCTTCACCTACGCTTCATCTCAGTGAGTCACTGCCCCTCTTGCTTTACCAGCCTTGTAGGAACAGGTGATCCCTCTCTGTCTGCTCCATCTGTACATCTGGCACTGGCAGTGCTCGGACTTCTTCTATGCTAAGCCGCAGGACATGGATCTTGGCAGTAATGACGGTGTCTGCAGTACCCTCATCCTCACTGTTAGTTTTCGTGACAAAGACGGGAAGGATGCTGTGAATAAGACACCCTCCACTGGCACGGTGGTAGAAGCCCATTCACCTGTTTTTGACTCCAGCTGGGTTTTATCTGCTATAGTGAGTAGAGTTCTTGGGAACCCCCTATCAGGGCAAATTGGCCTGTGATTGTATCGCACAAGCAGGACACTCTTCCTTTGATTAAAGCACACTCCAAACTGGTATTTTTTTCTTTTTTAGACTGATCCGTTCAGCGGACCACTGTGAGGACAGTCTGTACGGCTGCATCTTGGTCTACAGTACACTGCCCTGTTGCATGGTCCAGGGCAGCCATCCCTCGGCACCAACTTCACTTGCTTTATCTAGTCAAGAGACTGTTTAAAGTCACAGTGTCCCCACCTTCAACTTTGCTGCAAGAATGGGTCGATTGTTCTGAGCTCATATGATGTGGGCCTTTTGCATTGACAAATGGACAGTGAGTGTGGAACAATGCCCGAGTCTCTTCGGAGACCAGCAGGAACGGTTGGCTGAATCCCTATGTACTACTGGGTGAGGCTGAGGGTTGTTATCTCGATTTCCATTGTTATCGCAGTCCGTCAAGGTTTAGAGAGGGCTCTTACTGACAGGAATGAGTTGCCTTCGTGATGCAGTCCTTGTGCGGCTCTGTGTCCCCCGAGCAAAGAGAGCTTCTTAGAGGATGTAGTTAGTGTGCAGGTACATACATAAAAAATGGTTATGAAATGGTTCTATGACTCCAGGTGAAATGCTATAACCTGCTAACCATGATCATCTTAGTAAGCCTGTCTTGGTTATCAAATAATAAATAATGCTGATCCTGATTTGCTGGCAAGAACAAATTTCAAAATGAAAATGGTAAAAACCTGTTATTGGGTTACACTTTTGAGTCAAAGCTGCACATTATTTCAGCGATACCTATTAATAATAATAGGCTAATTATAAAAAAAAAATCTCTATGCAGGAGATCAAATGTTTGAACAAACAATGAAAAAAAACTTGCTACTTGCTATCGCCATGACATTTCCATAGTTAAATATGTGCTATTTTGCAGACATTTCCAGAACAGAAATCTTAAGTAAAATGCACATCTAAATGTGTATTTTGGCTGTAAGAAATGTATACACTTCCCAGCGTCTATGGTATTATGCAGATGACAGGTCAGATTAGATAGCGGCATTTTCCTGGTGGTTCCAGCAAAAGTAGAGTTCAGGCAGTTGTCAGGGGGCAAGAAAGTTTAACGGATGCCTTTCTGCTCTTATTCTTGGAAAAAGAAGCCCTGGCTTTACTGTGTAAGAATGGGATAAAAGGGGGAGATATGCCCAAGTGACATGCCAGAAAGCCGACAACCTCTTGTGATTAACTGCTAATGTGAGTGCTAAGATCAACTCTGCTGTATGTCAGAGTACTTATGATAGGACAGAAGTACTTTCAGGTAAGTCAACAATATACTGGAGCCTGTTGATGCTGTGCATGCACTGTAGGTAGGCCTTGAAATAGCCTTGGAAAACACCAATTCAATTTTAACTTTTAAGATATATGAAATGGCAATCAGTTAAATAAAAAGGTGTCGACAGATGATTATCAGCTGTGAAAAAAAAACCCCCAAAACCCCCAAAAATTAATCAGTCAGGGATGATTAATGTGTATATTATCATACGTAGTCCATTATTCTCTCTCCCATTCTTTACAACCGTGCATATACGTGTCCAGACCATAGTGGTGGTGGGAATACTGAGGGCTGCCAGTAGAGCATCATGTCCACATAAACAACAAGATATATGAAGTAAGGGCTCAGCTGCTCTCCTTGCACATCAAAGCAGCAAGCCTATCTTCCTGTCACTGTTGACCTCAGAGGGAAGATTTGTGAGTGACCAGGGAGAAGCCTTCAAGAAAAGTTGACTTTTTTTTCCAAACAGCACTGATAAGTGGGGTGATCAGAAGGGACTGGAGACAGGGGTCTTGTTGCTGATGGTTTGTACAGATGTAAGAGGAGTGGGGTGATGCTATGAAACGAATTGAAGCCTTCCTGGTACACGAAAAGAGGGACAGACATAAGGTAAGAGAAAGGGAGCGATGTCAGCAGGGGATGTAAAAAGTGAAAAATGTAACCTGACGGTGCCTGGTTTCAGAGGCCACACGAAGGAAGCTGGAAGGTTTGCAGGAAACCAGGCAAGGGGAAACAGTGGAAGAAAGAGCACGATGATATCCCAACACATTAAACTCTTCTTCTAAATTATCCCAATTTATTTTGTTCCCGTTCTTTTACTTTCAGGTCCTCACTTTCTCGAATCAAGGTGACGTAAGCCACAGTACACTAAGCGAGAAATTGACAAATTGCAGGGAGAGGCCTCGGCACGATTACAAACAGTCGGCGGGCCAACACGGTTTATCCTCGCACCACCCACCATAATGATGGAGGGTTTATAACTAAAGAAGACACCTCCAAACAACACACTGAAACTCTGACGTAGCTTTTCCACTCGGCACTGATGCCCACTGCAAGAAAATACACAGCCCCTATGTTATGCTATGAGCAATATCATTTCTATAATTTACATCAAGCAAGAGGGAGTCACATTAGCAACATTTATGGATATTAGCTTAGAAGAAGATACCATTCACTGTCAAGATTGTCAAGGACTCCATGATTGCATCCATTCATGCAGGAAGCTGTTACGGATGAAAAACACGAGCCAAAAGGGTGGCATATTACATCATTTGAATCAGCTTATTAACATGGATGAAACCGTCAGCCAGCTTGTGGAAAAACTCGCTGCATTCCAAAACAGATACAACTCCTCATCTGCAGTGATAACCGGAGTAATGAGGGGGGTTTGGCGGATTTTAAAAAACAACTTAGCACCACATATCCTCACTGAGATGAGGTGAAATTTGTGAATGCTGTTGCTGGGGAGATCTTAAGGTGTATATCAGTTGCATAAACATAGATACATTCACATACAAGTATTAACCTAAAAATATATGGCTAAATGTCAGCATTTGGGAGCCATTGAAATAAACTTTCTGATCACATATCTGCATGTGATAAAAAATGGAAAATGAAAAA
>JBCAUF010000052.1:22280311-22291623 GCA_038406115.1 Haemulon aurolineatum | reverse complement strand
GATGCACAGTCATCTTTGGTGTTGGTAGAAAGGTAGAGATCTCAAATTTAATTGGTCTAGCACAAGCAAATTTGAAAATTGGCTTGATTCTCTGCCATCAACTTTGATACAGAATTATCAACACATAGTGTGGAATTCATGAAATTTAGAAAGCAAGAATTATGCATATCCGTACATTTGATTACAGTTGATGCGTAATGTGGACAGAACATCAAACAAAACATCATAGTGGGTGCAAATGTCATCAGGTCTTCGACCTGTGAATCCTGTCTTGCAGCTACACTATCCTTGTTAAGCTTTTATTGGTATTCTCTAGTGGTGCCAATAAATGTTGCCCCTCATTCATCCTGGAATATAATACACTAATAAGCATATTTCATTTTCACTCTTTAATTAAATGCTTTCATTGTGGCCTGATCCACTGAAGCTTTGCCCTTGCAACTTCCTGTTTCTCTTCAAAAGTTCTCAGGGCAACAATGGCTCGGGTGGATGACACCTTGAATGAGAGCATGTTCTTTTCTGAAGGGTGTAAGGGCCGACTGACAGCTATTAGAACTTCGGGGACTGTGCTTGTGTCTACAACTTTTTCAAGCACCCTGGGAGTGAGTGGAGACAGGTATGTGTGTGTGTGTGTGTGTGTGTGTGTGTGTGTGTGCGCATGCCCATGTGCATATGTGAGTGTGCCTGTGATGCATCAGTGCATGCATCCATGAAATCTCTCTTGTGCATGAATTCCTAGGTGTCATGGTGTCACCTCACACTTACATTGGCTGCCTGAGGGGGCTGCAGTTAGGCAGGCCATCTTTGCTGAAGGCACTCAGGTCACAGCGACACCAGTTATCGATGACATCGCCCTTTCCAGCACACCAGTATGAGCTCATTGTGGCGCTCTTGAAGGCCTGTAAAGGGTAACAGGTGAGAGAAATGCAATTATCTCTTGGAACATGCGCTCCCTGTCCATCTATGCTTACCCCACCCCCACCTCAGCCCACCCTTTCCACCAGTGCCCTCCAGATCCCAGAAAGCACACATCCTTGTACTTCTGCCTATATGATGACTCTCCGTTGACTATATTAATTTTCATTTTCTTTCTTTTTCTTCATCCGCTAAAATCAACCATCAATGCTATCATATCAAACCTAAACATTAATTTAATAGCCATTTGATTAAGTGAGGACTGACCAAAACGTCTTCCCTTTGTAAAAATGCCCTCTCTCTGACGGTGTAGAACTCAAAATGGGTCTCACAAAGACAGAAGTACAGGTACACAGGCACACACACCCACACACCGAGTGACCTTTTCATACCCACCGTTCCCAATTACCGGAAGGCAGGAACATCTCACTAACATCGACAAGCTTACACTGTGATATCATAGATGCACTGTGACTTTTATGATGGAGGTGTGAAAGCTGTGACACTCCCCACCTCCTCTGTTCAACGCGCATGTTTGTGTGTGTGCGTGTGTGGAGATCCGTCTGCGGCGCTGTCGGTCTGTCTGCGGAGGGGATGAAGGTGGGTGGGGAGGGGTGTTAGGAGATGACATCATCTCCTAACATCTCCTTGCGCTGCTTCATTAACGGGCGAAAGAAAAAAATCAAAGGCAGAAGCTCAGTCATCCTCTAAAAGGCAGCAAAATGCCAATATAACCGTCAAAGCAATAAAGTATAATGTCAGGGCTTTCCCTAAAGCCACAGGCATGATAGAGAGTGAGTTCAAGGGAGTTCGCAAGCACTCTGGCTCCCCCTGTCACACTATGGATCAATGGAGCACTCAGTTATTTATGTGCTCAAACTGGTTGGCAGTGCTGCCTCATGCAGACAACTTTGGAGATGTAGTTGATCATGGTCACAAAAATAGGACATTGGAACCATGCGGAAACATTATCACTGGGTACCAGGCATCCAACAAAAAGCAGAAAGAAGCCACTCCTTTGTTCCAATACACCATGACATTCACTTATCCGAAAGCAAAGGAACTGATGAGACCACACACATCTTAAAGACGACCAACTGACGAGCGCAAATGTGGCGCGCACGCGTGGGCACATGCAAACGCGCGCGCGCCACAAACACGCACCCCAATTAAAGATTGATTTCCACAGTTGGTTGTTTCATTGCGTTGGAGAAATGCCAAGGGAGATTTCTGCAGCGTGTTGATTAGTGAAAGTGACATTTGAGATGACTTTGGGCATAGTCCTGACCAGAAAGGCGGACAGCTTGGCCAAAAAAAGAGTCAGGGTATGCACTCAGAAGCTGATGTTAGCATTTCCACAACACTGCATTGTTAACTGTAAAGAAGGCTCAACAGCCTTTCATGGGAACTGACTTCTTCCAATACCACTTGCTTTCACTCAAGGCAAAGGGATCTTGAGAGTGAAAGTGACCTAAATGAGCAGCAGAGTAGGAACGGGTGGAAAAAAAAGGGAACGAGGCTGAAGAGACAGAGGGAAATAGGACGGTAAAAAATCAACAAGGAAACAAAGGTGTGAAAAAAAAGAGACTCCTGAGGCTCAAAACATTCCCCGTCTTACTGTGGGACAGGATCAGGATCCTTCAACAGTCAAGGCTTTCCCATTATTTACCCTCCAATACAAGCCCCTCAAAATGAGCATGGTGAATGAGCAGTTATTATAGGGGGTAGGCAAGCACTGTAATCCATGGCCATATAATAACCCCCTGGAAAACCAAAAAGGGGAAAAAGGTAATTACATTTCTCCCCCCATGCTTGAACCCATGTGGCTAACTGCTGCCAGAAAACAACAGCAGCAGGGGTCTTGCCACCTCATGTCAATGGGAAGCAGGCCACAGACAAAGGCAACAAGAAAAAAAAAACCTGGACTCAAGGTCCGTGCACGCACACAGACTAGACAAATATGAGAAATGAGAAATGACCTCCGCTGCTAGGGGCAAAAGAGAGAGCGACCACAGCGACCGCCATGCGTTTACCACCACCAAATTCCTAGAAAAACCCCATATGGGTTTGTGCGCTTGATTGCATGGCTGCACATGTGAAAAATAGACAAAGCGATTACCGCCGTGTTTATGTTTGAAGAGTAATGCAAGCCAGTCTCCACTGGGTAAACAGGGAATCTAATTGTGGTTTAGAGAATGGGTTAGGGGGGTTGGGTGGGTGGGTAGGGGAGGGGGCACGGGAGGTAAAGCAGAGATGAGGATTTAGAGGATAGCAAGAAAAAGTGATAGTTAGCTAATACATGTAAAGTGATAATATGTCAAGTGTGTGGCGGTGAAGACTGCAACATCTCCTGCTGGTGCAAGTAAAAATGAAAGGCTTGGGCCAGTAGGGATAATGCTTCAGTGGGATGTACAAATACCCTGAAAGGCCCAGTAGAGAGCACTTCTGTGTTCAATGCCGTTACTAGATAAGTCACGGCTGAAAAAGAGGAGGACACCCTATACTGTATTGATTAACCACAGATCATGCATTTCCCAGAACAATATAGATCCATACACATTCTGTGTTGGCTACATAGGGGTGAGAGACAAACCTTATCCATTAAGCTTCATATCAGATAAGCAAGTGTTTTGACAAATATGGTCCTATCTAAGCCTTGACAGCAACACTGTCAAATGGTTTTTGTGCAGTCGTGACAGATTTGCTTTCAGGAACTGGTGACGCTCCTACGGTTACGATAATACACGGGGTGTAGAGCCACGATTCATCTCTATTGACCTTATTGATACTGAACAAATTGAGCTGAAATGTAATCACCCTCTGCTTTGAACAGAAGACAAGATCAGTGAACAGTGAGGCCACTGAGCACCAGCAACAACTCCAGCCGCAAATTCCAAGCCTTGACATCATTGAGACCCTGCAGACTCACTGGCACCAAAACACTATTTGGACCTTTCACTTTCATAGAAGCCTGTCGTGACTTACAAGAAGGCAAGGGAGGCCATTGTGACCTCTTTAATGTATTAATCTGTTTGTCTAGTCTAAGCTGACCATATTACTGTCCGTCTTCCGAGGCTAATACATGAAAACACTGGCCAGCTGGCCCACAGTATTGATTTATAAGATGATCACCAGTGGTGGTAAAGAGTCTAAGTCAGCACACACAGGACACCATCAATAGTGACCTAAGTGTGTACGTCTGTGTGCATGTGTGTGTGTGTGTGTGTGCGCGCACACAAATGCATTTATGTATCCTTTCCAATCATTCAGGGCTAATGGTGTTAACAAAGGAACCAATGGGCTGGTTCTAGGAGCCTTGTCAGAAGTAGTATTTCCAGGAAACTGGACACTGGGGGCAGCTGGAGGGTTGGTTCACCTAGAGGTTGATAGGGGATTGTCATGTCACAACCCACAAAAGTGGCGGTGTTGGTTTTAAGGTGTGTAAGCTGTTTGTTAGTCCACTGTCTTATTATGTGCTACAAAATAATAATAGAAGCCATGAATTTAAAAAAAAAAGAAGACAGAAAATGAAACGTTGAAATAATAACTGAAAATTAGTAAGAAGACTGCCTGAAATTCCTCTCCTTATGATTCACAGGATAATTATCAATGCTGCTTTTGAGCCATTTATTGTTAAAGGGCTATATTGGTTAGGTAAGGAAAGAAAGATTTTGTGTCATTATGTTCAATTCAGTTGTTCAACTGGTTTGTCTGTAGCATAAAGGTCAAGTCCGTACATATACTGAGTTGCCCATTTTTTATGTACACCAAGCTAAAACTAGTGCAGTCTAATGAAACAGACTGCAGTAAATCCTCCCTTGATGAAAGTTGGAGTATGCATTGTGTTATACTGGCAGGAAGGTCTATTATATTGCCCCCCCGCCTTCTCCATACACCTCTATGAGGGTAGGCTAAATAACAGAAACACCTCTCTGTATCATGCAATACAGCCACAACTGTAACCCGTATCAACACCTCTCTAAAACATGATAACCTTCATGAAGATAGGATTTATTGCGGTGCTTCTGTACTAGACTGTATAGTTTTAGCTTGGTGCACCTCATAAGCTGGCTATGAAGTGTAGCACTGGCCACAGAGAGTTTATACTGTATGAATCTGTTTAATGATCTATAGGAGCATGCGCTCTCCTTGGTACTGAAGTGATGTTCCTGGGATCAGAACTGCAGTGTGCAGTAGATTATGAGACCTGCTAGACTGGGCTGTGTGGCAGACTGTTGCCTACAGTGAGCAGCAAATGCTTTTTTTGGGTGAATTGTGTTCATTATTGTGTTCACTTCACTAGTAATTGGATATGATGCTGGTGAAGAAGTGAAAGCAAGCTTCCCCCACCCATTGCTAATTTAGGTCTACCTGTCCTGCTTTGTTGCCGTCTCTTTCATTTTGGTGTAAATTAGCTGCTTTGCTTCTGTGGCCCTTCCTGCTCCCACTGAAAATGTCCTAGGCACGCCCCTGCAAAAGGGCTGCAGTAGTGCGTTATGGTGAGAGCATGACAGCAGCCATTCGGCAAGATATAAAGCATTCTGACCCATTAGACTCACAACCAATTTGTTCAAAAGGTTTGCCATAATTCAGTCACAGCAACACAGGACATGGGACCACTGGCAAGCTCCACAGGCGTTAGCTTATTTATTTATCCACTGAGGTATTTTTTTTCTGGCACTAAAACAGGGGAGTATCTGTGTGCGTGTGTGTATTTGCATGCACGCACCAGGCCTGTAAGCAAGACCACCTCAGTCGCGTCCGAGCCAATTCCAAGACCGGTTCCAGTCAAATTCAAGTCAAGACCAAGTTTAAAGCAAGCCAAGCCCAAGAACAGAGCAACTTGAGAAAAACCAAGACAAAGGGGGTGTATACCTCAAACTTTTCCTTCTAAATGCAAAACATAATTATTATGTTTCTTGGTGAGAAGCGAGGACAATGAAATGTCGACAAATATAGCTATGCAGGTGAAATTTCTTTTTGCATTGCTAGGCGGATAATAAACCAAACAATTATAATTTATGTAATATATCCATGTGTTATTCAGTGTTTTAAGTGGTCAGTCTACCCTTCCATATCCACTCCCACAGAAAAGGAAAAAAAGTCTCAGATGCCTCTTCCCACTTTTTAGCCATCCAGATATGGTTTTATTTGCTAAGATTTGGGGATAAATGTACAACATATAAAAGTACAATGGAAGTAAATTGAATTTTATTTGTGGTGTTAAAACATACACGTCCCCAGCAACATGTCTCTCCATAAAGGTTCCCATTACTCTGCAGAATTCATAAACCTCACTGTGAGGAGTTTTCACTGGAACATCGAGGCCCATGGATAATCCAGAAGGGACTTTGTGTCTGGGAAGCGATGTTGCTCTTGAATTTATTAAATGTCACGTTTGATGCCGTGACCACTGCACACTAATTCATCGTATCGCACTGGATGCAAATGTATCAGTGATGGACGTTAAGCGTTACAATATGTTGCTTGTCTCTATGTGGGCACAGCAACTCTTAAACATGTTTTTTGGGGGGAGAAATTCTCAGGTAACTATCCAGTATTCACTGATAGGATCAGTCTTCCGGGTGTCATTTTCCCCAAATCCTTAACTAGTCATTTGTAATGTCAGTGCTTGGCACATGTACAAAGAAATACTTCAATCCCCATTCTCCTCTTTGATGGAGTCATACAGATCAAGCTAGGAAGAAGACAGATATGGGATCTACCATTTAATTTGGTCCCTTTTTGGTCCTGGTGGTGGTCTTTTCGAAGCGGGGGTAATTTCACATTGTAACAAAATCCCCCTGTGGCTTAATAATGAGGAGATTTATGTGAAGGGGACATGACATGTCCTGTCAAACAGTCTGGCGGCCAGGGAGAGGCCACTGAAAGATGCAGGTAGCCAAGGAAGGAGGAGGAGGAGGAGGAGGAGGAGGAGAAGGAGGAGGAAGTGAGCCAAAGAAAAGAGTGACAGGTTTGTGTAAACCCGATATTGGGCACATACAGACACACATGCACACAAACGGGTATGACCCCAGACCACCTAATCATAAGCGGGACATCTAAGCCTCTATTTTGATTGCTTCAGGGGGTTTAAGGTAACAAAAAGGAACCTCATCTCTGAGAAAGCTTTAGCAACATGGCATCTGTCTTCCCCGATAGATCCAGCCAAGTAGAAAGATCGTCTCAAGAAAAAGTGTGTGTGTGTGTGTGTGTGAAAGACACACATACAAAGACAAGCGAGGGAGAGAACGAGCGCTCGCGTGTGTGTGCGTGGTAGAGGGACAGGTTGTCGCGTCGCTCGTCTCTAATGCAATATACGTATGTGCCTTTCAGTCTAGCAACGGTGTTTCTTTGGCGGCCGAGAGGAGAGGAGGAAAGACAAGAAAAAGAGGAGCAGAGTGATGGACTCCCCTCCCTCCCAAGAGGTCGATGACATCAATAAGAAGCTAATAATCCTGCCTCAAGCTACCTCAGAAGGGCTTGCCAGCGCGATCCACTGCAGTCTAACCCTTCTCCTCCTCCTTATACATCTCACTCTCCACATCCCCCAGAAGACCACGGGTTGGGCAGGGGGAGAGAGAAGGATGGATAGCGAGGTGTTTGGAGGAGAGGGAAAAGAGACATTTTGCTCTTCCTCACGTTTAGCTATCGATGAGGCCCACTAGGGATCGTCTGCTATTGATTGTGCCTTCCTTTCTTTGGGGCTGTGCTGCTTGTTGTTATGGGTGGCACGTACAGGGGGGCTTTGTTGTGTGCGCGCGTGTGTGTGTGTTTGTGAGTGCATATATATTTGTGTGTGTGTTTTTGCCTCTGGTATTGTCGTTGCCTGCGGTAATTTCAGAAGGTAAGGTAATTAGATGCTTGATTGGGAGGGGGGGGGGTGAAACCAGTCTGCTCCCTATGGCGCATGCATGCGTGTGTGTTGTTGGCTGTGAGTCACCTGCAAACAGCCCCGCGTTGGCTTACACACGTGCAAGGGAAGACGTGCGCCGGATATTGGGGAGCGAGACAATGTCAAGACGAAGCCCAAACAGAGCAAAATGTGGTGAACTAAATGTCAAGTGAAGCCAGAGCCCCCCACTCCCCACCCCCCATCCTCAATTACCTTATGGAAAAGAAATCTGATATCATTAACTTTCACTGCACAAAGATCCAAAGACTTCTCATACAGGATGAATCATAAACACAACATGTGGCCATTAAGCTGATATTACATTCAGCTGTGCACGGCTGTTTAGACACAGACACACACACATACATACATCTCACACATATACACATCGACTTTCCCACAAGAGGAGAAAACCATGATGTCATCTTTTTTATGCCCTCTGTATTACAGTGCTCCTTACCAGTGGTCAAAGCTAACCAACTAATGCCACCTAGAGGTGATTCTCTATAACTGCATCACCTCAACGCCTCAGAGGACAATGGATCCAGTCGGAGAGGATTACGCCACCACTACATAGCATGAGAAATTATATAGGCAAAATATACTTGACAAGAAATAAATGCCGCAGAACAGATAGCACCTTTTGTTACAGTGCAGCAGCAACACATCTTTGTTCATTTGCCTCACATTTATAATAAACGTCTGATTGCGGGAGTATAATCATGTCAAGTATTGTGCAAAATTGTAACAATAAGTTGACACTGTTTACTTTCATATTGAGAATTCACAAAATATCAGAATCTAAAAGAAATCCAGGCTTCAACCTCATCATCAATGATATGCTGTAGATTTTGTCGATTTGCGGTTTGCATTCCTCATTCAAAAATATTTTTGGTGTTGTGGATGTTTTTCTTATTTCTGCTTCTTTCTTCCAACCCCAGTGAGTACGTTGATGCGTCACATGGCAATGAACATTCTCTCTGTCGTTCTCTGGTTTTACAGTCGCTCTCCCAGCCTCTCCCTCCCTTTCCTTAAACGCACACGTGCACACGAGGAGACACGCACGCAAGACCTCCTACCCCCGCGCTGCTTTCTCACCTCTTTGGTGACGTTGTCTTGGACCAGGCTGTAGAGGGGCACCACGCGGCTGACTTCCAGCAGCACAGGGATGGGGGAAGGCTGCTCTCCGCTCCTGCTGTTACCGGCGCGGCCTCTTCCCGACACCCCTCCCATGACGGCCTGGTGATGGCACAGGTGGCAGCCAGCTGGACAGCTGCCCTTCTCCTCGCAGCGGATCTCCACGCCGTTCACCATGTCGTCCGTCAACAGCTGGCTCTTCTGCAGCGCCGACAGGTAGCTGATGAAGGGAACCGACTTCAGCTCACGCCGCCCACCTCCGCCAACCCCCTGGTCTGTTGCCTCTGGAGGGGTGGGCAGGGGTGGAAGGGAGGGTGGTAAGGGTAGGAGGGGAAATAAACAAAGTTAACAACAATAATTATTTACAGGCATTTTCAGAAGAGGGAGGGAGGAAAACCACCTCTTTCACTTTCACGTGTATTCTTTCCAAAATTGTAAAAACAATCTCCTCTTCCTAAACTTTCTCTCATCTTTATTTCCATAAAACAATTTATTAATCTTCACTTGGAGCAGTAAAGAACATTCGCAGTCCTGCAATTGTACAGAAATGTTCGCATCTGGATTTACTTCTACTCGCTGCCAAGGAAAAGAAGAAAAAACAACAACTAATCCCTTACTGTCATCAGCTTTCATAGACAAAGGATGAATGGGAGGGGGGATGGGTGTCACTGGCTTCTTCTCGTGAGTGTCAATTACCACTATTTGATGTTCTCGCTGGAATTGGGTGGGTGGGAGGGGGGGGTCTTTCTCATCATTTCCTCTTTCAGTGAGACAACAACACACCATGCGGAGAGAGGAGGCAGCGGCAGACGAAGGGGAGGAGTAGAGGCAGGAGAGAATGCTACACATCAGGCCACATGTTACAGCGGCGCAGATCTGCCATCTGTGCTGATGTGGCAGATGTGATTTTTGTGTCTCGCTTTACAAGGACAGGAGACACACGTGTGAGTTTTCCAAAATGAGAGATAGATGCTTCTTTCTGGTGATAAAAAGGTGTTTTAAGGTTGGGATTACTGGTTTATGATGTATCTTTGAGACATGATGCATCACCAGTCGGTGCGACATAATGTGGAGAAACTACGACGCTTGAGAAACGTAGATCTGCATCTGCCTGATCTCTGCGATTTCACTCGTTAAAGCCTCCATATTGCAGTTTAAATGCATTATATTTAAATGTAGGTGGTCAGAGCACTGAATAGCCTACAGTCTATGCAGAGGAATGAAGCTGTTTGGTCCACCTTCAGCCTGAGACATGAGAATAAATGTATTAAAACACAAAGAATGCATAAATGTTTAAGTTATAGTCACACAACCCCACTCACATACTCACAGAGGCATGGGGATGGATTGATGAGATTGCCAATGCATTACATAAGCCCACATATACACACACACATACCAAGAAATAACAAGTGAAACCCTAAACCCGAAGGAAGCGGGTAAGGCAGCAGGAAAAGCCCTTGACATTATTCAAGGTGGGGTAACTGGGACCAATTAGGGTTAATATTTTAAATGACTTATTTCCTGTCAACAGTTTCACTGACTGTGAACTCAAACATCCTTCAATCTACTGTCAGTGGCAAAAAGACGGCATGCGGTGCGTGCACTCAAATAACATATGTGTTCGTGCGAGAGACAGAAAGAAACAAGTCTAAATGTGTCTACGCTTGCGCAATTTCACTCCCGTAATGTCAGCAATGTTAAATAAGTTAACCCAAGACACGAAAAGGGTGTGTAAACTTTCAGCCATTGATTTCTCAAACACAAACACATGCAGACACATGTGAGACATTTAACAGCTCTGAGAAAAGCATAACACAGGTGGGGTTAGAGTTAGCATTTTCAAGGACTATCTTCCAACATGTGTCTAGTCTATGTGGCATCTCTACTATACAAATACAGCATGAAGAAACAATGCAATCACAATATATTTCCGATGAGTTTTCATTTACAATCCAAGTGATGGAGACAGACAGGCCTTGATGTAGCCTAACCCAAAGGGACAATAGGTTTCTGTTTTCTATTGTACCGCCGACACAGCAATAGCAGAAATCATTTGATTACTGAGCATGCAAAACTGTTAAAAGTCTGCATTAAGCTATATTGTTAGAACCCTAATAACAAAAGAGTGAGAAAAATGATCTGAAATTAATATATTATATAATATTTAATATGTACTGCATAGAAAGTACCTACATCATTCATTTCCATACTTAAGTATATTAAATAGTAAAAAAGTTGCTTTGAACTTAGTATAACTGAGTTGTTATCTATGTTGGCTATCTAAACAATATGTAACTCACTGTTAAAAGTGCATAACACTGGCTAAAAAGCAAGCATTATAAAAAGTAAGCATGAAGAAAGA
>JBCAUF010000052.1:22254697-22267588 GCA_038406115.1 Haemulon aurolineatum | reverse complement strand
GCTACAGATTCCGAACTCCATGAAAACAACTCAACAACAACTTCAGTTCACAATAAGTATCTACAATCCCGACATGTTCCAGTGCCCCTCCCAGCGGCTGGCCTCCTGAATCATTCAGAGACTGGGATTTGGAGATTTTGCTGTTTTTCTGTCTACTGTGTTTCTCTATGATTATGTTTTATGCGCTGAGATTTTTCGTCTGCACTGCCTCACAGGTGCTCCGCTCACCGGTTGCTTATAATTACTGAGAAAATATTGAACCTTTGAACACATCAAAGTAGACGTCATTTCATGGCGTGTCATCGCTGCGATTCCCTCCATCCAAGACTCACTTCCAATTACGTGGGCGCAAGGCCAATACATGTGAGGGTGTATGATGCTTTGGCGGCCCCATAAAGAAAGCAAGTCTCCCAGTTTGAGGGTAGAACAGAGAGCTGTGGCCAAAGATAAGACAGAACCCCCCCCCCCCCTCCCCGCCGTAATCTCTCTGTCTCCTTGCTGGAGACGATAATGAGAGAAGAAATGTAAGGTGTTGGAGAAAAGGGTAAGATGGGAAGACCCACACACTCTACTATCGTGAGAGGTAACAAAGAGCATTCATAAATGTATACAGAGCCGATAAGTTTGAATGGAATATTATCTCTAAGCATCATTCCCAGTCTTTTTTCCCCCCCACTTTTCCATCTATTTGCGCCTTTGTGCGATATCACAGTGGACAAAGCGCTCGCAAAATAAATAGCAGCAGTCCTACAAGTAGAGAGATAGTGTAGACGTTGAGCTCCATTTTTCGTTCGGCAGATAGACCGTTCCGGTTGAACCAAAGCAGCTGCAGTTCATTTCCTGTCAAAAAGATGAGTTGTCTTGCCGCATTCTGAGAGCATGGCAAGCAGCAGCAATTCCCATAATCCACTTTTATGGGACCAAGTCTCAGAGCGCAGACCTTGTGCCACGGAGACTGGAGGAGAGCGCGGGGGGGGCGGGCGGGCGGAGGTGGGGGTCTAGCTTCACTCTTCTTGATATCAATTTTTCATCCCGCTCCTCTCTCTCTTTTCTGTCTCTCTCTTTTTGCTTCCTCTAGCCACAAAAGCCTGTTAGACGCAATCACAGCCTTGGTGTTACAATGGAGGGGTGGAAGGATTGACTCAAGGGCAGGGGATGAGAGGAGAGAGGGAGAGAAGAGGTGCTGTAAAAAGATTACCGTGGCTTATGCTCACAGCAAACACATTGATTGCTAAATTAAATCAGCCGGCTTCACGCTGAGGCTCAGGGAACCTTTGGAGGTGTGTGGACCAAGACGATATGTAGCTTTATGGATTTTTGAGCCCAGATGTGGACTGTCCTTGACACTGTGCCACGTCGCTCGCAACCCCCCCTTTACATTCTGGGGGTTGAAAGGCATACAGTGGGTGATGCATCTTCACTGCAGAGCTGCTCAAAAAACAAAACTGAAAGCTGATTCCATTTGGAGGATGAAAAAGGTGTAAAGACTAGTGCCTCAGGTCTTGGCAGTACCTGAGCGCACAGAAGGTCTTTAACTATCCTTAACCTTCTCCCTCTTTTTCTTTTACCCTTGAGTGGAAAAAAACATCCGAGGCAAGCGTAGATTGCTGCAGCATCCGCCCCTTTTTCACAGAGGTTAAGCGGTGAGGCAGCGAATTCAGAACAGTCAAAAGTGTCAGTCCTGAAGATTCCTGTTCACGTGGTTTTGATGAGGACACTGTGCGTTGGACCGTGTTTGTTTGGACACACGTGTACAAACAGTATGTGTGTGTGTGTGTGTGTGCGTGTGGCAGGAGGGGAGCTCGAAGCATCTATTGTGCCGACAGCTCATTAGAGGAGGAGACATTTATCTGTAGCACCACAACCCAAACATACCAATGTGGTTGACAGGATGAACCAGCTGCTTGTCTTTCAAGGAAGATAATTTACCTCTTACACAAATGGAAACAGTATGGTTTATCTATTAGCTGGCCATGGCTAACTTATCTCACCTTGAAGCGACAAAATGACATTTTTACTGACATGACTGACTTGGCCTAACGAGCTTAAAACAACAAGAAGCAGACTTGGCAATAGGATTAATGTGTGTGCTGGCCCACTAATATTGCTTGCTAAAACTTAAGTGGAAGAGAGCCATCATTATTTATCATTATTAGTTGCACCTGTGCTTTGCCTACAACCACAAGTCAAAATGTCAGCTGTGAGTAAAAGTCTATAGAAGACCATCCAAAGTAGCAGTGTGAAGTTTTATTGTATACAATATTAAACTAGTTAAGTTAAATTCGCCTTAACTTACAGTGTGTTTTTACTTTAATACTTTTTTTTCCACTAAGGACATGTCACAGCAGGAAAAGCATAAACAAAATCAACTGCTTTGGTTTCATGGGCTTTTTAATGCACATCCTGGCCCACTGTCACCCTGTCATGGCTCACTAGGACACTTGAATAAAAAAAAGTCATTGTTAATGTAATTTGTAGCACCTGTGCTTTTCCCACTAGGACAAGTCAAAAAATCTTTGGACTTTTTTTTTCTTCTCAGCAGCCATTTTGACATGGAATAATAAAGTAAACACAGGTGTTACCTATGATGCTAATTATATTCAGGTCAAACAGAGTCAGGAAGCTGCTATTGTGCATGTTGGCTCACTGGAAAAGCTCTGCTACGCTAAGTGGAACAGGACCTCAATTAGTGTCATGGGTAACACCTGTGTTTACACTAGTCTTTCACATCCAAATGGCGACTGTGAAAATCTTTGTAAATGTTGCTGACAAGAGATTCTGGTGATGCAAATATATAACTTAACATTTCATCTAAAAATGAACTACTGGCCAGTAACACGCCATGCTAAGCGCATCATGAGCAAACCACTTGATAACAAAGTGTCAAGTTTTCATTTCAGAGCGCACTTTGCTCGAAAGTAAGGAATATTTCAACTTGCAATGAACACAAAAGAGGCACTTTTCACAGCAGACATTTGACTTGTCTTAGGAAAGCACAGGTGCTATTAATAACAGCAAAGGAACAGAGAGACTGAAGATTTTGTGAAACACACAAATTTGCTTTCTGGCAAAGGCCCAAGAGGAGCTAATACCATTCTCATGTCTGTCTGTTTAATGTAAAGCTAAATGGCTAGCTTAATTTAGCCCAAAGACTGAAGAAAGAGTGGAACGCACTATATCTGGTGTCTTCTGCAGTCTTTATGCTAACCAAGCTGCAGTCTGTTGGCTCAATATTTACCCTGCAGACACAAGAGTGGCATCAATCCTCTCGTCTAACTCTGCAAGACAGCAAATAATTGGATTTCCCAAATATTTCGACAAACTATTCCTTTAATGATAGCTAAGTACATCCTATTCCAGCGTTCCTGTAAGCCGTGCGATGCAACAGTGACCCGCTGACAGTGCATGCAGTCCACTATTAATTGAACCTGTGCTTTTCCCAATATAATCTGTAGAAATGTCTGCTGTTTGAAGGCCTCTTTAGTCAAAAATTTCCCTGCGCCCTGGAATGTAACTTCTGCAGAGACATAAAATATGCATGTTCATGGGCTCTTTGTGATTTGTTCTAGCTCTCATAAGAAGCTCAGACCGGAGTTGTGTGTACACACTGCCACTAATGAGGACTAACACAGGTGGCTGAAATCCGCCAACAGGAACTTTATCCAGGACTCCATTTGGCAAATTTAGAAAGACACTTTCAAAACCAGGATTAGCACTCCTTGATTAAGACCTCCTCCTGGTACGCAGCCCATTATTTTACCAACTGAGTTTATTTGAGAATCACACCCACACACTCCCTCCTACACGGACCTTACTGCACCTAACAACCTCCCATACACCAGTCCACACGTGAGTCCGGACTCACCGGAAAACTTGTGTATTTACTCATGTTTCATTCAGTACCCATGTGTGTTCATTAAGGGCAGTGGACACGAGGCTCCCTCCTGGCCAAACAGACCTCCCATCCTCCTTGAGTCTACAAGTGGCAAACTCTCCCCATTTCAATGCGACTCTCCAAAACACAAGCTTTACAAATGATATCTGGCGGGATGAATACAAATATTCAAGACCATTTCATGCATATATATTGAAGCTCTCTCTTACTCCTCCTCTGTCCATCTTCCTCTCATTCTTCGTGTCTCCTCCTGCCCTCTGAGTGTACTATTTCAATTCAAACACAGTAAAAGATAACATCTGATCATTGAGGCGTATTGAGGCTCAAGTCTCACATGCAAATTGTCTTTTTTCCCCCCCCTTTCTTTCTTGTATTTCACAGCTAGGCGTCGATGCCAGTATTTCCCCTATAGAGTGTAACAATTGTTCACAGTTTGCTCAGCCTCAGCCTCCTTTCTGGTTTTACCCGCTGCATCCTTTATTCCTTCCATCTCCCGTATTCACTCTCCCAGCTACACCTGCTCTCTCCCCCTGAATCACAGGCATTCTGGTGATGGGCACAGATGAGAGCTATCTACAAGTCAATTTGGAAAAATGTTTTTGTGCGTCTCTCCGTGTGTGCTCGAGTGTGCGTCCGCCTGTATCTGAGTTTATAATAGGCACGAAGGCTACAAGTCACTTGTGCGAGAACAGGTGTTCGCGCATATGTTTGAGTGAGTGTATTTATCTGAATTTGTGACTGTGCAACTGATATTGAGAGGTACTTATCCAAACATTGTCTGAGGTAATTGGTTCTTGTGCCGCTCCGTCCGTGTACCAAACCTCGTCCTCCCATCGCGGCGCTGATCAGACACATTACACCGCACTCACTACATCTTAACTGCGCCGACGTTTCACAACATCTCCGTTCATTATCTGCAACTTCAGGTGTCATCTCGACAACAATGCATGCTAATGGAGCTGTTTCGATAGTGGCC
This sequence comes from Haemulon aurolineatum, assembly GCA_038406115.1. Taxonomy (NCBI): domain Eukaryota; kingdom Metazoa; phylum Chordata; class Actinopteri; order Lutjaniformes; family Haemulidae; genus Haemulon; species Haemulon aurolineatum. The sequence goes on along the minus strand of JBCAUF010000052.1, from coordinate 22,262,717 downwards.
CCTGTTGGAAAAGCACATCCACCACTGGGCTCTTTCATCTTTTTTTGCCGTCACATTTTCCTTCCTGCTGGTTAAAAATTAGGACACTTATGCCAAACCTGATGTTAACACATCAGGAAATACCAATAATACGCTTTTGCTGAAACACTTGCCGAAGCATAGTTATAAAAGCAGTATATAGATCATTTGGGGGGCAAATTGTATCAACTTCCAGAGAGTCATTGTCGGCCTACTCTGCAGGTTTGAGTGGCACACACTGGCGTTCAGAAATTCAATTTTAGAAATGATTGTGGGGCAGCCAAGCCATCAGTTCGGAAAATGAATTTTACGCGCATCCGTAGTCTCCGGAGATGACCGTGCATCCTGGTTTTGAGCAGCTCCAGCTTCCTGAGCAACCAGGAAAACCAACTCTTCCAGCAAACTGTAAGCCATGCGCGATGCTCTTTACCACTAATTTAGGGAGCTGCTTTTGTGGACTGATGCAAGCACTAACAAAGACTCCCCGATTCTCCTGAGGGAAGGTAGTATTGAATATACATACAAACCCTTGGTGCCAAGCTTAGAAAGGCTATATTCCTGATTATCTGAGTCTCTGCTCGGGCTCAGCTGCTAATTGAGCACGTGCAACCTTCTTCGGTCAGCGCCGAACAAGGTGAAGCAGCTCTTCAAAAAGCAATAGACATTTAGAGAAGACAGTTTGGATGATAATTTCGATGCTCGCGTACGTCCTCACTTCCAAGTTAAGAGCAGATTGCGGCATTAAGCTGAATTTGTGAATAATGCCCCATGAAACGTGCTGCTAAGCCGTGTTGTGATGAGCCCGCAGAACGTCATATCTCGGCAATTAAGATCGGAAGTAAGATCTTCTTGCAAATTACCGGAATGACGCTGAAAATATGACAAGAAAAGAACTTTCGCACCTTGAGCTGAAACTCCACCACCGAGTGCCAAGAGCGTAGGGTAAGGTTGATGTTAGGTAACCAGAATGATGTGGTTTCAAACAATTAAAAAAACAATCATTAACAATTCATTACAGTAGATATGAGGGTTGCTGGAGTTGAAGGCCAAATATATTTTCCCTTCCAAATTTTGCTGTCAGCCTATTGGTTCTTAATAGTCATGCTCCATTTACACAATCCTGTCAAATGAGCCAGCACTGAACTGCATCCTGTCACACTTTAATGACCACTTATAGAATAACATCGCCATGCAGAAGTTATGATTCTGCAAGCGGGTGTGAAATCAAAGAGTCTGCACTTTCTGCAATTATGAATAAATAACCTACTGAACGGTGGGACGGGGAGAAAAAGCACAATGGTGATCTTCACCACTAGAGGCTGCCCTTTCTCTGTGCCGAGGCAAAGACTAACTGGTATTAGGATGAGTCAAGGAACATCAGTGTTTCTGTGTGCATGTGTTGCTGCACTTTGTGCGCAGGGTCCTCTTGTTTTCTCTCTGTTGGATTCAAATGAAAAAAAGAAAAAAAAATCGATGTGGAACTGCACTGGGTAGTCCGAAATGTGAACAGAAAATATCAAACCATCGACTAAAATGTAAGAAATGTTTATCCCTCAGCAAATATGCTCAGTTAATAAACAGGTGCACATGCACTAACGAAATTACACAGTAACAAGAACAACACATGTCCTGCTGTTGTGCGTGTTTGCATGACAGAGGGGCAGGATATGAGTCAGTTCGGGCACAGAGCTGGAGTTCAGAGGTCGGCTGGACACAGACGAGAGAGTTGGAACATGTCAGATATGGGAGTTGCGGCTCAGGTGGAAAGATTACTCCTCCACTGGGGTGTCGGAAGGGAGACGAGTCCAACCCGAGGCGGGGTTGAGGAGTCAGGGCAGGGCAGAAGCGGTGTGCAGTTTACCACAGAGAAGGGAGGGACAGTGAAGCAGAGAGACAGTTGGGTTGAATCATGATCTGAAGATGCGGGGGGGTTGCTGTGCCCTTGGTAGCCTCGGAGGCTAACAACAGTGTTTTGAACTGTATGTGAGCAGCCACTGGGTGCCAGTGCAGTGCAGATAGGATTATTTTGAAGAATTTGTGGAGGCTCAAAACAAGCTGGCTGCAGCGTTCTGGGTAAGCTGAAAGGGTGTCAGAGTGGATGCATGAAGACCAGGAAGGAAGAAAATATCTTTGGAATATAGAGGGAGATAATGCCTTTCTGGCTTTACAAAATGAACATTTATCTGAGTGATGTCAGATTTTTGGGGTCAAAAACATCTGAGAGGAGTAGCCAGCACTTCACCAGATCTTGTTTCCGCATTTGACAGGCGGCTACTGGAAGCAGAGGAGATCAATGAAACAAAAAAATATGAGAAACACTGCTGGCAACGGCTTGCTTACACATTGAAAATAAAATGAAAAAATATGAGAAATGCAATCTGCAACATTGCACCTCTTGTTACACCTACTACTACCAAAGGTTTTAAAATACATTACTGCAAAGCTACAGGTGGATAGTACCGGTAATGGTCATGTGACGAGCATTCATTGGTTAGTGCATCGGTGATCCTCCTCCCAAACCTCTCCTACCACGTGCACATTGAGAGCTGAAAAAACAAGCAGCAGAAAATTTGACATCCAGTGTGACACAGCGTGTTTGTAATTTCTATGGCTGCCATGCTGTTTGGATTCATCCCTAACCGGGATAATTACTCGGCATTTGAAAGCGAAGGATGCAACAAAAGACACCACAGACAAAAGAAATAGGGCCTTGTTCAGAACAGTCTCTAGTACGATATATACATAATATGCATAAATGGCCACTCCACGGTCAAACTGAAAACAGAGCCTTGAGTATTACCTAAGCATGAATCCAAAGTTACTGTTATTCAGCATTACAAAGTCCAGTTGACATTGTAGAGTACACAAGGTGTAAAATAATGTCAATATCTCAAGTTTTGCCTAAATTTTATAACCAGTTGCCCTGGCACACCTCAAATTACTCAATTATTTAAAAGGCTGGTTCAACTAAAAACATGCTACCTCCAGTGGTTTCTACCCATGCAGACTGTTTGTACTTGATGAGCCCATATCTCAATCCATAAAGGTGAGCTGAAATTCATTTGTCTTCTTTCCAAAACCAATATCTAGATTACTCCAGGTACTGAGTAATAGCTTTTGGTGGGCCGAAAAAGTAGTCCCTCCAGGAAACTGTGTGCAATATTTTCGCTGAACTGAGTCTTCAATGATGAAAGAAAGGGGAAGGGAGTCCTAAGCGTGAGGCATTTACATTCATAATGAAATGAATAGAGACGAATTATATACTACGTCATATAATCTCCGAATTAAACATTTAATGTCTCCCATCGCATTATCAATCAGCCCAGCCGGCTTGCTTCCGGTCGTTTCCCTACTATTGCTTTGATTGTGTTGCCACACTTGCCCTTGAGAGCCATCCACAAATTTGTTGGACGGCACAATCAAAGATTTATGAGAGCTGGGGTGTGTAGCTGATCCAATTGCATGTAATATTCTTAATAGCTGTAATATCTGTTATTTGAATAAACGTTTGGTGCGAGCAGGGCTTGCCGGATGAGTCATAACGAAGATAAAGCACCCCGGTGTCACCCAGGGCACAGGCACCCGATGATGGATTAAATAGTTATTAAAGGACAGCATCTGAAAAACAGGCTAATTCGTGGTGTAATAAAACAATCAGAGATGTTTACCTTGAGAGTTGTGTTACAATCTCTTATTATAGCCACGGCCGCAGCTCAGTTGATGAATGCTCCCGCTGAGAGGAGGAGATCTGGTGACTTTTCATGGCCAATATTGATTAGGCTCGGGAGGCGATGCTGTCAATGAAACAGCCTCTGATGGAGAGCACACTGTGGAGTTTGTGTTTTGTGTGCATGAGTGGCCGTGTGCATGTGCGCTCTTGTTTGCGCCCACGAGACCCACACTAGACAATCGACTAATTTATAAGTAGCAGGACGCCGCCTGGCCAATCGAAATCAGTGGTCATTAATGCGGTGCCTGTCAGATACACAACATGTTTCACACAAATTTTAATTTAGCCAGAAAACTTTGAAAAATTTGGATTTAAAATGTGCCTCGGTGCAGGTAATTGAGTGGGATAATAGAAAAAGTGTTACAAGTGTTTCTTGTTGTACAATATTACATTACTCATTGTTTTTGTCACTCTCTTTCCCCTTTAGACACTCACACACACACAGAAACCACTCAACCTCACTTTTATTCCCCTGGGTAGTGCATACAATTGAAATAGACATTCTTCTCTTTTGCACATTGATATCTCTGTTTGCCTGCCTTAGGAAATTCTGGAAATGAACCCTGGTGGCTGGGAGCAATACCATAGAGATGAAGCTTGGTAATGCAGAGTGAGGGGGCATGCAGGCCAGCTTTAGTCGTGCAACTGATTAGGGCCGTGTTGCTTTTTATACTTTTTATTATTCTACTTTCTCTAACCATCCTAACAAACTTCTGCCTCACTCCGCCTCCCTCTTTCTCTTACTCACTCACGCCCAGACACCACAGTGTTACCAGCAGTTAAAACACTGTGCTCCTGACAGACTCTCATGTCATCGCCCTGAAAGCGGAGCAGCGCTTCTGAGAATTTGATAGAGGACAAACGGGAGGTTATCTTTTCTTGCTTGGCACAACAATCGAGAGGCAGAGCGTTCTGACCATCTTCCACTTTGACAAAAAAAAAAGACAACTTAACAGGCAGTCAAAAGGCAAATGATTTGTTTTCCATCTTCTTGATAAAGACAATAGAATGAACTGCCACCTCAAATTTCACTCTGCCAGAATGGTGATTGTGGATGGAGGAATTCACAGCGGGGAGTCTTTGCCCAGTAGAACAAACACAGAAGAAGAACTAGCGCTGAAATGTTGTCGGGAGACCTTGATGCGCATGCGGTTCCCCGTGTGCCTGTGACCTAAGCAAGCGCGTGAGCGTGCACCTTCACATCCAAGCTGTGTGCATCCGCCGCTGAGGCTTACATCCTTCATCTTCCACAAGAAGGACCACTTCCTATCAAGGCCCGGCATATTTTCTGCCATCTTGATAGATAATAAAAGATGCACAAAGGACGTTTAAGAGTCTCATCAAAAATGTTTCTCGCCGCTATCGTCGTGCATTTGATCGTCAGTAATGGGCCAAGACAGCGAGGCAAGCTTTGTGTTCTTTTATTTTACAGTGTAATTACAGAGTGATATGACTGACATGAAGGCGTGATTAAATGTTATTATGTTATCTGGTATTCTGTCTATCAACGTGATATGACTAACTGAAGCGGAGCAGTTTTTTGTGGCCCCATCTTGAAAGGGAGGCTCTGGAAACCACATCACAGAAGTGGTAATTAACTGCTTTATAGTATGGCCTTGCAGAGGTGAATGTGGGCGAATACTCAATGTAGCAAACTTCTTACAGTTGAATAAAACTGAAAATGGCTGGGAGCTGCCATCTATTTACGAATTGATATTTATGAATAATTTATGAATGGTAAATTTACAGCGTGAGGCTACAATCTCGGGAAAGCAGGGCAGAGTGATGGGGAGAGAAGGATGAGGAAAGGGAAGAGTTAAGACAGAAATAGTCGTCCAGAGGGGATACAAAATTACAAGCGCCGCCACCCTGCAGTTCAGTGCTGTGGCGGTAGTTCATTAATCAATACTAAAAACATCTAGCCACTAATTCAGGATTTAGCCCTGCTCCACAAATTACTCCATGCGGGTTTTTCCTTAAGTGAAAGCGGGAGGCAGCCGAGGCCATTTCAGAGGACTGGCATTGTTAGCTGCCCCCTGCGAGGCAACTCCATCACCTTCTGAGGCCGAGGGCTCAATGTTTTATGCTGCATATTCTCATTTTTCACCCTCCAGTCGACTATTGATTCGCTGGCTGCTGCACATGCAAGTGATTTTTATCAGTCTAGCACGAGTGCACAACAGCATCACCGGCTCAGCTAATTAAATGCGCAAAATCATTGTCCTTGTCTCGGCTTGCTCCCGAAGCATAATTTATTTGAAATTTTGAACTTGGTATGAAAAAAAACGGGGGTTTCAGAGAGTGGCCTGAGAGTGATTTGTGCAAAAACATGCACAGGATAAATTGAGTATGCTGTCAAAAGGGTAATTGCAAAGTTTCTAAGTGATAGAGGCTGGTTAATCAATAAAAAAGCAACGCTTTCACTTTAATGATGAATTAGCCTTTCAGTTGAACAAGACTATGTGAAACTAGTTCAGTGCCACAGGTAGTAAACACTAACGGAAATAAGAAGGATGCAGCAGCAACGCTTTAGAAAACTCTATGGGAAGCACCTCTGCTTTCTGTGGGGAGTAATGCAGCTAGCTGTAAAGTTGCGCTGTGTACAGAGACCACTCCAGTAATTGCCTTCCAGGATGAAGTCCAGGAAAGGATCTCCACAGACACAAGGGGGTTTCTGATTTCAACACCTTTCACCTGACAGCACAGGGGTCTTTTTGTGTGACTATGGGAAGCTCTGGAACAATAGAATTAGGTTTTTCAAATGGCAGTGGGGTCCCATGATTTGCTCAGGATGGAGTAGTGATCCATTTCTCAAGAACATCAAGACCAAAAACCCTCACACCCCAAGAACACTTTCTTTCATCAACTGGCCTCATCAAGCAGGTCCAGGTCCCCCACTGGCACTGACTCTCTCATTCTTTATACTGCGAACATTTGCACCCTCCATTCCCTTCATTTTAAAGGCTGTACAACTTCTTCATTTTTAAACAGGTCTATTTTACATACTGTAGTTTCTCTTGTTATTTTCCATTTTCCCATTTCTTTTAAGACACCTAACCTGCAGTTTTTCTTTTTCTTTTCCATTACTATGTTTATTGTGACTGCAATGCACCCAAGCATAGAGGGAAATTCCTTGTATGTGCAAGCCTACTCGACTAATGATTCTTGTCTGCGGGGCAAAGCTCTTTTTTTGCCCAGTGTATCAGACAAAATGAGCTTGCACGTAAACGAGGGCATCTGTCAGTCTCCTCAGCGGGATCCTCACCTAGTCTTGCTATCAAAATGTCTAGAAACTGTGATTGTTTAAGGGTACAAAACAAAGTACAGTGCCTCCATCATTGTGAAAGTATAGATGCAGTAGAGAGACCGGGACATCAAAATCAAAGGCGAAGGTGCATTTCGTCACAGTGGTGCTGTTCTCTGCATGGCGTGAGATGGCCTGCTGCAACTGTATCCCCCTAAAAGCAGTCTCAAAAACACGTCTTTTCTCCCAGGCTTTTGGGTGTTAGTGCATGCATACGTCTGTGTGTGCACTCATGCGCACGCGTGTGTGTCTTTGTGTGCACCTTTTGTCATCCATGTATGAAAGCTGTGGTAGGCACACTGCTTTTCATACAGTACGAGAGTGTGTGCATTGTGTGGGTGGCTCAAAGGTTATGTTACTGTATGTATGTGGAGTATTTATGTTCTATCTCATTTGTTCAGTGTTTTATTGTGAAGCACATTGAGTTTACCTTTAAATGTGCTTTACAAATAAAAATGACTTGATATGTACTTGAATGAAAAAATCCTTTTTTTTTCAAGACATGTCAACAGATCAGGTGATCCACATCGGGCGAAATAACACTTGATGTCAGTGGAAAGATTCTAGTATTGTCATTTGATGCTGCATAAACACGTGAAAGGAGTTTTCCTGTACAGGCTCTACTTTAAGCTTTTCTTTAAGCTGCATCTGCCCTGCATTCATTTACTCTCCTGCATGGTTTAACTACATCTGTGTGCAACGTCTGGCTACTGCCTTGCAGTCCAGCATGCCTAAGAAGCCTCATTTGTAGCATGACTGCTATCTTCTTTTTTTACTCTTTTGCATTTCCCCCACACTCGCTCTTTCCTCGTGTCTCGCTCTCTAACTTTTGCTCAGCGTTGCTCTTTTGATTTAGCCTTTTCTCTTTCCATTTATTTTCCTATTCATTTTCCTTCTCAACCCTTATCGCTGCCTCTACCAATCTGCCCCTCTTTCTCTCTCTCCCTCTCTCTCTCTCTCTCTCTCTC
>JBCAUF010000052.1:22210277-22220557 GCA_038406115.1 Haemulon aurolineatum | reverse complement strand
GTGAGACCCCGAGACATTTGATGTCTGCTTCTTTAAGATCGCTGCTCTCTTCTCCTGGGTAGTTCAGATGCATGACCAACGGACCATTGACTTGAGGGTTTGATGTGTCACATTGTCACATTCAGCTGCAACCTACTTCATATGGGTGCATGAGAGATCATATACCAATGAAGATGGAAAGTGCATATCAGTGGAAAATCTCCATCATCACCAAACTGGACAGTCTCAGGGCCTCAGCTGTGCCTTGATGGATATCAAAAACAACAGAGTGGACAGAGTGCACTCCTCATCACATCCCACAGGATGCGCGAAGGAATGTCGCCTGTTTCCAGACCAAAAAAATTGTAACCAAGAAGGGCAAATTAAAGTGACCACGTGACTATCCGCTTGGGGCAAACAAACTTGTAAAGTGTTCCAGAGCCAAGGATGCTGCAAGTCAAAAGGTAAAAGGGCAAAGACTAGTGGTAGAATAGATATAGTCATTGTGAAACCTTGCCCTTAGAGCAAGGAATGCAATCACTCTTTGGGGAAGGTGCCTGATTTGGTGCGTGGAGTTGAGAGGTACCAACAAAATGCAGTTGGGCTCACCTCTATGCACAGCTTTGGCTCTGGAACCAAACTCCTTGATAGACGATGGACCGTGGCGAGACGTGCCAGGCGGATGTAGGATTACTGACAAATCACTGGGTGGCTGCTGCACAGTTGGACTTTCTCCCGGTGGATGAGAGGGTCACCATCATGTGGCTGCGTAATGCAGAGAGAAAAACTATTACTGTTGTTTGCGCATATGGGCTTGTTTTTCCGTTAATGGGCAAATTATCGGTAGGCTGTCACGCACAGCTGCCCAGATCACAGAGAAATCCCACAGCTACACAAACTACAGTATACGCCTACATTTGAAACACTGGAGCTGAATTGTACGTTCATTTCACAAAGTCTGCAGATTTAGTTTGGCTCTTTATGAAACATAAGTGCATGTTAGAATTGGGACAAGCTTTTTGTTACGAGTCCATTTGGCAATTCCTGACTCATGCTTGACTTTTGGACACCTAGTTTAAATAGATAACAAGGATGAAGAGAGTTGTGAAGAGATGAGTCACGTATAATTGGGATTCTCTTGCGGACTAAGTCCATTATCTACATGGGTTGATTTCTCAGTATACTATATGCAATCTTGTAGCAGAAACGGTACTATTTCTGACAATTTGTAACATCTGTTTAACACAGGTCAATGTTAAACCTATTGGAGTGCGCTCTGCATCAATGGGGAAGGCAGTTGGGGTGCACTCTACACACTCGGCCATGAGTGGAAAGAATCAGTCACTGTGAACACTGAAAGACACTTTGATTGTGTGACTGTTGAGTTACTGTATGCATATGTATTGTTTAATTGTTAATGTATTGCTAACATTACCAATGTGCACTATGAAGTACATATATGTGCATAAAAGTCGACTCAGTTAAAAGTAGCTGGGTGCAATGTGTTGGGTCCTTTAACCTGACAGCACATTCTGTGATTTAGAGCAAGACAGTACTTAAATTCATATGATGTTTGCGTCATTATCCTGGACTTTCGCGTCTGGTAGGGTAGTGGAAAATGACGAGTCAGTGTGGGCCTGTTGTTGGGAGAGTTCAGAGGTGTCAGGTTGTAATTGAGCTACAAGCTGATGTAAAAACTACTTCTTGTTTTTTGTTGGGTTTTTTTTTTGCTTCAAATCATCTTGCTTAGCACAGCGACAAAGAAATATTGCACTGTTACTGTATTGTACAAAAATCAAAAAAAGTTCATCCGCTGTCTCTCTCATTCTCTCAGGCTCTCCCCTGTCTTATTCTTCTTCTCTTTATTTGGCAACTCAATTTTTCTGAATTAGACAGACAACACATGGCATTCTGTGCATCAGTTCTTTCTGGCAGGCACTCAAAGCATTGACAAATGACTCCTTAATTCAGAGGAAAACAGAGGGTGGGGAAGGTGAGGCAGACAAAAATAATGGGTTGCCTCAGCTGTGAGGTGCATGCTAACTGGCTCTCCTTCTGGATAGAGGGAATAGTGAGTCGAAGATGAAAAAACAATCAATTCCACAACGCTTGTTGCAAGACAGTCTAGAAGGAGGAAAATTGGGAAAACAAATGCTGGAGAAAACTCTCACCAAGACCATTGGAAAGTTTCTTAAAATGTCGTGCAACATATTAAACAGAGTGTATAAGTAGAGGTATTCAGTAATGCCTCTCACTCTTCAAATAACAGCAGTTTGATTTGATCTGTACAGGTGTTTTGAAGGGTAAAGCATACCATACATCATTCTACAAAGATATCTAAACAGCATTTGATTTGCTGAGGATTTGTAAATGATTTGATACCAAAATCAACAACACACTTAAATCCTGACAGTGTTTCTTTTCCAAATCATTAGCTAATCAAGATCATCTCTTTTGGCACTGTGACTCTGCTGCTTGACCCAGAGGCACATTGGTAGCATCTAAACACTGACTAATGTACTTGTTATTAATCTCCCTCTCTGCCTCTTGCTTTTCCAGATGATGAATGACCAGGCGACGCAGCCCAAAGTTAGAGCGCTGCTCCAGCATGATTACAGAGCCCGTTATTGGTCTGCCCCTGCACTTGATTAATGCTCTTGTTCCAGCTTCCCACAAATATGCTGACTCTCATCAAGCACTTTCGTCATTGAATAGAGTGCATTTTCTTAAAGCTTGCTGTAATCACTGAAAGAAAAATATGGTGGGTGAAAAAAACAGGTAAACCTACGTGATAAAATAAAGATTGATACACCAATTCTTTGGTTTGAGTGTAGAGTCGTAAAATATTTTTTGATGGAGATCTGAAGTAAGGGGAAGGGGATTTATGCACTTAATTTTTTTCCGGGTGTCAACTTCTTGCAGTTGCATTGGATTATTGGCAAGGGCGCATTTTGATGGTTCACTTGATCACAGGGAGTGAGGTCGTTAATCACCAGTGTGGGGTGTCAGCAGCTCCACTCTGGGTTGTTAACAGTTCCTTATTGACAAAAATGCTAGTCTCTGAGCGCAATTTAGAGTGACTGAATTAGTGCATATTGTGATATTCATCACAAGTTACTTTGGTTGAAGAAGGCAGGAAAGCAAGGACAATATTTAAAAAAAAGATTACATTTGAGACAGAGGAGTCTATAACAATATTGACACAGAGTTTTAAAAAAGAATTCACCACCATACAGCTCAAAAGAAACACAAACTTTTGTACTGTATAGCTCAAGTTCAAGATATGCTTTAATCTCATGCATTATAATTAATAGCTTGAAGGCACTGTACATCACTGGCTCCTTGTTACTCAGAACTACCCAGACAACAAAAAGAGGCTCCGCCTGAATTCCAACAGAGATGCAGTTATTGATTAGTTAACCAGACCAAACACTGAACACAGCATAAACGCACAACATATTTTATGCTCTGCATTCCGTACACGATTCTCCTGTTAAATTAAACCCTCACAGAGTGTGCGAATGTTGACTCTTGACAAAAGGTACTGTCAAGGCAAGCCTTTAGCGGAGGTTAATTCACATGTCATTTGTGTCAGAGGCTGGCTTTACGACCTTACATTAACCACCCAAGGAAACAAACAACTTCATTAATGACTGAAGCACAATTTCAAAGGTGGCATGTGCAGAATGTACAGAATGTCTAATTTCTTAAATAATTCCTTTCATACAAGTAATGATAAACCAGAGCTAGTACTGCAAAAGCAGAGGCAATGCTTTTATTGTTATGATCCGTTTTGTCCCTCTTATGTCTCCGGTATTTCATCACGCCTTATGGTACAGTATAGACATTCAAAGGAATTAATATTTTTCTACAGTGTCTGGATTTAAATGTCACAGACTATACAGAAAAAGTAAATTAAGTCTAAATATATTAGGAATAAAGCCATCAAATCTTTCAAAAATGGCATGGCGGCTTTGTAATAGCTTGCGCTTTAAATTACAGCAGAAAATTATTTAAATGATAGTACAATTTGTTTTTGGTCACCTTGAAGTCAAGCAGGTTAATACTGTGTGTCAAGAGGACATTACCAAAAAGCTTTATAGTCAGAGTGTAATCAGGGAGGCACTTTGTTCGATTTTATACAGGTCATACCATCGAATAAAGCTCTGCAAAGAATCTAAACGTAACGAATTCCCCTTAAAGAAGACTAATCAATGTGAGGTTGTGTGATCTTGATAGCAAGAGATAAAGCATCGGAAATCAAAAGCTGAGCTAAGTTAAACACTTAGAAACTTACCTTGACACTCACTTATCTTTTTCATAGAGAATACATTTCATAGGGTTCTGTCAATCAGCTGATGCGCAGAAGTGAAACTGGGATGCATCCTTTTAAATGCCACAGCTATGGTGCATCTCACTACTTCCCACATCAACACGTCTATCATGACTGACTGACTATATCAATGTCTGCATAACGGGTGTGAGAAAGTGCAACAGCCAGAAACTCCATAAGGTCCCACGAGACTGAGTTCCACAAAAATGCTTTGGATAATGAGTTGTCTGCATTATTCATGGCAATCTGACAGATCCTCCTATGTTACAGGAACTAATCATTAACCAAATACAGAACATTAACTTATTATTCCAACTGAAGTGGGCTTTTAATCAAGTCATACAGTGTGTATTTCCTCCTTTGTGCTCTCAAAGGTCGTATTTATCTCCTGGAGTGATCTTGTTTAAGAGTGATTAGTCTTTGAGCGGTTCGACTCACACGAGTAGACAAGAAAGATACATTTGTTTCTATCTGTTACAATGGATATATGTACATGTCATGTTGCCATAAGTGTCAGATATAATATTTCACTTGCACTCTAAATGATTCCCATGGAGTTCATACTGTGAGGTACAGAACATGTCTATTCTAAAAAGACTGCTGGGGTAGTTTCAGGTCGTGACAGCCGGCATACTTTGATGACGGCACGTTCCTCCACTGGTGAGCAACTTAACTTGCTTCAACTCAAATGTGGCTTCTCCGCGGCGAGGTCGACAAAACCCAGGTGCGTGCACTCTGCTGACTCACTCAATTGGCACCTGCAGTTGTCATGCATGTGGCCTCACGAGGACTACTCATCACGCAGCAAAGGTGTGTGATGAATGACTGAAATTGAGTGAAATTTAAGAAAAAGCGGATGCAGGAAAGATGTAATTGCTTTGAAATAATTGCTTTACCTTCTGGCTCAATGGGGACACTGTAATCTTTAAAGCTGTCAATCTGATCAACATGTGGAAGATGCATGCCCCTGAAATGTGTTCCCTTTTTAGCTCACGATCACGGATCACAGCCCTTTGTCAAAGTAAGCGACATGCCTTGCCTAATTAATTGAGAGGTGTGCAGAAAAAACAAAACAGAAAAAAACATTCACATTCGAATTAGCAGATGTGTGCAATTGCCATGGGAGTTCTTTGCTCCTCGGGCAATTTTCTAAAACCTGTGAAAAGTTTGCATTTTTGCAATGGTAGAGAAAGAGAAACTTGCAACAGCAATTTGTATGACACGCATATGACAGTAACTGCTGCGATTTGGGCTTTCTGGATTACAAATTAGTTTATTGAATTTTTGTTATCAAAACCGAGGGCATGCTTGGTTTTGTGCACACAGAATTCTGAGATACCTACCAGTCAGGTAAAGAGAGCATGTTCTGCTTTTCTAACACATTTTAAATACATTTTCAGTGCAGTGGATGACATTTGGGCTTGGTGAGACACTTTGTACAGTGTCTATAGGATGAAAGTCATTGACTGAGGTGCAGGACAATGATCATTGTTTAGCATTATGTTATTAGCCGTGTCATCAACATTCCCCTAGCTATGAATGTCCTCTGTCAGGTCAGTCTGGGTGCTTACGCTTGCTCTGCTGCAATCCTGCAACAGGTACTTGACAGGGTACCTTATCAGGACACTAAAACTACCTCAGCAAAGTTTAGTGTTATTTTAATCAGTAGGGGTCAGCTGTTATCACTGCTGACGTACCCTTAGCCCTTGGTGTGTGTATGTCGTGGTTCTGTCGTGGAGACATTACCCTTATTAATTAGTCACCCGAACACATGAAGGCAGAAATACTGTATCTAAAATGCTTGCTTGCCCTTTTCTTTTCCTACATTCACATGTAGTCAGTGACACATGTGACTATGTGAAGTGTCATTCTCATAGTCTGCAAAGAAAAGGACAAGTTGATCAAGGGAACAGAGAATGCGAAGAGGAATGGTAGAGAAATGGATTCATTATCCTATTTGTGCTCACACTGAAGACGCTGAGCAGTGAACACTGGGATCAGTGATTCCATCTGGCAGTCACACCAGGTTGAAGGCACTGAGTCAAGCCACCATGCTTACGGACAAAAACAAAATAATAATACAATAAGGACAATAAAAAATACAACCCACGTCTGAGAAAAGACGTATTAGAACAGGGACAGGAGTTTGTTCTGGACCTCTGACCTTTTCCTAATTCATATGTTGTCCTATCTTGAAGAATTAAAGAGCACCCTTGACCAAAAATATTTTCTCCACCGATACAACAGAACAACAGTCAGCTAAATTCAACAGCTACTTGACCAGGAAAAAAAGGGTTGCAAGGATGATGTTTCTTTGTAAGCAAAGCATGCAATTATTTGCAAACAGCAAAGCTTTTTTGTGTTGGGGCTACTTGAATGAGTTGGGGAAAATGAAATGCCCATTTCATGTTCCAAATGGATAGACAACAACCCATTTATAATGCAAATGAGCACTATACAAAGGTATGGAAATGAATAAGAAATACAATATATTTAGCAGTGATTTTGAGGTTGGTGCAAAAGACAAAAAGTACTTTGTGGCAAATTCAATCATCTTTGGGAAAACAAGTCTTTGTTCACAGCACCACTTGTGTGTTATGAAGAATAAGACAGCACTTTGCTTGTTGGCTGAATGTATCATGTATTCTTAGTGTGCCATGCAATTCAAGTTAAGAGGCACAGCATAATACCCTTTTACACAAATGTTAGTTTTTACATGTTATTTCAGAGTGATTGTGTATTTTTGGATTCCCACTGGTTCCAGATGTTGTTGGTTGTAGCCCAGTGTGTGCATGTGCTACGACAGGGGTATACAACACAGTATGGTACAGCGGCACAGCCTCTAGTATCCATATGGTACTGTGCTATAACAATGCTATTCTTTCCTTTACATTGTGCGACAACAGGAGCAAGATGTTTTATGCAGCAATGGCAGACAATTTGGTTTTCAAATAAAATATCACTTTCGAGGCTGGTGTCAGTTGGATTCCATAGATGGGTGATTGTTTTAATCTGCAGCTGATGCTCTGACATGTTTTGTGATGTTCAGCCGCGCTGGTGCATGCCGGTGCCGACTGACTGGCTTGGATGAGAAAAAATACGAGTCCTGTGTTGCCAGTATTTTGTTATTGCACAGTGGGTTTGCCAGATCCATAACCTTGTTGACACTACTTCCCTGTTTGGATTCGATTTTCAGATGCCTATTTGAATAGCTCAGAGTTAAGTTTTTGTGATGTTGCTTTAGCTGTCAGTTTAGTCTTCTAATCTGAGACCTTAATGGTCTGACTAAATGCATAATGGCCACTTTTATTTCACTTGAGCTGTTGTTCACTGTTTGAGCTATCCTATGGTTAAAGTAGACAAATTACTTCTTTTTTTTATATTTGTGATTCATAAGTAATGATCTTTTTCCATGTACATGTGAAATGGTCATCTTTATTCATAGTATTTTTAGTGTCAAATAAACAGCTGCAAACAAGAAGCAAGGTACATGATGAACAGTCGTAAGAAGTCAACCATGACAATATTATAATAAAGTAGCACTGTGACATTCCTACACTATACGTCTGTTATGTAGTCGTATGAGAATGTCGTACATGACCGGCTAAAGTCAGAACAGCAGCATCAACACTAACACTAGTGTCATAGAAACAGCTCCCAATCGAAGCACAGACATAAATTATTTGGCCTTATATTCTCCACGAAACACAGGAGCTTTCTTAAGCATTCTTGTGTCGTTCAAGCTGTAGACCCAGGGTTAAGGATTCCATTACCACTGATTCTACTGTATTTGTTGACTTAAGCTTAAAAAAAAAGAAATATGTACAGTATTTACTGAACTTCAGGTACAGTATATATGGTACAGACAACAGAGAAACCGTTACGCACGGTTTCTCTTTCAACACAACTCTGAAGCTCGGAGCCGAGTCGGACTGACCTGACCTCCCCTGGATCTTCAGTGACCAACACGTCTGTCTTGCAGCTGGCGATGGGGTTGATTGACAGTTCCACTGGTGGCACCACAAAGCTCTTGCTGACTGGCAGCCACAACCCTTGGCCCAGACTGTAGAATGATCTGTGTTGGCACAATGACAAGACATAAATGTCAATCAAACTCAGATTACTCACATAATAACATGTTGTTATTGCACACATACTGTATGTTACAGTACGTACACACGCGCATGCATTGGCACAGTTGCGGGAATAATGAAAACTGTAGGCTTAAACGAGTTGGCACATGAGTGGTGACGACCTGATCGAGAGAAAGCAAAAATCTTTTATTGCTGGCGTATTGCCTAATTCTATATATTTAGGCTTATGCACATGATGGACAGTATGGCCGCCCTTGTATTCTGGGTAATGAGAAAGTCCAGCAGTGGTATTGATTTAGGAAGAGTCTGGGGCATGAATTGATAAGAGTCTGGGACATTTGGAGTTGTCGCAGAGAGACATGTCTTGCCATTCCACATATTGTGTGATATGCAAGATTAAAATCAATATACAAATTTGTATCATAATCGTGGAGCTCAAATTGAAGTGAAGTGGTTTTTGTTCATTTCTAGGACATACTGCTTCAAAAGTAGAGCCACATTCAACAGGAATATTTTATAGACCACATGCTTTCATATTTTAGTACATATGAAAAAAAATATCTTAACATGTTATGTTAAAGTTGAGAAAATAGGTTCAGCTGTCTAGTAGCATAAATAAGTGCTGGCTTATGATGTCTATCCAATGTGGCAACTAATTCAATTGGTATTCGCATGTTCGCCCGTGGCACTGTTGGAAACAGAATTAGTACATTAGAAGTAGCTGTGGTGGCCTCACTTTTAATTTGCTAACATAAAAGAACCATTTCCTCTCTCCTCAGATGTAATGCCCTCTGCAGCACAATGCCTTAGCATGAGTGTGCCATGTGTACTGATGACCATTGTTCAAGACGGTGTGAAAAATAATTCGGTTTTGCCAGAGATGTTTCTCTCGAGCGAGAAGATTAATATCCTCAGGAGGACATCCTGCAGCGGGCCCAGACTCGTCGCTTGGGAATAACAACACCTGGTAAGGCCTCGCAAATAGCACAGAACATGGCCGTGCTTTGCATCGTGTGCTTTTAATGAATCTGAGCAGGTGGGCGACAAGATCCACAAATTCCTAGAAACCTAGAAAACCAAGCTTGAATGCCTTTGCTCGTCTGAAATCTTGGCATTACATTTAATCAAACTGTTATTTCACTCCCACGTAAAAAAAAAGATACCCCAAAGAGGTTTTTTTTTTTTTTTTTTACCTTCGCATCAGCAACATTATGTAAGTTTGTGCACTGTTAAATATTGTTGACATCCAACTGTCAAACATGCCTTTGTAGGTACAAGACCTGATTGCTGGAACACCCCGTTTTCTGGGTTGCCAAACCTCAGCATTAAAATCGCTCCTGCCAGTAGATTAATTAGAGTCAGAGAATCTGAATGCATTCTACTCATTCTGACGTCCCCTCACTATCTGAACTATTCAAAGAAAAATTGACTTAAAAATGTTCCGTTATTAAGACCAGAATTTTTACATTTCCATCCAGCTATCCGTGCCTCAGATCACATGATGCTCATTTTCTCACTTTTTCTCGCATTAAAAAAAAAAAAAAAGGTGAGAGGCAGCACTGGTTTTCTGCAAAGCCCCCAATCTGTGACACCAATCCCTGTTACGATTAAGCTCCTCACAGCTACAGGACCAACTCTGACACTGTCCAGCTGAAGAGCACTGCAGTCTTTTCTTCAATCCTCCCATACACAGCACTGATAGTAGAAACCTTCCAGAAGGAACCCAGTGAGAGTTTCCACTTGGTTGCTGCATCTTTACTCGCTTTGTCTGCTCCCTGTATGAGTGTGTACATCTTTTAAACTCTGAACCTACACAGTGCTTCGACCTAGCAATAGATTTGGCTGCTGCCTTCGAGTGTGTGTGTGTGTGTGTG
>JBCAUF010000052.1:22185994-22197254 GCA_038406115.1 Haemulon aurolineatum | reverse complement strand
TTAAACAAGACTTGCCTGGGGTGTTTTCCCATCACTTGTCAGCAGGTAAAATACCCACTTTGACACTTCTTATTGTTGTGGCCAGAAGTGTGGCATGCTCGAAAGTCATGCACTATTCTTCCTTTTTTGATTTACTCTGTAATATTTAACGACAACCAGTGGTTTACGCCAATTGTTGGAATGGCAATAAATGTACCTGGATGAAGGAGTTTGTTTCAGTTGTGCTGTCTTTAGAAAGTACTGTTGTGCATCTGTGCATCTGTGCATGCGTCCGTGCATGTGAGTGTGTATCATTGTTGAGTGCTTCTGTGCCAGCGCTCTGATGCATGGTAAAGTGATGTGTGATGGAAATGCATGGCTCTTTTGAAGAACATCTTTTGCTGGATGGATGTGGTTGCCCTGAGAAAATACAAGATACTTCAGAGCAATTACTGGTCAAATAATCGTACTGCTGAAAAGGACAGATAAAAAGAGAAATAAAATGGAGAAAGACAAGGAGACAGGGGAGGACGGAAGTACTAATAAAGTCAGAATGCTGAGTGTACTGGGCGTCTGGATGAGTAAAAGATTCCAACACTGAATTATAACCATTAATGATCTCACAATGCATAGATGTGCAGTGACAGATGCAAGCACACAGTATGCACATGTGTTCATCTGCACACATTCAGAATCCACATGTACACACTTGCCAACTCCATCTTTGGCATCATGTGCACTGACTGAGTTGCAAGTCTGGAGCTCTAATACATTATGCATCAGCTCTTAACATGCCCTTGACCAGGTTGACATAAATTTCACATACATTACAGATGTAATCCATTCTAATGAGCTTAGACTTTATCTAGTTGGGCACAAAATACACAAGGGAGTTATGCCACTCATGGGAGGATAAATATCATCACACTGCATGCTCCGCTTTTGTTGGTACAGTTTTAATGTCAGCACAAATAGGTGCAAAATTGCATGAGCTGATTGTGTACATACAGCAGAGCAGAGGCTGGTGATTATTTACCTGGATGGGGCAACTGAGGGCTTCTGCTTACACACCAACAATGTTGTTTATTAGGTTCGTGCACTGAGCTTGGACTCCAACTATAGAAGAATGTTCGATTTACTCACCAATTGAATGAGAAAAGAAAACCCACTCCATCCAGTAGCTCAGCTTGGCTCTTTAATCTCTGTATTTTTTTTTCCCGCACCAGGCAAAAACATTCTCGACAAAACACAATGACCCTCGGACTTAACTAAAAGGAAGTTGCGAAGTCAACATTAATGCCAAATTTAGTTTTATTCTGCTTTTTCAGAAAGTGATACAAATAAAAAAAAGACTGTCTTAACCTGGGTGGCATAATCTGTTTTTTTTGTTTGTTTGTTTGTTTGTTTAATGCTTCAAGGCCTACCGCTTTTGTGATTGTTATAGTGATGACAATATGCAGTGCTGCACACACAGTAAAAACTTTAGCCTGTCATGCCATCTTGCTATTGGCTGCTTATTTTTGGTCATTCTGCTACTGTCTGACCAGTCCAGCAGAATTGGCAATGGCTAATATTGGACCTAAAGCAATAGTTTCTTCCTGTAAAAAAGTGGAATGGAGTGGCTAAAAGTCTTGGGTGTAGTATAGGGTGAGAAATATAAAACAGGTACAGCCTTCCTTCTGTGGGCTCCTGACTGCCAACTAAGGCAATCAGTCATGAATCCCATTGCACCGTCTTCTGCGCCACTTTTGCACCAGTTTATTTGCAATAAATGGAGGCGAGTTCTGAAGGAAGCTAGTGGGGAATTAGTGTGTAATGTATGGCTGGGATGGAGCTCATTAATTCTTTAATGACATAAGACCTCCACATCATCAACAAGATCAATAATCACTTGAACACCCTATTTTTCCAATCTAACACATGTTAACTGTTTGATTATCAGTGTATTGCAGGAAGTTCATTTGTTGTAATACAATGATGAAAATGTGTGTATCACATATGATACAGAAGGCTTTTTTGTCTTGCATTTCGAGCAGTGTTTTTAAAAATTCACCAATTAAAGATAACATTCCACCTTGATAAGAAATTTGGAGGGAAGATTGGGGTATTTACATATAACATATGATCAATTCATTTCATATCACTCTGTATAATACCAATATTTCAAAATAATATTGAAAAGCATTATAGTAAAAAACTATTTATTAACTTACTTTGAATATTTAGTGATAATATTGCAAGCTTGCTCGCTCTGAATTACACTACCACCACAATCACACAAACACCTTGTAATTTTATTGCTATTGCATCCCTGGCGTTTCACTTGATCTTGTGTTAGATGTGAACAGAGGTGTTCCAGCAGGCTCCTAAAATCAGTTTCTTCAGAGCAAAAACACTGACAGACATTTATGAAAGTAACCCTGAAGCAAAATGAGCTGCTCTTCTTTCCTCTATTCATTGTAGTCCTTGCAACATAAAAGAGGTTTGAATGCCTGCATTCTTTTTCTTCCAGTTTCAACATAATCAACTTGATCTGAACTATATCTTTAAATGACATTTCTAGAATCTCAAGTTGACTCAACATAATGATTCATGTTAGATTTTCAACCCAGTCGCCAGAATAAACGTTATCTTTGTGTTTTTCTGCAAAAGCATCAATATATCCTTTAATGCCACCAGCATGGACTCTTAATGCAACGTTCGGGTCAAATAGCTGTACTATCTTATGTTTCTTAATAAACGTGACATTTTATGTGTGAAAGATACAAATGTATTTCACATGTACAGTATGTCACATACAAATGTTGCATAACGGCAGATATGAAAGAAAGAAGAAGAAATGTAAATATTTATTCCTTGTGGCTGAGCTGAGATTTTTGCTCAAACATTTTATAGGCTGAATATTAATCCCTTGCTTTTTCAAACCACATTAAGCTGTTCACTACAGTATGTGCAATTCTTCCTTATGGTTCTTCTCTTTAGTGATATACAGTATGGCGCTTGTGTGACCTATATAATATGTATGATCTCACGTTCACCATGCGGACCCTCATAGATGCACAGGGCATTGTGTTAATCATTTGTAGAATAGGGTTATGAGTGTGTGACTTTGAGACCTCACGGTAATGTCCCATATGTTAAACTTTACCTCCCTTCCTCAGTATACCAGTTATTGATAAAAATATAGAGAAAAAAAGACCCCAGTGTGTGCATGTGTGTCTGCATGTTTGTACTGTATGCACTAACCTGTGTCCTGATCGCAAATCTGCTCACAGGGCTCGGTGGCCCTTTGGCCACAGAAGTCCTGGACCCACTGAGTGGATGAATTGGTCTGATAGTAGAGGGTTAGTTTGGCTGGGTTTAGCCAATTAGAAACATCCAGAAAGCTGCCCATGCTCACCACGAAACTACTTCCTGAAAAAAAAGGAAAACACAAAACAAAATTATTTTGGTTGTGAAAAAAACAAAAAAAACCCCAACAATATCAATGTAGAAAAAGGCTTGATTGTTTGGTATTTTAAAAGCTCTTTTGTTGATTGTATTGCAAAATCAATTGGAGAGTGGCTATTTCTTTTGTTTTCACTGTAATTTTAATTCCCACCCTGACCACGCTGAATTTAAATGAGAAAATTAAGACCTATAATGTGTGTATTGATGGTATTTCCTTGGTAATTGCAGTAGAGGGGCTAAAAGAGTTCCACGAGTCAGTCAGTAAATGCTATGCTCATTGACGCTGACTTACCTTTCTTTCTTACTGCTCCCAGACCAATCGTTAAACTCTGATCACTGAACAAGATTATCCCTAATTGATGCCAATGACTTTTACTTCCAAAGGGAGCTGTGAGGAGATTGTGCTTCAGCTCTCTGGTGAACACAAAGGTTCTTACACAGCTTTATTTGTGTGTATACCACCGAGTTGTGGAAGGTGAAATTGCAGTAAATATTGCAGTAAATGCAATTTTGCGTCAAAGTGAATTTAAATTGCATATCAGAAACCAGGCTAGGATACAAAGATAGCAATTGTGAGATTAAAAGAGATTCATACACTAGGCTAATTCTATTTTACCACGTGACACTCTAAAACTCTGTGAAGGTGGTCTCCAGGCTGTCTTTTTTCTCTTTTTTTCCAACAGAGGATTAATAGAGATGGAAAAGCTTGCAAAGCCAGCAATCAAATCTGAGTCACAGGAATGGTTCCAGGGCTATGCCCTGCAGTAAAATGCAGCACTCAGAGGAGAAATACCCCACAAAGAATGCAAGAACTTACACCATGCAACAGATAAGGCAGCAGCAACTCAAGCCTCATCTGTTCTTTTGTGTGTGTTTTTTTGTTTTTTTATTTATTTATTTTTTTTACTTCATTACATTTTAGCTGTTCCAAATTCAAAATCGAGCACACTATCATCACTTGCCTCCTCCTACACACATGAAGTCACCAGCTGGTTCTTTTCATTTGACAAGAAAGTGTTGCACCAGGTTAGCCACACAGAGCCATAAATAAATAAAAAATAAATAAACTCATATGTAAAAGTTTTATTCTCTTACTCCTTGCCAAATGTGACTGGAGCTCATCTAGCTCTTATAGGCCAATAATAGGCTTCCTATGTTGCTTTCCAGTAAATATTGCATTGCCTGTAGTCATGAAGCAAAGCAATGTCTCACATGGTGAAGTGCTGTGTGAATGGGCTATATGATGAAGCTATGTGATGTATGTGGGTCTGCAAATGTTAAAGCGATACCTTGCCAATTTTCAACTAGATACATATCAGTATAATGTAGGCGGTGTATGCAAATGAACAATGGTAAACTTCCCACCATGTTGCCTGCATTAAGAGCTCCCCACTCATTTGCTGGTCCTGGGGCTGTTGTTCGAACTGCAGATTATACTTATACATTTTTGCATTCCTGCCTCCACGGACACAAAGTCGGAGCAAGAGAGGGAGCCGCCCCTCTCTCTCTCTCGGATCAAGAGAGGGCGCGGCTCACTACACCCAGATCAAACTGTGAAAATCGACAGTGCATACTGAATACGAGTTTTTCCTGCCTTGCCTACTCCTCGATTAAATTGTTTTCAGAAACATATCTTATAGTGTATATTTATCTTTAAAGTAAGATCGTGAACAGGAAGTGGCTGACAGAGTGTATACTATGACCCAAGTCTCTGTCAATCACCTACATATTTAGTGGCTGGCATATTACTTCCACATCGTAGAACATCACACACCAGCAGGAGTATTTACTAGTCGGATTTAGTGCAGTGCATTCTGGTTGCTGTAGGTTTTTGACCTTTTGAGTAAAAGAGAATACCAGAATGCCCTTTTCCTCTGTTTTCTCTGGTTATGTAGCACCAGTTTCAAATTCTTTTGTGCCTTTGAACTGCACAGACACCCCAGTTTTATGAAAAGCATATCTTTCCAGCAGTGAAATACATCTTTAATATTCTGAGCAACAAAAGCTTATACATATGTAAGAACATTAGAAAAAGACCAGGATGAGGTGATGATATTGTATGATAAAGGACAGCATGCTTTCTTGCTCTAATAGTTGTGAATTGAATTTGTAAGTTATATTGACAACATTTTAGAAATACTGAGCAATATTTGCTCTTGAAAAGGAAATATGCAGAACCCCATCAAAATGCCACAGAGGCTGGAGCACAAAAAATAATTCTCTTGAGAGGATCCTTAAAAGCATCTCCCAGGTCAGGCTGACCAAAGGTGAGCAGAACAAAGCTATTTCCTGTAACACCACAGTTCACTGAAAAGAGCTACCAGTAGCCCTCATTTGCTGAGAGAGTGGAGAAAACTAATGGCTTCAGCTCATGTGGTGAGGAGGCAATTGTAAGATTATGGGTTGGTTTCTATGAGACCTGTGAAGAAAACCCCTCCTGAGCAGTAAGAGCATCACTGATTGCTGGCAATTCCGCCATGCACGTTGTGAATTGAGTGCAGTAAGCTGGGGAAAAAATTATTTTCTTCGATGAATCCCCTTTCAGCTGTTTTGGGAACTGAGGTGGAATAGAAAGCATCAAACATCTGTGTCATGGCAACAGTAATAATTACCTAGCTGTTGTTTCTATCCCTCAAAAACAGTCATTTAAATAGACTGACACAACCACTACTAATATTATGGGTTTTTTAAAAAAATTATTATTTTATTGTATCTTTCATTATTTCTGTTTTTGTTGTTGGTACTGTGTTGTCATTTTTTTAACCATTCACTGTCATTATTATTATTGTTTTTTGTATGGTTATAGCAGTAGAGATACATGATTAGACACATAATTGACAGATTCCCCCTCATTTATGTCTGGATAAATTCTGCATTTTGCTTCGCTAAATTTTATTACCACCTTTGGACTGTAACTTTAATTAACTTATTTATAACCACCCTCTGAGTATCTTTTCTGCCATGCAGTAAAAATGCTCCCACTCCGAGACTTAATATTAAAGACGTATCTGTTGAAAAAAATCCAATGATTCACTTCACACTTTGAAGTGCTAAAATAAGAGTATCTTCAGAATTAGTAATAAAATAAAAGGTCCACGACATGCGTGTTAATCTGATTAACCTAACCTCAAAGAGATATTCTTTAGTTCCACCCATATTTGATTTAGCGAGGAGTTTGTCATGACGTTGACTCAACAGTCGTGCTATTCTGCACTCCCTGTCACTGTCCTACCTACATATTAGGTCTAGTGTTGTGTTGTTTGTTTACCATCTCTCCTGTCACGTCTCACCTGTCTACGAGTCACCCAGGTTGAATTTCCTGCTAACACTGACACCTGACCTCATCACTTGTCTGCTCCTCCGATCATTCATTATTTCTCCAGTATACGGAGGATAGTTTATAGACTGCAGCTCGCATGTCTCCTGTGTTATATCATATGTGTTGCGTTGTAGCCATACTGTAGCATTAAAGTCCTTTTTTCCCTGCCAGCCTGTCCCTGTCCTGACCTAACTTATATTTGTGCGTGGCTTGCCGGTTTGGATTTGCTTTGTTTGTTTATCTGTTGGATTTTGTTTGTTTGTTTGCTCTGACTGCCTGCCTGCTGCCGACTGTATGCCTGCCAGACCAATGGCTTAAGCCGCCTTTTATCACATCTGCTATGCCTCAGGTGTCTGTTTTCCGAGGCCAATTCTGGTAAACAGAAGTTTGCAGAGGAACAACAAAACTAAAAGTCTGAAAGCCCTGCTTATAGCTCCTCTGGGTGCACTCTTCATCTTCACCCCACGGAAAAAAAAACAAATGCTGCATAAAGCACGCAACATGTAGATGATTCCCCTGTTCTCCAAGCCGCATCAGTAGCAAGTGTAAAGTTTGGGGTGGGTGGAATTAGTGAAAATCCTGCCGTGCTAACAGTGGTAGAGCAATGGTCAAGAGGTCAACAAAATCAGTCGATTATCATTGTCATTTAGGGACTAATAAATAAATAGCTGTATTAAATTTCATAGGAACAAACTGACCATTATGGACACTCAAAGGGGCTTTGAAGGGAATATTTTTTTAGATCTTAAACCTCTCTTACTTTTTTTTTTTTTTCTGTGAGAAAGTTCATACCATTGCTCCAAGTTGGATTCACCAAACTCTCTTAACTGGCATCGAACGTCTGTGGGCAGAAGTTAGACGCCAAAAGAAGCATCTTTTAAAAGCAAAGCTGTCCATGACTAATATGAGCGGTAGTCAAGAGGACATGACAGTTATGGAGATATTAGACAAGATAATTTTATAGCCTAGAGTGGGTGATGTACACTGTCAGGTGTTATAAAGGAGGATGATCCTGGACAAAGACCTGCATAAAGACCCCGAGGCGGCTGGGTGCAGAGCAAGACAACCTCTCTGCATCACATTTAAACTCCAGATTCATTCAGATCAAAGCATGACAATTCACAAGTCAAATCTGTGGGTTTTTTGCCCTATAGAGAAAGGCATGATATCTGTACATGACTCATACATGATCTTTTTTCAATTCAAAGTACAAGATAATCAGTGAATGCCACAAATTTTCTTCACTTCACTGTGTCACAAATCTGCTCTATTTAATTGGTTTGGAGAGAACTCATAGGAAGAAAAGTGCTGAAACGTCAGCACCTAACAATACAACTCAGTGAGAGCAAAAAGCTTAAATCTTTTACAACATATTGGCTTACATGATATTTTCCAGGTGTCCATCTTACATGTAGCGCCCAATACACAGCAGGAGTTGGGGATTTGTGTGCTGCTCCATTTCTGTTGTGTGTCCGTGTGCACACAAATTGTGGGTGTGTGGGCGGACTAGAAATGAGGCCCTGGTGGCAAGAG
Organism: Haemulon aurolineatum; assembly: GCA_038406115.1. Lineage (NCBI taxonomy): Eukaryota > Metazoa > Chordata > Actinopteri > Lutjaniformes > Haemulidae > Haemulon > Haemulon aurolineatum. Next base: position 22,188,973 of record JBCAUF010000052.1, on the reverse strand, counting down.
TACCTGATCAACTGATATGTGAATGCAGTGCTTTCAGAGATATGGCAATCATTAGTTAAATTGCCTCAGCTCCTTTCTCCCTCTTACTTCACTTAACTCCTTGCACATTTTTCGTATTGGCTTCTCTTACCTCCCAGTGAGGTTTATGCTGTGGTATCTTGCCAATACACGGACCCAATTTACAATTATCCCTCAGCCCAACAGGAATTTAAAACAGACTCAGGGGGGCCACTCGTGAAGCAGTTGCTTGGGCACCCATGCCTAGATACTTGGTTATCCTAAATGGACATTTATTTTGAAAATATTTTGTTCACTGCCCCCACGCTAGCGTGTAAGTAGTCAGAAAACAGCTTTAGCAGCTTTATTTTGTCAAAAAAGTGTAAGTCCAGGTATTTTCTTGATAACATTTGGGAGCATACAGCTTGTTCGTGTGCCACGCAGAAAGCTTATTACTGTAAATGGCATGTATACAACAGAAATAAACCTTGGAGACATTTGTTGGGTAGAGCATGTTTGTCATGGCAACTGAAAAAGTGCAAAGCATTCAGGTTAATATTTCAATCTACGGCATGCAGTTGCATGTAATAAAAGTCTGCGCACTGAAAGCTCTCAGTGCAAAAACAAAGACAAAAATAAATCATCACCATGTTTTGAGCACACTGCTCTTCATCAGTCTGATGGCCCAAAATGTCATTCAGCTTGTGGTGATGATAAATTATTTTTCCCACTGGGAGCTTTCAACGTGTGGGCTTTATTGTCCTGATTTTTGCTCATCTTTTGGTTCCGTCGCATGATTTCATTTTTTTGTTGGATGTATGTGTGTCTTTTGTACTTTATCAGTCGTGGAGAGGGGGCACTGACACTGAAAAGCATTGAAATTGAAAACCACAAATCACAGCCGAGGGGCTGAAGATTTCACTGCCATTTGTAAATAGAAACAGAGGAAGCGTGCGCCGCTGTCCCTGGTCCATTAGGTGTTCCTCCTAACGACAAAAACTATACAAATCACACAATATTTTTTGTCACTCAATAACCGTGTGCACCTACTCGACAGTCATCCCCACAGTATGCTGCTTGAAGGACAACTGCATCCAATTATGGTTGGGAAAGAAACAAAGGTGTAGCATAATGGATACCATGCTCCACAAATTCATATCCTTTTTTTTAATCTAACATAAAACTAAACATTGCCTGAGGCTCAGGTATGTAGGATGTAGGTACTGGTGCAGTATATCCAACTACAACTGCTATGGATGTATCACAAAATTCTCCGTCAGCGACCATTATTCTTTCCTTTAGTTTGAGGGATCTTTGTCAGTTCCATTATTGAGAGAAACATGTCAGAGCTTCTAGGTTTTTCGCAGACAGTTTCACTTAAAATAAGACTGTAAAGACCGCCCATTGAATATTCTGCCTAGGTGCAATGAATGTGTTGCACTTACCATCCGCGACAAAATGCTCCGGCACGTGGAGGGTAACCTTGACAGAGAGAGGACAGGAATCCTGCGTAGCATAGACAATGGCAATGACACATGTGCTGATGGTGATCAGCGTCAGGGTGACCTTATTTAGAGGACTGTGTGGGTGGCCTAGAGGTAGAGAAAGAGAAGAAAGGTAAAAGGTGAACAGTCTGACAGCCCCTTTGTTTTGATCAGGGTCTCCAACAAATATCTGTATTTGAACAGCCTTTATGCGAAGTGACAGGTTCCTTCCATTGCGCACTGGAACATAATCCACACAGACACAAACCTAGAACTAAATCATGCACTGCACTTTGTCAAAAGCACAGCCTCTAAGGGTTGCCTCAATCCTTGAAAATCTAATTAATTGAACATGTGATTTATGAATTTAACCCAGGTTCAAGTTTGGCCTGAGCGGGTAAAGGATGACTTAGAATACCCAAGCTTCTGCAGAACAGCCCAGAATCATTTGCAGGGATGATATATGATCTTATTGCCACTGACAGGGTTATAGATTGGTTGTTTTGGTTGCCCTTTGGCTCTGTCAGGGCTCCCATTTCCAAGCCAGGATATAAGGAATGAAATTAGCCGCTTAACCTCTGTCTACTGATATTTATCATGGGGGGAGAAGTCGGCACGTTGAAAGGAGGCTTACTGGGATGTAATAGCGATAAGGTGGTGATGGCGTTTAGTTTGGAAACACCATTCTAACTTGATTTTAGCTGTTCAAATGTATCGGCCCCTTTGAACCTCTTGAAAATGTAGTCCATGTGTCAGGGACTGTGTGAACAGTTTTGAGGAAGAGAGCTGCCCAATGTGCACCATGCACTGTGCAGGTTTGTTGTAAAGGTCAACAGTCAAAGTAGGCATTTTCTTGTTTCTCTGTTATAGGTTGAACTCAAGCAAACTCAGGCAGTAGCACATTCTTGCATTGGCTGTGATGGAGGACAAATGCCCTACAGAGCATTTCAGATGCTTTACGTCTTCCAACTACAGTGTGACTTTCCAAGTGCAGCGTGACTTTTATAAGACACAGAAGGTGTAAATGTTCAGATGGACAAAGCTGAAACGACACGCCATAATAGAAATGCTATACTGCGACTGAGTCTTATCAGTAACCCACTACATTCCCACTGACAGTTTGGAAGTGGTGAGATGTTACTCAAGGTCAAAATCGGGAAGACAAAGTTTGGTTAATGTATCCACCTGCACTGAATCACATGTCACCATATTGCATAGGGACAGCAACAGCAGCTGTCTGCAGCAAAAGTGAGCAGCTAATCCCTTTGGGGTGTGGACGGTGTCACCGGGTTCGTGACGGGGTCCCTCAATTACTATAAAAGCCCACTGAGTAGCAAAAAGCATGTACACTCACGATGGCAAACACTTACTTTATGGCCACAAACCAAGCAGTCCATGCACTCATACACACACAGAAACACAAGCAGAAGACAAGTAGACAGATACATAGGTGAATGTAAAGCATCAAGCAACCATCAGGGCATCCATGAATGAAATG
>JBCAUF010000052.1:22162506-22182330 GCA_038406115.1 Haemulon aurolineatum | reverse complement strand
GGGGGGGGTTCCTTTTTTTTTGTTTTTGACCTTTTCTTTGCAAATAAATTCGACTCCGATCTTGGGTTAGGGTTAGAATTATGGCAAAGTTAGGGGCTGGGGAATGAGGAGGGACCCTAACTTTAAAGGGGGCCTTTTATCCTTTTCCTTACTTTCTGTCATACTGTATGCCTTATATAATGCTACAATGTTGGGTGTTCATGTTAAACGTGGTCAAAGCTTTAAAAACTGATGTAAATGTATGTAAGCCGAACTCTCAGACTCAGACTGGCCCAGATGCTACTTTTGCAACACTTTTTACAAGTTCATTTGTCATTGCATCGTCCTCTTCTCAGTTTGGTGGAGCATGCCCAAGAATGTGCCCATCCACCCGCTCAGTCTGTTTGCACTGAGTTGATTCAGCCGCTATGGCCGGGACTCTGATCTGGATTAAATTTTAGGGAGAAAATATCTTATGGTTTTTCCCTCTCATGTCATCCAGCGTCTCTGACTCAGCTCTGTGATTTACAGAGTTTTCAGATGGACAGTTGAGTTCTACCCGTTGACAAACCTAACCTCTAAATTGACGCCAACTGTTACATTAGCTGCTGGGGCTACTTGGCTCATTACAGACAGAGGGTGAACTGAGGAGCTGCATTAAGGGCCAGCATAAAATAAATGAAGATTTTTTTTTTTAATGTAAATTGTAAAGCTACTTCGGTGGGGTTCCAGGATAAAATATGGAGTTGGAAATGAGCATAATAGGTCCCCTTTAATCACTCGTTTGTACAGTCATACGCTGGAACAAACAAACATAAAAAAGCACAATGTGTTTCTATTCAACTCCTACTGAGGAAGTAAGATGTTCTGCTCCTGTGTACCCTCTCCACTCCCTCCTTGTCTGATCTGTTTGCCACTGTTGGTTATTTGCCCATCGTTACCAAAGTCTCTGGAGCTCAATTTGCTAATCAAATTGGGTCACATCCCCGGAGTGTGTGCATGTCTGTGTTTAAGTCAGGGTGAGAGCAAGAGCCAGGCTGTGAGAGTTAAGAGGCTTTGTTTGTACTGCCTTGCCACTGCAACATCAAAACACATATCCCTGCTAAATGCACAGGGGCTGCAACAAAGTGATAATTGCTGGGGATTCGCAAAGTGTTAAGCCACTGATGGATAAATAAGTAATCTAAAATAACCTAACATGTGTTGACTGCTTTGAATTGTATTATGAACCTAACATCAAGAGCCCACTTGAGAGTTTCTAAAACTAATGCTTGTTTGTTTGTTTTTTTTGCTATAAATCACATAACATATTTCAGTATTGTTTTAACAAATCAATTGTGCTGTAAATTCATACCCTCAAGAAATGACTTTATGCAAATAACATCAATCTAATTTCCTCACGGTTGTACATATGTTTTGCTTGTATAATCCCCAGGATCACAGTGATTACACTTCCTAATCTCCCAGAGTGGAAAGGGGATAATGGACAGAAAGAAAATCAATGATTTTCTCTTGGCTATGAAGGAGCATCTGAAAAGGCACGCTTCACCTGTTGACAGCAAATTAAAACAAGGAAAAATGGGGGGGAAAAAAAGAAAAGAAAAGGTACAATGGGGTTGGTGTGTCATAAATAGTGATCCACATGACATGTGAGGACAGATGATAATGGCGCAAACATTTACTCTTCTGTAACAGGCAAAAGCTAAACCCCCCACAGGGATGATTACAGGTCCTGGCTGCACTTCTAAGTGCTGTCATTTGAAAAGATCTCGGTAATTGCGTCCTTCATGGTGCGGGATTATAAAAATGCAGCGCAACTGAGAAGGATGCTACGGGTAAAATTTTTTTTTTGGACTCAGTTTGGCCACATATGGTGATGAATTTCCTCTTCCAAGGTTCATGTCAGATCAGTGCCTGTTATTTATCAAATATCTACTTAAAGTAAAAATTTGGACAAGGATAAAAGTAAAAGTTCTTTGCTTTGACTCCAACTTGCAAACTTCAGAAGAAAAAACGCTATATATCAAACTTCTTACAACTTCAAAATAGTCTTTAAATTAAGAGAACTCCAGAGGTCTCTGCAATTGATCTTAGATGTCTGCAGAGGAGAGAAGAAACCTTCTGAGACACATTTTGGAGCCACTGTACAATAAATCATTGATTCTGAAAATTAATATGTTAGCAGAAGCAATATGTCCTGTATGATTGCAAATAGGGTAGTTTTAGCTTATTATATGCATTTGATTTGAACACCCTCTCTGCATTTATCAAGGGTGCAAACAAATCAAACTTAGCTCACATTGATCTTTGTTTGCAGTCAGTCATCGACACATCTTCGCTGTTTGCACTTGTCAATATGGTAGTCTCTCTAATTGGACCTATAACGTTTTCTTTAATGTGCAGTACTCCATTCCTCCCTCAGTTTTAATTGTTTTTTTTTTCTTTTTTTAAATTCATAGAGTAAATCCTTGTCTCTGGTTGGATATTCCCACTCAGAGCACATGTGATTAGTTATGTGATTAGTGAAGAGTTAATTTTGTCTGCTTGATGTTCTTTGCACATCAAGCAGACTAAACAGAAAAAAAAAATATGGACAGGTGTGCACTGTTACTAGCATTTCAAGGAACCATGGAAAGGAAAATAACAGAACTGGAAAGAATTTCCTGAAAGAAACGAATGAGGAATCGTTAGGAACAACCTTGAACCTCTTTGGGGCCATGTTGCTTCACCAAACCTTCACATACAGTACAGAAGCGATTCAATGTCTAAATGCATCATGAGACCTTGGGTTTTAAGTGGGCATTTTGATAGGTAACGCCGCTTTTACAAAATCACAGTCTCACCGCTACACGTTGTGCCAGTGTATCAGAATTGCTCGAATAACGTCAAAACACAACCCAAAAAGTAAAAACTAAAGTAAAAAAAATTAATATAGAAGGAAAATATTGTTTTGGTTCTTGTGAAGCCAAGCTGCTATGTTCTGCAGCAATTTTATATGAGAGAAATGATTTCTTACTAAGGTGAGACTGTAACAATACTCCAGACAGGAGAATATGAGGACGTGGGCGAGTTTCTGGGGTCAAAAGTAAATAAAAACAACCAACTTTTAGAAATGTTTCTAAGCCGTTACACTCATAGAGTGACAAACAGAGGAATAATAATGAAGATGTTTTGTGTTGTACATAACAACACTCTTTAAATGCACGAAGGGATCCTGAGGGGGCACGAGAGGGATGAGCTTTTTTTATTTACCAAATTTGTTCTTCTCTTCTGAACCTCCTTATTAAAAGTAGTTAATTCCCAACGATAGGGCAACATATTTTCTCTTCTTTGGCTACTGGACACAGCAATAACTCTTTGGCAAATGCAGACCAAATGCTGCTACAATTCCCCTTTTATTCACTTCATAAACATTATGTCGTAACTCATGAAAATCTGCCCGCACCGTAAAGATTTTAGATATGATTAAAAGTTCCATTAAATCCGTGAGAAGAAAAGTGTGCACAGAAAGCCGGAGTCAGTCTTTTGGTCTGGTGCACTTAAACAGGTCGAGAGTCGAGTCGGGTTTGGAGTGTGAGAGTCTGGCAGTATTTGGAGAGTGAAGCCAAGGCAATGTGGTGTAAAATTGGTTCTGAATTTATGCATCGTGTTAGAACATGCCCTGAGAGGTGGCGAGTGGAGACAAAGACAGACTGAGGGGGAGAGACAGTAACACAGAGGCGAGAAAATATATCAAAAAAGCAGCACAATGCATGATGACGCTTCGCAGGTCAGACAAAAAAAAAAAAAGTTAGTTGTTCACATTGTTGAAAAATATGTGTTACTTTTAACATTTTATTCAGAACAGGTGTCAACTATTAAATCACAGAAATGATTTTGTGTCACTGTATTCACACAGGAGCTGTTTCTGAAAATCAGTGTGAGAAACCTTGACAACAAAGGGAACCTGGTGAAGCAATTCCAATCTCAACATGAGTCGAAAGAACCATATCTCATAGAATGATATATTCATTGAATGCATCAACCTTCTGTCTGCTGTAAGCCTGTATTATCATTTAGCTCTTTTTTCAAAGTGTAACACTGATGTCATTTATTGCAATGAATGCATTTCTTCACGCAGCCCCTCCAGTTAGGCGGTACAGAGAAGGGATGTTTCATTTATCCGCTGGCATTGTTAGTTGGCCTGAGAGGGCCTCACTGTCCTTGGCACTTGGCATACTTATGTAAGTACTGTAGACTCTAGGTATTTGGAGGCAATGATAAGAGGTTGACCTTGTTGATGTTTCCAACTCTGATAATAAGTTAATGAAGCTGTGCAAATGTAATATTACTTTAAGTTATACATAATAATGTATGACTGTGTCCCTGTACACATACTATTAAATATTCAACTAAGGAAAACTCGAGCTGGACAAGTTTTTATTTTTCATTTTTCCATCCATCAAGTAAAGACTGACCAGAAGAGGGTGTTTTTACACATTAGAGTGCCTCAGGTCTTATCAAATAATTCCAGCTATTGAATTTCGACTGTGAATGCAGCCTGAAATAAACACTCACAAGAACCATCATGATGCTTCATGCAGTCTTTGCATTTGATTTGGACCTTGAATGTCTTTAAGAGGAGGAAGAGAAGTGAAAAGAAAAGAAAGTGTCTCATACTGTGAAAGTAATTAAAATGTGTCTTTCCGTACATCAGTACCTGATTTATCTTACAAAACCAGGTTGCAAAAATAATCCATTTCCATACTAGTAATCCTAAATCTTCCAAGTCATAATGTAAGCTGAAGTGATGTGTTGAATGACACGACACAACAGGGGCCGGGACACAGATCGTATGATATCATACTCTTTGTAATTTTCGCATCGCCATCTTCAAAGTTATAAATGAAACGACAAAGGGCTTTAAAATGTCAGATAAAAACAGCGGGGCTAAAAGGTAAAAGCCATCACAAAGAGAATCGTTAAACACTGGATGGAGTGAAAAAAAGAACATGAATGAGAATGAAATATAAAAGCAAAAGACCTTTTAGAAGGTGTGAAACTTAGGCTGTTTTTGCATGCTTGAGATTCACAGTTTTACAGGTACACAAACAGGGTCACCATTGGTGACTAACAACAGATGTTTTTTTTTTTATTTCAAAATGGGCCCCACTTGATCATCTGAGGCTGCTGTCAAGTTTATAGGCAGCCAGCATGTCTGAGATGTAACTGGGGGTGTTTAAGGCTTTGGAAATTATCAATAAAAATCCATCATAAACCTGTAGTTATTGAGGAGAGGCAATTAAGGATGCACTGTAATATCATCCCAGTAGTCCACAGGAAATAAATGTGTGGGTTGCATTTCCTGTTTGGCAAATAACTTACCCTAACCTCACCCTGAAAAGCCCCTTGATGAAATGAGGACTGGCCAAAATGCCCTCGCTTAGCAAAAACATCCTCTACTCTGAAGGTCTTGGGTACAAAAGGTTGCAGCCAAAATAGAAGTACACTACTGCAATATACACACAGTAGATGCATGCAGGTCATGTACCATTTACACTCTCGACCAGACTTGCACACATGAAAGCACAGCACAAATTAGCCTTCCATTAAATTTGCACTTGCAACCTGCGTCAGATTAGCATCTGATTTACCAAGGCATGAGCTAATTACACGATCAGAGATTCGGACTGCCTTCTGGCTGCTTTCTAAGAGTGATCATATCGGAGTGACGCTGAAACAAAATTACTCATTAATGAGGTGAGATATTCAAAAACATTTTGCGAGGACGCGATTTCAAAGCGCAGGAATAATCTTAATCTCTAAAAAGGTTTGTAAAATCAGTGCAGTCGGATTAAATGTGTGAGCTTCTTGGGTAATGAAAAACGAGACGAAATGACAAAAGAGGATGTATAAAGGAACAGCCACCAAAATGCGAGCAAATTATCAAAAAGAGAGCAATTGTCACGGTGCATTAGCGGCTCAGTGAACATCAAAATCAATTTCAGGTTTAATAACTACACAGTCACAACTCTCTGTACCCACTTTGTGGGCACTCGTGTTAGTGCAGCTCCCTCGCACATTTTTTTAATTTTTTTTTTGGTGATGTGTTCACCTTTTCTAGGTGTCGGTGAGATCTGAACAGAAAGCCGGCAAATTCCATTTTCTTTGTCCCAATAAAATTTTTCCTTGAATAGGCCTTTGCAAATTTGCACTCACTCCCCAGCTGCGGAGATATCTAAAAATTGTATGAAGCTTGGTAAATCCAAAGGAACAGTAAGTCAACAATACTTATATATTTCTTCCATTTGCATGATCCCCCGTCAAATACATATGCATGAAGGACAGAGTAACGTTTCACTGATCACACAAAAGGCGTGTTGACAGACACCGTGCCTATGTGTGAACCAGATGACGGGTGGATTGTGCTTCCAGGCAGTGGCAGGTTTGATAAATAACGCGAAACAAGAATACATCTGAAACAAGGTGCACAAGCCTTTGGAAACCTAGCCCTGGGTCTTTTCACTTCTACTGCTTTTTATTCCTTTGGACCACGTTTCTTCCTCTCTCAGTCCATTTTCCTTTGTTTCCATGTTGCTTTTTTCTCCCTCAGCTGTAATACGTCCAAAACCCGAGTCCCATAAAAACATCAACTCCCAGAACACTTATGCTAAACTGCAGCATGTCAGTACTACAAATTTCTATTACTGGGGCAGAGCCATCTCACTTTTACGGTGCCTTTCGCAGCCCTGAAGTCCATTAGTTAATTTCAGAGTCCTCTAGGTCTTTTTCACGTTCTCATCTGTCAGTCTGTTTTTCTTGATCTGTTTTGTGACAAAACAGCGCTTTAAACCAACACACTCATTTCAATCCCAGATGTGAAATGTGTCTCTGCTACTTTCAATAAACACTTTGAATGATGCAACACTTTCTAGGAACATATATCACACACACTCCTCTCACTCACCTGTATAGACCTCTTTATGTTAATAAGGAAAAGGCACCTGCTGTCATCATTAGCATTCTTACAGCTTGTTTTTCTGTGCAAAAATGCATAGACTCTCAGCCTGTAAAACTCCAACCTCATCTCATAATGTTGTGCACGATGCAAATTGCAATGCAGACAAAAAGGCGAGCATGTCAGTTAGTCATAGAAAAGATTGATCTGGTTTTTATTGTGCTATAATGTGGAAAAAATAAGCATTTGTCATTTCAATTCCAATGCAATTTTTTTTTTTTTAATTGGAATTTATAGAGCAACATGTTTTACTTTTTGACTCATGCTTTACCAGTGTTCTTTTAGCAGACAATCAATGAATAATCAAATCAGGAATTTGATGAATTGTATTTCCTAAATACTACCAATAAATCGACCAAAGACAGCTTGGGAAATGATTAAGTATAAGAGAGTTTTAATTAGTGATCACACAGCATTATTCCTAAAACCCATTTATCTTTTACTGCGCTCATATTTTCACCCACTGACCCTCCAAAGGATAAGCGGGTATAGCCAATAGACGGATGGATGATTGTTTAATATGTTAATGTATGAGCTGATTAATGGAGAAATGCATCCGCACAGGAAGCAGACGGCAAATGTTAGAGGGAGCACAGGCGTAAAGAAAAAGAAAAGGAAAAAGAAGAAAACATCTCTGGCCAAACAAAAGCTTTGCAGGCAAAAGGAGAATGAGATGTCACAATTATATACAGAAGCAAGAATGATGTGATTTGGTGTTTAAAGGGTTTAAAGGAGGAAGTGAGACAGAGAGTGTGACTAGTGGCTGTTGACTGTTTTACCGGGGAAAGAACACAGTCATGCAGAGGAGGGGAGGGGGAGAGTAGACTTCTTTTCCAATCCTCCTATAATGAGATTGATTAATGGTTATGGGGAAGCAGGGAGGTGAGGTGATGAGTTCAATCTAAAAGGTAAAAGCTAATCATCTTCTGCATTGAGAGAGGGCATATTAGACTCTGGTTCTACTATGATATACTATTTTATACCAGCACAAAAAAAAGAAAACAGCTCACACCAGCAAACCTAATGGACCTTATCTACTCTTAAAAATCACAGAGTAAGATTTAGGGAGCAGGAAGATTGCATTAAACTTCAATACCCTTCACATACCCACTTTAACGTCTTAATACTTGTTTCTCCATTCACTCTCTTCAAATTCAAAGACATTATCACAATTTATACTGTATTCACGGTAGAGCACCGACTGGTGCGGCGAAAAGTGGCTTACTAGATGGACAGCCAATATTCCTTGCGTTTGATGAGACTCTGCCACACCTACAGTCTGTAACACCAACCAAGTGATGGTAAGTGGATTTCATGGTGTTATCATCAGACCAATCAACAAATTGATCAGTTTTGTTTTGTTTCATTTTAGGGGGCTATAGATCGAGATAACCCCTAAAGTGAACGTTTGCTCTATGCAGATGACTTGCAGCTCTCGCAGTCAGTTCTGTGGCCGAAGGTTGTGAATTTAAAAGGACCCAGATATTGCTATCTTTGCAAATATATTGTGGGAATTCTCTTTGGAGATTTTTACATCAGATAATATCACACTAATGGTAGCGCTGAAACAGCTGGTCAATAAATAGATTATTCAACTGACGGAAACATTGCTGGCAGCAGTTAAGATAATGATTGAGTGAAGTCTTTTTTTGTTTTGGCTTTCAAAATGTAACGATTTTTTTTCTTGGGTTAGGGTTGATACAGCACAAGAAGATCTGAAGTTCTCTGGACTCTGGAAAATCGAGACTGAGTATAGACTGATATTTACTCAATTTATCGAAAAAAAATCAACAGATTAATTGTTAATAGAAAGAAAAGCTTTAGTGGCAGCCACACATTATACTGCAATGAATGTACACAGGCTAGAAGACAATCAGTGCAATATAATACAGATTTCAAAGATTTTCTCAATCATATACAGTAAAAGTATTATTATATCTGACTGCAAAGAACAGCATAGCTATTTTTGACACATACAAGGAGTAGGGATGGTTTTCACTGACCGTTAATATTAAAAAAATCTCGTCATCATCTCATCTGGTTGTGCCGCATCAGTTCTACAAATTTCTGGTGACTCACAATCCTGCTTATTTTGCTCTGACCACAACTGACGGCCTAAAGCAGAGGTTCTCAATTGATCAAGAGTTGTTGCCTTGGAGCTTGCTGAAGCTCTTGACTGCCTGAAAACACCTGATGCAGGTAACCATCTGTGCGTAGAGCCGAGAAAGATGGAAAACAAGCACGCCGGTGAACCAGTTTAAAAAAGAAAATAGAATATGAACCAAATTCACTTGTCAAGCTTGTGCTTGCGCATACAAGAAATTGGACTCCAACTGTCAGCACCTACCTGTATGCGACAACAACCGGTGTACAAAGACATAATTTTTATATTCAGTGTAAACTGAACAGACCAATACAAAGCCAAACTAACATACAAACACAGCAGGTGAATTATGTACTGGGTCCCTGCCTAGTTGGTAACTCTACAGGAGTGCTGGAGTGTATGACAGTACAAAGAAGGCTGAAATTAATAGTGTATGGATTGTACAATAAATTATATATAGAGGTTAGCTACAGAACAGAGCCCATTGAGATGAGCTGCCCAGACACACACACAGTCCTCCTCAAGAACACCTCAGCTGGGCACATGCTAGTTGACACAGATGCCTGAATCCGAAGGGAGCCTTATGACTCATTGTGTATAATGGGCAGTATTTGATGTGTATGTGTTGCATTTTATATTGCCTTCATGAACTCAGCTCATTGGACATATTCTATTTTACTTACCTACAAAATAATCTTTTGAAACTTTTGAAATTAAAAGGTTAAATTTAGCTTATAAATAATGGACACATAATAAAACTCATACAATTGTGTAGACTTGAGAATAAGTAACTTAGTTACTTGTAGCCTTAGGGAACCTTATGCTGTAGGTAAGGGTGGATATGTCTCGTGCGTGTGAAGACAATACGGGAGGATAATAGTAAATATATGAGAGAACCATTTGTCTGATTTTGAATCTGCCGGAGTGCGTGCGTGTGTGTGTTGACAGGTGGCTTGTGCATTAGGATTCGCTTGTGCTCATAAATTCTGCATGTGCACGACTCTGTCCTCCCATTCACTGCGTGCATATGTGTGCATGCGACTCTGATGGCTCTCACGACTCCAATGTGACCTCTGTAACTTCTGTGGCTCCCTGGGCAAGACATACTGCATTGACTTGCGGCTGCTAGACTCACGGCTAAATGTCAGCTCGTGTCTGCATACTGTACAGCGTATATGCTCTTGCACGCATATACTCATCATGCCGTATGTGTTGGCTGAGTACATGTGTCTGTGACAATGTGTTTGTGAGTAAATTAAGCTGACAGCAACACCAGTCCCCACATGGCTCAGCAACTGGTAATCACATTAAGCCACAGCTGCATTCGGCAGTCAGGCTTTCTGACACCAGCAAGCTAAATATTCCCAACTCAAACTCAATGCAAACTGACATCTACATTCATACAAAAGTGAGAGTATGTAAATTTGCCATTTATAATGCACAAGACAGCATCTGAGAGGCTGCGAGAGCAAATTTGAGAAGTTGTATTCACTGAGTTGTGTTTGTGGAAAACTATATTAAAAATGTATGTGGCTTGACATGAATACAAGTTTGCATCTTCATAAGCTGAAACGCTGATTTAAAATTATGATCCCGATTATCAAGACCAATCGGACGGAATTTGCACAATTGCAACTTTGGCACAGGTTGGAAATGGACTATGAAATAGGGGCTGCATTCTGGAGCCAGCACAAACATAAGCATGGGCTGGAGGGGTCAGGGCCAGGGAGGGGAGCCTGAGGCCTTCCATCTAGCCATGCTCTGCTCCAAACACCCAGATCCAAATTCAAGAGGTGGAACCTGAGATTTACTTTGCTGCTCTCTGACTGTCCTGGTCTAGCTTTTTTTCCCTTTTTTTTTTCTCCTTAAAGCAGAAACTGCATATCGGTACAGGATGCCCACAGGTATGTCACAGTGGTCTAGCTCTCCTCGTCTCCAACTTGCTCTCACTCATGTCTCAGAGTCTCTGTCTTCCTATCCAAAATCATCGTAATCAATACTGCCTCACTCTCCATTGCACATTGCATTTTTAAAAGCCAAACACACACATACACAGTCCTTTTATACATAAACAACCTAGGCATGCTGCAAAGTTATTGCAGAGGGCATCACAATATAAGCCATGCCGACACATTTTACAACCTAAATTTATGAGTTGCTACCTGTTATATGGAAGACAGAGGACTTGAAAAGGTGGAAGGCTTAACAAGACACCACTTGGCTCTTGTGCTCAAGTGGGCTCAGTGTTCGTGCACTCACTTCAATATTTTTTTTTATTGTGTCTTTCTTGCATTGAGAGCATACCCGCCAATTTAGAGCTAATAAGCAAATGGTAAAGGGTACGTGGAGACCACTCGGGGAATTCAGATATGCGATTGCTAAAAAGGTGTGACAGGCTGCTGAGGGTAATTTCAGATACAGTGGCCCTTGGCACCTGGCTGTATGTTGTTTTCTCACCTTTTACCAACCAGCTTGTGCAGTGGTAAAGCCACAGAGGGTGGCACGGGATGGCAGCTGTCACCCAAAACAGTGTCGCCTTGCCACTGCAGCAATCCAAAGTGGAGCGAGACAAAAAGGATGGCCCTGTTTTCGCTGCTCCTTTTTTTTTCTTCTCCTTTTTATTAACTCTGATGCCGGTGTCTTTTTCATATTAAGCTGACATTGATGAGTTGACCTGTTTGTTTTTTCATTTGTTTGAGTTCAAGGGTATAACAGCCTTTTAGTCACTGTAGAGCCATTCAGTACCCAGCAGGGCAGTGAGGAAAACATGCACACAGTCTGGTGCTCTCAGCCAGTAAGCCGACTCTGCCACGCAGCAAATGTTGAAAGGGAGAAAACTCGAAGGTCATATTTGTATCTCCTTGAGGTGCGGCTTGATTTTACAGTTAGCAGAGTATATGCATTATAACTCCAAAATATCTGGTCCCCGGGCCTCTCACTTACTTTGCTTCGCATTTTTGACGGAGGAAAAGATAGTGGATCTTGCTTGAGGACAGTCTGGTACTGTCTGCCTCACAGGGAGTTAAAAGGTCAGAGTAATGTGGCTCCAGTGACATATAATTCATGCTGTGGCCTGATGCAACAAAATCTCAGAAGCAGTCCTAAAATGAAAAGGCAACCACTGCAGGAAGGCCGAAACTAGGGTGGTAATGTCAATATATCCAGCAGCAGGAAAAATCCCTTTGGCGATATTATGGAAATCTTTTGAGTGATATACAGACAAAGGTCACTCTTATAAAAAAATGAGAAAATAATGTGTGAAAGACCTCCAAATAAGTTAAAGAGTTCAATGGTTGCAGTGTTTTTTCTTCTTTTTTTTTCAATTATGCTAATCATGTAAAATGTGAAAGGTCAAATAGGAATTATGGAACATTTGCTTCTCAGCTAAATACATCTCAGTAAAACAAAACCCTTGCAATGTCACACAATGAGGTAACCTCCCATCACTCATAAAGGAGCGTCATGAGGTTCCACCCTGTATATATATACACACACACATATATATTTCTATATAAATGCTATTCCAGTAGAACACTTTTTTCCCCTCTCAATAACACAATACCAATAGGTACAATGAAGAAGACACCCCCAACCCAAAATCGAGAGCTGCCTGAATGTCAATGCTACCGCTGTAGGCAACATCAAAGACTATCCCCAGACTCTTTGAGACAACGAATCAAAGAGGGTAGTAAGAACTAAGCAATAGTATCAACAGATTCTACTCAAAGGTGGGCCGTAAAGAGCCATTCTGAATTTGCTACCGGCAAATTTAACCGCTTGAACCGTGGCAGGGTTTCTCTTGGTTTTGAAAAAGCGCCTGAACATGACCTGACTCTCATATCTATGAGGGGCATTCATACATAGAGTCAAAACAGTCAGGATTGACAGCAGTGAAATGTATGTGCATTAAAGAACCCTGTCTCCGAGAAATTGCATTTATATAGGCTATTACTATGTAAATTGCTCTCCCAATTACACTGTGCTGAGAAAGGTAATCGCTGCCTGGATTATGTTCATAGGCAACATTTCATTTCGTTTCATTTTTTATTTTGAATAAATGGAGCACCCAAGTCACAAAGAGGCACTCTTTGGATGGATAGCGGTTGTACAAAGTGCAAGACTTTATTGTCTGTGGTTTGCATCTTGATCTGTGGTTAGATTCAGGCAACAAAGGCACTGCAATATGTATAGTCGTAATGCAATATGCCTACATATGTTTTCCTTAGTGTATGATCACCTGGAAATAATAATCATTATCTGTTTGTTAACCCTGCGGTTGAAGATGACTGACTGACTGACTGTATGTTTGTTAGCTTAGAATGAGCTATTTGTGTCTACAGGCGGAGGATACTCTTCCACTCCGTGCGCCATGTTTCTACAGAAGCCTGGAACAGACAAACCAAACACTGGCTCTGGCTCCTTTTGTTTTTGTTTGTTTGTTTTTTGCAGCCACTGTAGTTCCTAGAAATGGAGGGTTAGGGGCGATTTGGCTGTCGTCTACATCCTCACTGCCCCATACTGCCAGGTCCCTAACACTGGTCATTTAAATGCTGATGATTACATTGTGTTTCATGATTCAATCTGTGTGACCTTTCCCTAACCTTAACAAAGTGCTATGAATGTCTAAACATAAAAGGGTTATTAAAGCAAAAGTCACTAGGAGCAGAAATTGTATTGCATCTCTTATATTGGCAGAAAGCCAATGAAATACGTTGCTGACGATGAGCATTTTACTGATACGTTTTAGTTTTTTTGCAACCAGCCAGAAAATTGGTCATTATAGACTCTTAGTTATTTAGTTCATAGAAAATACAACCTGGTAGCAATACATTTTCTTAAAAGTGTATTTGCAGTTGTACATTAGCTGCACATAAATGCAATTTTCAGAGACAGGGTTTGCAACAAATGACCAAAGCAAAGCAGTGTAGGAGAACACAAAAATCGGCAATCGAACCTGCTTCAGCTCAAGCCCAGTCAGCCCAGCTTCATCAGAATGACCTTTAAGCAATGAGAACCAGAGGATCACTTCACCAGCTGCTCCTGGAGCTCGCCTCAGCCAGACAGGAGAGGCATGACTGGCCGTGACAGGGGATAACCCCTCCCGTTGCATGGCTGTTTGCTCTAAGTCCCTTCCATGTGTCAACACGAGCGGCACGCTCAACCTCCGCCACACCTCTCTGAATAAGCTAATAAATATTGTTCCTCGACATTAACTGAGCAAAATAACTGCACCCTCCACTGAATGTCGCGTGTGTTCCTCGGGAAGACAGCTTAAGTACAACAGACAGCCTCTCCACGCAGGCATCAAGCCTATCTATTTTGGTTACGGGAAACTGGTGGGCATGTTCACACACTCGCGGCCTGCGCAGCCCAGGTTCAACTTGAGTGTCCACACCCCATTAAGCATCCGCTCGTCTTCTTGTGTGCACATGGCCGGAAAACATGCGAAAGAAGTCGAGGCACAGATTCGAACCCCTTAAGGATTCAAAAAAAGGAGAAGAAAAAAGCTAGGGTGAGCATCATATTCTAAGCAGTGAGATGGAGAACAGAGCAGGATCAATATTTGGGATTAAGGAACAGTTATGTCCAAATGAGATAGCTTTTTATTAGATTTAGAACGATTGAAAAGAAATATCGGACTCAGATGAATGATTCAGTTTTGAATACTGATGATGGATTAGGATGGTTTAATGAATTTATCACTTTTTAAAAATGATTTAGGGCTGGTGTAGTTACTGTATATGAGCTGACTATGTTCACTCAAGTAAGACATCTGTTTATCTGTGTGGTGTTTGTCTTATTCACCTGAGCACATTTGCTGTATGACACCTTATATGTTTAAAAACAGAACTTTATTGGTATCATTTGTGGCTAAAGACAGTTGAAACTCTCAATGCAAAACATTTCTAAGCCGCTTCCATCATAAAAGGAACTCATTTACGGGTTTGCTGTCAACTGTGGTGATCAGTGACTTCTTGGAAGCAAACACCAAAAAAGTTTAGATTAAAATCTGGGTGAAAACTGGGTCCAAATGATTTTCTTGTTTGTTTGTTTTTTTTTTTTTAAAGTCTGTGGATTTTTGCATTAACAAAACAAAGTAAAAATGAATTTGCATCAGCCATAATGTAGACTGAGAATACAATAGAAAAAACAAACTTGGCCTGATTGATCAATAGACGTTTGTGTGGTCTCTTTGTCTCTTTGCCCACGTCTCTCTGGATCTTTCACACACAAAACATACAAAAACGGAGCCACACACTGCTCCGACTTGGCAGTAGATCAACTGTATGGCCTGTTGTACAGACGCCCTAGGGCTGCAGACCCACAGCTGTAATCACTGTGTTTTGTCTGCAGCGAAGATTGAGGACTGCTGAAAGTAAAGCTGAGCACAAAATGAATTCAAGCATCACGGAGCACACACACACACACACACACACACACACACACACACACACATACTCTCTCTCCATACATATATATCCTGTACATCTCTCTGTCTCTCTCTCTCTCTCTCTCTCTCTCACACACACACTCACACACAGAATTACTTTCATGTGCTACTTCAAAGCATCAATTAAAAAGGAGAAAGGCTGAATAATAACCATAAGGTTATCCTCATCGTAATGAGCCAAACTATTCGTTGTGACACATCAAAACACTACCACAGCTTCTAGCCAGCGCATGGAAATGCATTAACACCACTGCAGGGAATAGTGCGCACAGAGGTGCATGCAAATAAGGGAGTAACTTTTTTTAAGGACAAATCTTGGTATTTGACAAAATCACAATGTGTCGAGACTTGGCTGGATATACAAGAACAATGGCAGTTACATATTGTTTCAGGTATAACCTTCCAAAGGCGCTCTATATAGTTTTCTTTTCATACATTATATAAAATATTTCTTTCATTGCCAAAGCTTATTTCACACTGAAAATAAAGTGGATATTTTCTTCCGCAATGCGATGCTGGGTGAGAGAAAAACACGAACATTCCTTGCAAACTCCAGGTTTGAGTGTGCCCTGACACACGGACACACGAAAATAGCCTCTTAATACTCACAACACCCTTTGATGTGTACAGTACATTGGGCAGGAAGAACTCTGTCCACCGCGGGCCATAAATGACCACCGCTCTGCACCTCACAACGAGCGTAGCGTGTGGGGAGAGAGAGCAACACCACAGCAGCGGGCCCGGGGAGGGAGGAAAGCACACCTCCAGACAATCAACATCAACTGCCACTCCCAGCACCTATAATGCCATGCAGGAGGCGATGGGGGGGAAGTAAGGACACGGTCAGTGGTCAAATCAAAGCGCCGCATGAACGAGGAAGCAGAGACATTAAAAAGTTTAGGATGTGCCGCCACCCCTGATCAAACTTCAGAGGGAAGGGGGACAACCAACAGCGGCGCACAGCATGTCAATTCAAGATCATTAGAACCAGTGTTCAGAGAGCTGGAAAAAAAAGCATATCCTGGGGGGCTGTAGGACTACAAAAGAAAGGGCTTCTGAGTGTGTCACACTGTAATGGAATATTTCACACAGAACCACCCCCCCACCCAAAAAAAAAGAAAAAAGAAAGCCAACTGCTCTCTAAGCTTTGTAAGACATAAGAAAATTACTGACTCGCATGCTTTGACAGCAGAATGCAACAGCTTCTCTCAGGACAGAGAGGGATCATTGATTGCGCAGTTCGGCGACAACAGAGTAATTGACCCCATCTCATGCAAATCATTTCATGCACCTCATATCAAATTCATCTTTATCTTTAGTCAATTATGTATACTGTAGCCACATATAGTGCAGTCAATATGGTGGCAAAAATGTCCCCAGAAAGAGAAGATGCAGCAGTGTAGTAGCTGCAGTGGCCCCGTGCCTCCTTCTGGATAATATGCCAAAAACCTTCTAGCTAGCCTAGCAAAGAAACAAACTGTTTCTTTTTCTCCCCCGCCTACTGTCTGCAGTTATGACAGGGGCAAGTGGAGGGGGCTGCCTCCTCACGCCACTCACTGATGTAGGTCGAATCGGGAGACGTAAAGACAACAAATACAGAAATGGACGCGTTTCCACCTTTTCAACATCGTGGCCAAAATGTGTCTTATGTTGATAACTGCCTTCAAAGGTGGTTCGGGCAGTGGAAATTGCAATTTGTCTCTGATCCTCCTTGGCGGAATTTGGCTTGGCTTTTCTGATTATCACACAGCTATCTTATCTGCCCAAGACACATGTGGCCAAGTGTAAATGGGTCACTGGCCAGGTGTCGTGGGATGCAATGTGGGACTGCAGGAGAGGCAGAATTAATGCGCAACCTCTTAATAATTACCTCAAATTGCTATCGATGTGCATAATTGTATATCTGATAAAAACACGCACGCCGTTAGCAATTTTAAATTTATGGTCTCGCTTGGTGAAACATCCTCCCGAGAGTGGCTGCTACGATGGGAAAAATTGGAGAGCGAAGTGAGAGAAAGTTAGTGGCTGCAGCGAGAAAATCTGTGCATGAGCTAACAAACTCCAGAGTGTCCAGGTATAAGATGGCGCTCACGAGAAACTAGGCCAACACATGCTGACAGGGAAGTTGGGAATGTTTGCTACAAAGCAAAAATTTCAGTATGCAGGCCCGTGGACACCAGGAGAAGAGGAGATGAACAGCTGCAGGGTTCAGCTGAGCAGACACAACTGCTACTGTAGTTTAGCTGAGTGGATGTTCAGGTGTGTTTTCCCATTAATGCAAATGTGAATCAAGGTAACTAAGGTGCTTTGGCTTGTTAACTATACGCCGTTATACTTGACAACCAGGCATTAGTGTTATGTGTTTTCTATACTGCTTCTTTATTCGCTCTTGTTCCCACTCCTACGCAGATTTGGGGAAAACTTCCAAACCAGACAGCCCTCAGGCTCACAGATTGGCCATTAGTGGCATGCTTTCTCACCCATCTCCCAGGCTTCAAGGAAAGAAATGTGCATTTTCTGGAAATGATTGTGTGTGCGCTGCTGGATGCAGACCCCCCCACACACACATCATCTCCTTTCAGCACCGACTATCAGTCCTCTCAGTCAGACGTCTCGGACAATAGCTTTGCTCTTGTGATGGCCTAGCGGGACTAAACTGCGCGTTGTCACTGTGGAGGTCCATTTGCCAAAAGAATTGCAAATACATCATGATTCTAGCCCATAGATTGAAAATGTGACTAAAAGCTTGAAGGAGCCAATGCCCAGGTTTGTTCGGTAATGACTGAGAGGCATATGTGTGTGTATGCGTGTGTGGTAATATTTTCTCCTAAGAATCACTGCGGTGCTCAACCCGCAGGAATAATATGAAGTTGCCAATTTCTTAACAGTGTCACTTAAAAGGCATACAGTAGGTCATATTAGTTACGTACACGCAGTCAAAGTTGTGGTTCTCGAGCACATTTGAAAACAGGTGAAACCTCCCTGTCTACACTGCGCCCTTGTTTCATGTCATATCACGTCACATATGTCACCGACATTACTTCCAGTATCTCAGCCTGAGCACTTCTTGTCACTTGTCATAAACCACAGATGATCTCCTCCACTCTGCCTGTCTGTGTCGCCCGGTTAGATTGGCGCAGCAATGGATCCCTGCAATGTCAAGTATTAATACGGCCCTCGGCTCATTTCCACAGAGTTATGCATTATTTACACTGGACTTTGTTGGCGAACAAAAAACTATTTGCAGCCACTTGAAATGGAACCTGAAGCTGATCTGCTTTTGAGCCATCACAGACTCAGGTGCTAAGATAAAATGCATGAAAAACATATCTATTGCACAGCATAAAAAGGTCTGCCTCCTCTCGGAGAATTTAGCAATATAATCATTTAATTTAAGCAGCACGAACTTTCTGGGTCTGACCAATTAACTTTCTCCTTTAACCTCACTCCAGCTAATAGAGTTTCCTTCTCAGTTTAAGTGTTTGTCCCATTATCGTGTTTGTAGTACTGGCCCACGCCGTTGCACTGAGGACACATTTTCACTCCTAATTACGGGCCTGCAAAAGAAAAGCCTGTGCCACCGACCTCAGAGAGGACACCTCTCAGCAGTGTCCTTCACACAGTTTTGAGGGGCCTGACCTGCATGGATTTAATTCTTAGAGGCACGATTTGCTCAGCAGATAAGTTTTAATATTACAGCGTTGAATCCTGAATGGCAAATAAAATGAGCGCGAGCCACGCCGAAGTGTTAGCCAGGAATATGAACCCTCTCAACCACCGGCTATGTGACTGGAATGATTAATAAACCCTACAGAAGTAAGCAGGCATAATATGAGAGATTGCTCGGCGCTGTATTTTGCATCCACTGTAGGTGACAGTGATCAAGAGGATAGTAAGTTATTCTGTCAAGGGTAGGTGAACTCATCATGCTTAATGTCTAATTTTCAATGTTAATGTCCCAGTAGTCATAACTGTATGACCAATGACACGGACTGCTTTTTTTTTTTTTTACAACACGTCTGATTAAAATGATTGGGAATGCTTCTGGTAATGAGCTGAATTTATTGCTGTGGCAGAGGCGGGTGTCACCAGTGTGTCCCATCTCAAAATTGCACAGATCACTTTCTTTTTGTTTTGTTTGTTTGTTTTTTTCACAAATCTGAAACTGTTCTCCCATTTGATCTTTAATGGAACAGAAAGCCAACAGAGTAAGCTGACAGCAATTACAATAAAACATGCAAACGCTCAATTGCAAAGGTTAGAGCTGTATACAGCACAGTGGCTCTTTCTTAA